>CM067336.1:130387500-130715000 GCA_034376525.1 Nicotiana benthamiana
CTTGTATATATATATATATATATATATATATATATATATATATATATATATATATATATATATATATATATATATATATATATATATATATATATATATATATATATATATATATATATATATATATATATATATTGTTTGAGCAATAGTAGTGTCCTTACTCATTAGATGCTCGTGACTTGTGACACCATGGTCGGGTTGTACTGATTTTCATATTAATTAATGACATAAATCTGGATTCAATATGCTATATAATTGCTTAACTGCTTAATAGAGGATTTTTGTGTTGTTGGCTGGCCTTGTCTTCACGAGAGGCGCCATCACGACCGGGTATGGAATTTGGGTCGTGACAATGGTATAAGTACATATATTATATATAGTTGTATTCGATATGGTATTACCAAATACACTTATACTTAGTGCATAGTATAGCGTAAGTACATATACTATATATATAAGTTGCATTCGATGCGGTATTACCTCATATATACTTATACTTAGTGCATAGTATAAGTATAAGTACATATTATATATAGATATACATATATATATATATATATATATATATATATACGCTATTACCTAATACACTTATACTTAGTGCATAGTATAGTGTAAATGTGTATATATATATATATATATATAAAAGCTGTATTCGATATGGTATTACCTCATATACACTTATACTTAGTGCATAGTATTGCGTAAGTACATGTTATATATAAATATATATAAGATGTATTCGATACGGTATTACCTAATACACTTATACTTAGTGCATTGTATAAGTATAAGTACATATTATATATGTATATATATAAGCTATATTCGGTACGGTATTACCTAATACACTTATACTTAGTGCATAGTATAGCGTAAGTACATATACTACATATATATAAGTTGTATTCAATATGGTATTACCTTATATACACTTGTACTTAGTGCATTGTATAAGTATAAGTACATATATTACATATATGTAAGTTTATTTGATACGGTATTACCTAATATACTTTTACTTAGTGCATAGCATAGCGTAAGTTCTTATATATATATATATATATATATATCAGATATATTCGATACGGTATTACCTAATACACTTATACTTAGTGCATAGTATAAGTATAAGTATATATATTACATATGTAAACTGTATTCGATACAGTATTACCTAATGCACTTATACTTAGTGCATAGTATAGCGTAAGTACATATACTATATATATATATATATAAGCTGTATACAATACGGTAATACCTCATATTCAGTTGTACTTAGTGCATTGTATAAGTATAAGTACATATATTACATATATGTTAGTTGTATTTGATGCGGTATTACCTCATATACATTTATACTTAGTGCATAGTATAGCGTAAGTACATGTTATATATAAATATATATCAGATGTATTCGATACGGTATTACCTAATACACTTATACTTAGTGCATAGTATAAGTATATATATTATATATATAAACTGTATTCGATACAGTATTACCTAATACTCTTATACTTAGTGTATAGTATAGCGTAAGTATATATACTATATATATAAGCTGTATTCGATACAGTATTACCTCATATGCAATTATACTTAGTGCATAGTATAGCGTAAGTACATATATTATATATATATATATATATATATATAAGTTGTATTCAATTCGGTATTACCTAATACACTTATACTTAGTGCATAGTATAGCGTATGCACATATACTATATATATAAGATGTATTTGATTCGATATGGTATTACCTAATACACTTATACTTAGTGCATATTATTAGTATAAGTACACATTACACACACACACACACACACACACACACACACACACACACACACACACATATATATATATATATATATATATATATATATATATATATACATAAGTTGTATTCGATACGGTATTGCTTAATACACTTATACTTCGTGCATAGTTGTGACGACCTGACCCTTCGTCTTTTGTATTCAACTCCGTTATCCCTGTATTATGCTTCCCCGTGTTTATGTATGTGTTAGGTGAGTTTGAAGTGTGTTGGGTTGAATTTGGTTAGGAATGAGACAAATAGTCTCTTTAAGGAAATTTTAAGTTGGAAAAGTCAACCCGACGTTGACTTGTGAGTAGAGGGCACGAAATTGTTTTCCGATTGTTCGGCTAGCTTTGGGAGATGATTTGTGACTTAGGAGAGCGATCAGAATTGAATTTGGAGGTCCGTTTGAATAATGGCTTCAATTGGCGAAGTTTGAATTTTGGCGGTTTCCGATTGATAGGTGAGATTTTGATCCAGGGATCGGAATGGAATTCCGAGAGTTGCAGTAGCTTCATTAGATGATTTTGTATATGTCTGCAAATTTTGAGGTCATTCAAACGTCGTTTGGTTGAGTTTTGGATCGAATGCAAATTTGGAAAGTTATAGTTTATCTTAGAATGAAATTCGAAGATTTTGGTGATTTATTATGTTAAAGACAGCATTTTTATAGCCCGGGCGAGTTTGAATGAGGTATTAGGGCATGTTTGTGTTTTTTGTTGAGGTCCCAAGGGCCTCGTGATGGTTTCGGATTGTTGAACGAGGAATTTTTGGAGTTAAGCATAAAAAAGACCTGCTGCTTCTAGTATTTTCATGGAAGCGGGCTAGGGACCGCTTAAGCGGTGTCCGCGGAAGCAGACAAGTAGCCACAGAAGCAGCCAAGGGGGAAGATCAGAGACTGCAGAAGTGGTCAGGTGGACCACATATGCGGGAGTCGCGAAAGTGGTGAAGCTACCGCAGAAGCAGCCGCTGAGGAAAGGGCAAGACCGCAAAAGCTTACAAATTGTCGCAAAGCAGAGGTCGCTGGAGCGGTCAGTGGACCGCGTAAGCGGAAGTCGAGCAGGGCAGAAGGGTTTATGTTATCATTTTTCATCCGCGAGTTTATGTCATCTTTCCACCATTGTTAAAGGTTTTGAGAGCTTTCCGGAGCAAATGAAGAGGGTTTCGAATGGAATCAAAAGGAGGTAAGTTCCTTGGCCTAATTATTCAAGCTTATGGAAGAATTAACATGGAAATTGATTGAAATTCATTAAAAAGGGGCCAAAGTTAGGGCTTGAGTTTTGACATTTCAAATTGGGATTTGATAGGTCATTTGAGCTGGGATTTGGGAGCTCTTGGTATGTGTGATCTCGTGGCGAGACGAGGATTCCGAAAATTTAAGTTTCGTAATTTTTCGAGAAGCGGGCCCAAGGCTCTGGTTTTGCTAGTTTCGAGATTTTTGCTATTCCTCGAAGGTTTTCGATTGGGTATTGTTCCATTAGCATATTATGATGTAATTTTACTGATTTAGGTTAGATGTGACACGCGTGGAGGCCAAATTGAGGGGCAAAGGCGTCGCGAGTGAGGAATTTTACCAGTTCGAGGTGAGTAATACTTGCGAATGATATCCCGAGGGTTTGAAACCCCGGATTTGAACATCCTAGTGTTGTATAGTGATGACTTGCACGCTGGACCTGAGCGTGGGGTAGAGCACCGTTGGGGACCGTGACTTGGTCCGTCCTGGTTGTTGGTTTTCACCGCGTATTTGCAAAACATTTGTTGTTATAATCATTGATTGGGCTTATTGCCATACTTGGGGCTTATTTCCAATTGTTTGAATTTTATGTGAGTTATCATCACTGTTTTCCTCACTATTTGAAATACTACTTTGAACTCAGCCCGTGCGATTTACACTGTATTATGAACTTAGCTATATTTTACTCAAACCTGGAGTTTTAAACGATATTTGAACTATCATTTGAGCTGAGTATATTTGATTTACAGATGCCTGAGGGGCTTTTGACTATTTTAGACTGATTGAGGCTGAGGGCCATATGTGAGGGCATGAATATGAGGTAAGGAGGCTTGTAAGGCTCGAGTGATATGTGTACATGTGCATACACATGCATGGATGGGACTGCACGCCGTAGTGGCATATGGCATGGATGGGGCTGCACGACCCACAGTGGTGTGATATTAATATTGCGCTTGGGCATTAGGATCCCCTCTGGAGTCTGAATCCCCACAGTGAGCGCGGGTAACCAAATGGATCGGGCTGCACGTTCGGCAGTGTCATGCATTGCATCGCATTCATGCATTACTCCTATTTCTACTACATGACACGACATTTAGCACTCATATATCATTGGCATACATCTGTTAATTTCCTTGCTGACCAGATACCCTGGTATTATATGTTGAGGAGTGCTGAGCCTGAGAGGCTGACGTTGGATATTGTGAGTTGAGATTGAGCACGCAGGGGGCTGGCACTGTACTGAAAGGTTGATATGGAGCCCTAGGTTTCTGATTATTTTTTTTACTGGTTGAATTTTATTTTGCCATTGTTGAAAAAGCATATTTTTAAAAGTGATTTTGAACTGAACTTGGGATTTTTCTAAGGGGATTTTTCTCAGTATTTTGGATTATCTAAAAAGGGGTTGTTCTGTCTTTTATAGCAGTTTGGTGTGCTCTTGCGTGTTTTCTTATCGCTCAGATATTTTCTCTATTATTAGTACTGAGTTGGATGTACTCACTTTACTCCCTGCACCTTGCGTGCAGTTACAGGTCATATTCTTGTAAATTAGCAAGGCCATATTCTTGTAAATTAGCAAGGCCATATTCTTGTAAATTAGCAAGGCCATATACTCGAAGGCCATATTCTTGTAAATTAGCAAGGTGACTGCCAGCGTTCGCGGCACCGCACTCCATCTTTGTATTCTGGTTTTATCTTGTACCTACATACACACACATACACACACACATATGTATTTATATATATATATATATATATATATATATATATATATATATATATATATATATATATATATATACCCTGCACCTTGCGTGCAGTTACAGGTCATATTCTTGTAAATTAGCAAGGCCATATTCTTGTAAATTAGCAAGGCCATATTCTTGTAAATTAGCAAGGCCATATACTCGAAGGCCATATTCTTGTAAATTAGCAAGGTGACTGCCAGCGTTCGCGGCACCGCACTCCATCTTTGTATTCTGGTTTTATCTTGTACCTACATACACACACATACACACACACATATGTATTTATATATATATATATATATTTATATATATATATTGTTGGACCAGTAGTAGTGTCCCTACTCATTAGATGCTCGTGACTTGTGACACCCAGGTCGGGCTATATGGGTTTTCATGTTAATTAAGTGTCTTAATTCTAGATCTAATATGCTATATAGTTGTTTAACTGCTTAAAGTTGAATTGGGGTTGTTGGCTGGCCTTGTCTTCACGAGAGGCGCCATCAGACTGGGTATGGAATTTTTGTCGTGACAAGTTGGTATCAGAGCCTAGGTTACTAGGTCTCACGAGTCATGAGCAGGGTTAGTAGAGTCTCACGGATCGGTACAGAGACGTTTGTATTTATCCTCGAGAGGCTGCAGAACCTTTAGGAAAACTTCCCATTCTTGGAATTCTTATTGTTCGTACTTGATTCAGCTTGAGATACAACTTTTGAATCTCCTTCCACACGTCTGTATGCGCACGTGAGCGCTCAGTTGTATATGTGCCTTGATTGCTTGTGATTTTCCGATCAAGGGGTGAGAGGTAATCTCCATGAGTTCATGTTGGGCTGGTCTGAGAGACTTGAGGCCGGATATTTTCCTATGGCTTGAGCACCGAGGTGCTGATTGATTGAGAAACTGTTTCCAACTTATATGTTCAGTGTTGTTCTTAGTAGCCAGATGGCGGCTGGATATCCATGCGATGGGTATGTTAGTACTCTGGGGTGTATCAATGTGATCTTGGTAGTGACGATAGTGTCTGCTGAATAATAGATGAGTTGTCGAGTGTTCGATTACCATTGTGCTTTAATGTGTGGTCCGAGTTATGGGCGCGTGAAGAATATTTCATGTCTCTTAGTTAGAAAGTAAAGTAAGTTCCATGTGGCAGTATGAGTATTGGCTCAGAAAGACTAAATGACTGTGTATTACTTATATAATAGTGGAAGGTATGTGGAAATATCGAAATGAGGAGAGAAAATGAAGAAGAAGCCTACGTAATACTCTTATTTATAAATCTATATTTTTTTACATACAATAAATAAAATTGATTATATTGTAATTCAAAATAATATTTTTTATATTTCAATCAAATTCAAAATTACTTTATCTATAGATTCAAAAATTTATCCTTCAAATTAAATCTATTTTTATTATATAGTCTAATAGATTGTCTTAAAATTACCAAGTAGCTTAAACTGTCAACTGGCTTTTGTTAGCTTGCCAATTCGCTTAATCGCAATGCGATGCGTGCACCATATTAAAGAATATTAAGCACTTACCAGAACTAATTAGATCATGTGATAAATATTAAATTTTCTTAATCCTAAAACTTTATTTATTTTTGCTGTTTTATTCTTTCTTTTTTTTTTGAATAAACATAATTTCTATTCTATTCCATCAAAAAACTGTACAAGTACAAACATAGATGCTGACCATCTATTCTTTCATTCTAAACAGTCACTACAGCTACTATCAGATGAAAAAATTATTGCTATCTCACTATGTGATAGTATATGTATAAGGCAGTCAAACAGCAGTCCTAAGGGTAATGATCTAAGCTTAACAGTGCAGCCTTCCATTTGTGAACTGAAGCTCCCTTTTAAGTGCAGGTGAATGGCTATTTCCTTGCAGACATTGTCGCACAAAATTTTCCCTCCTTGGAATCTCTTTTTATTTCGCTCTCTCCATATCACTTTCACCAAGATCACAAACAAACAGGCAGTGATTTCTGCTACACCAGTTCTCTTCCTTGCTAGTTTACTAACCCATTCACATTCATTGTTCCAGTCAGAAATGGGACGTTTATAACCCAGCCAGTTTAGGAGCCGACTCCAAAGTGCTTTAGTCTGCGAGAAATCGAAGTACCAATGATCAAAAGTCTCACGAGACAGACCACAGAAAGTACACTCCTGTGGAATCAGAATGTGGAGTTCCTGGAGTCTGTCCACAGTTGTCAACCTATTATGCAAAGCAAGACACAATATGAATTTATATCTAGGATGTAACTGAGCCTGCAGTATGATGCTCTTCCACTGGACTTTATGGTATTGAGGGTGTTGGAACCTGTATAATTTGTTAATGCTGAAAGAATCTCCCCTTTGTAGCTGAAGCAGTCGACTGTCCAGATTACCTTGAAGATCTGCAATACCTTTTATCAACTCTCTCGACTCAAAGATCTTCCTTATTGCCCAAGCAGCAGATTTAGGAACTGGCATGTCATTAATACTGTAGTTTTTTATACAGAAAGTATGCACCCATTTAATCCACAGACTGTCTTTCTTCTTGGTCAGTGCCCATAGATGTTTTGCAACAGCAGCCTTATTCCACTTGATCAAGATCAGAACATTTAACCCCCTGCACTGTATGGCAAACAGAGTGTTTCCCAGGCAACCAAAGCTTTTCTTGACACTGTAGCTGAACCTGCCCAAAGGTAAGATCTGCATATTGCTTCAGTCATCCTCGGCACTTTTTTTGGCAATAGAAATATTTGGGATCAGTAGGCTTGTACTCCAAATAAAACTGATTTGATCAACTGAAGTCGACCAGCATAAGAGAGCAGCCATGATGACCAACAGCTTATTTTCTGTGTGACTTTCTCAACTAATGGCCAACATTGAGCAGTAGTCCGTTTTTGAATCCAGAGGTATCCCTAAATATTTAAATGGAAGTCTGATAAACCAAGTGCCTGTAAGATCTCCTCCTTCTGCCAGTTTGATACACCTGCTATGTATACAACACTTTCGTCAGCATTTGCTTGAAGTCCAGAAGTTTTGGAGAAGTTTTGGAAAGCCTGCTTCAGTAGTTTAACAGACTGAATGTCTGCTTTACAGAACATAAGTAGATCATCCGCAAAGCAGACATGTGCCACACCCAGTTTCTTACATCTAGGATGGAATTTGAACTCTTTCCTCATCATCATTTGCATGAATTCTCTCTGTAAATACTCCATTGCCAGAACAAAGAGGTATGGAGACATAGGATCACCTTTGCTTATGCCTCTTTTGCCTTTAAATGGAACAGTGAGTCCACCATTGATGTTTAGAGAATAGGTGACAGATAATATGCACTCCATTACCCACCCAATGAACTTATAAAGAAATTACAAGTCCTGCAACAGTCTTTCTAGGAAGCTCCCCTCAACTGTGTCATAGCTTTCTGTAAATCTAATTTAAGAACACATCTATGTGATATACACTTCCTGGAGTAGCCTTTAAACAGCTCTTGTGTAAACAAAATGTTATCTGTGATGCTGCGACCCTCAATGAAAGCTAACTGCGATCTACCCACCAGATAGCCAATAACTGCTTTCAGCCTAGCTGTAAGGATCTTTGTGATGATTTTGTATAGAGTTGTACAACATGCAATAGGCATGTAATCCTTTACTTTGCTTGGATTTTGCACTTTAGGAATTAGTGTCAGAGCAGTGCTACTAACTCCCTTATGCAACTTTCCAGTGACAAAGAACTCCAGCACAGCCTCACAAATGTCTTCTCTCACTACATGTCAATGTCTTGTAAAGAACTCAATTGGAAAACCATCCACACCTGGTGCCTTATCATGAGGCATATCCTTTATTTCCAATAGTATTTCCTTCCTTGTGACTGGTTTTACTAGTTCATCTTTCTGTTGCAAGCTAAGACAAGGACCCTGGTGGATTACTTCAGTGTTTGGACACTGGCAGATACTATTGTTCCCCCCCAATAACTTCTTGAAACATGCAATAAACTCTTCTTCCATCTGTCTGGGATCATACAATTTAATTCCCTCTTGAGTATATATAGAGTTTATTGCATTAAATTTTTTCTTCATCTTCAGTTGAGCATGAAAATATTTGGTGTTTGAATCTCCACATGCAATCCAATGTGCTCTAGACTTCTTGTGTAAGATCTTCTCCTCTATGTTACTCCATTTCTCAACTTACATAAGCTCCCTTCTTTCTTGATCAATCAAGCCTTGGTCCATATAATTGATTTGTAACTGATTCTGTATAGCTTCCAGTTTCTGCCTAGCCTCCCTGAGGTGAATCCTATACATTGCCATATAGGTATTCAATTCCATTAACCCCATTTTTAGGGCCTTTATTTTATTCCATACTCTGTGCATTTTCCCTCCAGGCTGGCTTTTGTTCCATACCCTTTCCACAATGCTAGGGAAATCAGCATGTTCCATCACATAAGTATAAAGTTTAAATGGCTTAGGATGTAGGTTCCTTCTTTGCTCCTCAGCATTGCATAGTAAAAGGATAGGGGAATGATCTGATACTCCAGGGATCAACACATCAGCTTCTATATGACTGTACTCCTGCATCCATTTCACATTTTCAAATGCCCAGTCAATCCTACTATTCACTCTTGTCTCTGGTTTTTGTTTATTACACCATGTATAAAAACATCCCAAGCTTTACAACTGAGTGAGCTGCAGGGCATTGAGTGTGTCTTGGAAACCTTGAATCTCCTGTTGCATAACTGGTGCTCCTATCCTATCATCAGTGTGGAGAACATTGTTGAAATCTCCACTGAGAAGCCAGCTCTCCTGAATAGTTGCTACTAAGATCAACAGTTTGCCCCATTGTTGTTGTCTCTTATTCATCTCATTATTTGCATACACTACTGTTATCAGTGTTCTAAAATTTGTACTTCTTTCTTTTACCTCACAGTGTATAAACTATTCATCAGTCTTCAGTCTCTGCACCTCAAAATTTGAATTCCACATTAGCCAAATTCTCCCATTTGGGTGCTCATTATAGTTCCAGCTATATCTCCAGTCACTTCCTAGTTTTGTCATTATCCTTTTTGCCTTTGCTTCTTTTACTCTAGTTTCTATACATCCCATACAGTCTACTTTATGCTTTCTCAGAAAGAGTTTCAGCTCATTCTGTTTATGGGCCTTGTTAAGGTCCATAATATTCCATGTGCTAAAGATCATTTTGTGGTGAAGATGGATGGGCCAGCGTCCCCTGGGTCTTCACTTATCTGTAGTAAAGAGAATCTGTTTGTCATGTTCACTGAAGTTCCACCAGAATGTTGTACATTTTTGCATTTTGACAACCCCTTATCCATCACCCTGCTTGTTGCAATGTCAGTATTTTGTTTGTTGTCCTCCACTATCCTAGCAGTTTTAACCACCTCATCGTTCTGCTTGGCTTTTGGTGTCCATTTCCAGTTCTCTCTTTGCAATTGCTTCTTTTCCCCTGCTACCTTTGGTTGGTTCTGTGTTAACTCTTCACTTTCCTGCATTTTCTTATACCAGCAATCAATAGAGTTGTGGCCAAACCTTACACAGTCACAACAGTATTTTGGCTTCCATTCATATACAATCTGTTGAGTGATAACTCCCCTCTTAGTATGTAGTTCAAAACTATCCGGCAAGGGCTGGGATATGTCTGTTTCCACCAGTACTCTTATATAAGATATCTTCTCCAATTCAGCAGTAATTCTGTCAGTGTACATAGGCTTCCCAACCACACTAGCTAGCTTACTGAGGGCTTCAGTTAACCAAAAACCCAAAGGCAAGCCAGGGAAGGTAATCCATGGAGGAATTACACTCACACTGCCTGGATCAAATCTGAAGTCCATTCTCCACTGTTGTAGCACAAATGGCTTGTTATGGAAAGTGTATGGACCTGCCTGGAGGACAAGGTCCCTGTCTTCACTATTATTGAATCTGATAATATAGTAACCATCCTCATGATACAACACTTGAGGTTTTTCAACAAAATCACATACATTTGTGATGTAATTATCCATTACTCGCTCATATGGGTCTTCTCCAAGCACAAACCCAATCAATGCCTTGCTCCAGTATTCCTTTGTATCCTCGTCTTCAATTTGTACCACAAATGTACCATCCTGCATAGCAGGTGGTACATAGCACAGCGGCTTCCCTTTTTGAGAGCTTCGATTCATCTGCATGGCATCCCTCTTATCTTCAAATTCCTTAGAATCTCCAGAATCCCGGCAGATCTGATCTAGCTTTGCTTGTGCTGAAAATTGAAGTCGTCGATGGACTTGTTGTGCTTCGACATTGTCTGTAACCAGATTTCCCTCTTCACCTTCGTCGATTCCCTCACTAATTGGTTGGAATTTCTGTGGTAAAAAACTTCCAAAAGTAATCGGTTGTAATCGCTGTTGCACTCCAGTTTCAGGTGTTATTAGCAATCCAGTATTTCTGTTCCTGCTAGGGTTGTGAAAAATTGTAGGTGCCGACCCAATTCCTGTTAGCCAGCGAGCGGGTTTGTCGAGAGCAGGCGTCTCTATTCTACTATCCTCCTCCGTAATCTCCATTGTCGCTTGGGTCCTTCTTCTTCATCTTGCCATGGCTGAAGGCGCAAGTTAGCACACCTTGCTTATCTTGCGCCGAGACCTTTTTTCCAAGACTTCGAGAGACTACAACTTCCAGTTTTATTCTATTGATTTGGGGTTTTTATGTGATTTACCTCAAATTCAATGTTGTATTGTTTTTCTTTTTAAAATGTAATTTTGAATTCGTCCCGACTATATAAAATTTGAAATGTCTTTTATTATTCTTTAATAAAATCTACCAACATAAACTTTTATCGGTTTTCACAAAATCAACCGGCATCTTTAATAATCAATGTTTGGCATCATATGTAATAAGCAATTAAATTTTCCTCCTCTTTTGCTTTTGTTTCCAAACATAAAAGTTAGTGTTTTAATTTTAGTTATTGAAATTACCCACATGAAAATGTAATTCTAATTTGATACTTTTAATCTTTTAATTGTTAGTATATATATATATATATATATATATATATATATATATATATATATATATATATATATATATATA
Organism: Nicotiana benthamiana; assembly: GCA_034376525.1. Taxonomy (NCBI): domain Eukaryota; kingdom Viridiplantae; phylum Streptophyta; class Magnoliopsida; order Solanales; family Solanaceae; genus Nicotiana; species Nicotiana benthamiana. Next base: position 130,399,376 of record CM067336.1, read on the forward strand.
TATATATATTAAGATTTCAATGATCTTATCCATAATATATTTTTCTCACCTTATATTTAATTTTTATCTCTAATTCAATTAAGTATTATTCTTTTATATTTTACACTAAGATTTTAATTTATACTTTTAAGTATTACGTGCAATTAGCAATTAGGTTTTCGTTCTCTTTTGTGTTCCTTCTATAATTGAAACAATGTAATATTCTTTCATTATTCTTTTTCGTTAGATATATTTATTGAGAATAAGTATTCTTATATCGCTATGCGGTTTATATTAATGTTACTCAAAAAAATTTATTCAGATTTCTTATCATTTAATATAACGTTTAAGGATTTTATTTTAAAATTGGCAAATCGTTTTTTAATAGCTTACCACTTGGAAATTATATTGCAAATTGTCCTTTTAATAATTATAGTTACTAAAATTATGATTCTTTTCATTCCAAACTTCACCCATATTCATAGACTTCATATATTTTCTCCAAATCATTGACAACTAATTACACAAGTGATGCGCTCAATTCTTCAGATGTCTCTCAAATTTCAGTGAATTTGAAGGTATTATAAGTTGGTCAAAAAAATGATTATACTTTATGTATTATTTGGTATGATTTGTACATAGTTTATATCTTGTTGAATTATCTATAATGATATATTATAAATAATTTATGTAGTGTATATAATTATAATTATGAGGCTATATTATTGGTTTTCATGTATAACTAGCATAGTACCGCGCGATGCGCAGAAAACTTTGCTGAAAATTATAATTAATTATAAATGATTAAGTAATATAATTAAGTAAAAGTATGCATTTATAATAATGACTAGGTAATACAAGTGCATTTATAATCACATATAATGTATATGAATCAATTCTTTGAGGAGGAAAAATGTAAGGGAATGACATGGATACAATGGACCTTCATCGTTGGAGGTATTCTTCAAGAAACCTCAACTGGTTATTGTTCCACTATCCATATTGTTGGGTCCCACATTTTAGATCTAAAGATATCATTTCTTATATTATATCACTTTGCAGTACTTCTCTTTAGTAGGAGAAACTTTCTATTATGTCAAGTTGATACATAAACAGTTTAATATTCAAAGACTTTTATGCTATTGCATCATATTCAGAACCACATAACCCTTTAATTCTCTCATCCATCACCTAATGGCTATGCAATATGACTGCTGTAGAGGCACTTTTCTACCTTTTAAATGGGGTTTTATGCCCATATGTCCATTACTCCGTAAAAAATGTAACATTAGGAAAAGCATGACGTAATTTTGATTAAAAAGCACTTATTTAATTAATCAAACCAACTCCATATCAATAACTATACGCAACACCAAAACATGACAACATACCTTAGTTGAATTCACACCTTGCACCACTTTACTCACAATATCACAACAACATTCTCTAATCAAATAAACGAAAATTCCACAAATCTGATGCTCCTATTGCACCTCATGACCTACTTAGGTCTGTCGACGCCCCCGTCCCCCCCCCCCCCCCCCCCCATAAAAGAAGCGAAATCGGGTTTACAACATTATGGACAAAACAACTCTTATTCCCTTTGTGGGAATTGGGTTAAGGAGTTTGAAGTGTCACCACCTAATGATTATAATGCATTAGGACACTTTTAAGAAGAAAAAGATTTTGAATGAAAATTAGAGTTCGGGTAATGGCTTGAAATTATCTCGATGGGAAGGTGTTAGCCACCCCTCAAGATCCACTAGTGTGGTTCCTGACCTTGCTTATTTGTGATCCATAAGTATGCCTCAGACCGAAACTAGTAGAATGGTAACCATACAATTAAACCATTCATAACAGACTCCCCCACTTGGATCAAAGTCATCGAATCAAAACAGTCGATAACTCACAATTCCCATACTCTATTACTGCCATAATATCGTATGAAATTGAACCAAATACCCCATAAGCTCATGTAACACAAACCATATAAAGCTGCAAATCATCTGCTAAGCTCGGATCCATTGCCGTAACGGTCTGGTCCACTCGGTACAATTTGTCCTGAAGAAAGATTAAAAATTTTATAACACAAGAAAAAAAAACCTTACTGTGAAGTCTTAGTTCTTTCATACTCCGTTTACTGTTAAAAAGCTCAAACTTGTTAGTCGATATGTTTGTTTAGTTCTTCTGTTTGTTTCTTTTATTTTTTGGATAAGGGGACAGTTCTTTTGTTGCATGGCTTTTTATATTTTATCTTGATCCTTTTGCTGTTTTCCTAACTGAATCAAGCATGACGTAATTTTTATTAAAAAGCACTTATTTAATTAATTAAATCTATCACTATATATTGTCTTATATAATTAGTTCGTTCAGACATAAATATATTGTTGAAATAAGTGTTTCACTATTTAAAACTACGGAACACTTTCTTTACTTACCCTTCACTCTGTCATCAATCATCTCAGTAATTACATATCAAACATTTGAGAAATTTAGAGAGGGATGATAAACTTTTCCTTAATATTTTGCTAATATAAACTAATACATTAGGAGATAGAAGCATATATGTGTACCTTTTGTACTGGTTTTTTATAGTCCTTTGGGTTCACAAATTATGTCACACCAATTGTTTTGCTGCAGAAAAACAGGAACAATTTTATTTTTTAGATAAGATGATGACTAAGGATAGAAACAAAGGTCAATAGATAGAAAAATTGAAAATTCTAAAGTTAGAAGTAAGAGCACACAAATTTAGATATTTTACCTAGCTCAAACTGTTAGCATTCAAATCAGCACCAATAATTCTCGAAGAACCTTCAACGCTTGTTCCATCTGCAACCTGTTAAAATGGGATGCGACCAATTTAGTACTTCAACACTTATTTTGGAGATAACATATTCAAATAGATATGAGGAATTGTTATTAGTAATAGCAAGCCTCAGAGCTACGCCTACAATCCCTATTCAAAGCAGCTAAACTTGAGCCCTTTGTTGTTTTAACAACTTTCAGAGTTGCATCAAGACCTGTAAACATGCATAACTTGACTAATTTACACATACGAATAGAAACTCTATAGAATTTACTATTCAAAATAGAGAATGAGTTAACAAAATAAAAACTCAAGATAGGCTAAATGCCTACTAACTCTATTTCAATTATGGCATTCTACTTTAAAAAAAATTTGGTCTTTTATCGAGCTTCAAAAATTAATTTTCGTCCAATTTCCTCCTCTATAATATTTGAAGTAAACTGTGTACCTTCAAATTACTTAACTATTTTAAGCTGGGTAATGCCACAGACCCTGAGAGAGGCACATATGAGCTGGAGTCTCTGGGAGGTTGATAAGGTCATCAAGAAGACCTTATCAAGGGAGATAAAATCAAGTTGCATAAAAAATAAATTGCTAATAATTTTCACATGATTTTCATGGTACCTCAACGTTAAAAAGGAAAATAAGTTAAGAAAATGGAATGTACATAAGCAAAGTGCAAAATACCGAATAAACATTATTATCTTTGACATAAACATTACTTAGCTATAAAATAGTTTTTCTGTTTCTCACTAACATTGATCTCCATTGTTTGGGAGCGTTTTTTGCTGGACATGGAGATTTCTTCTATATTTACATCTACGTTGAGCTACCAAATAGTATAAGAATGATCAAGAAATTCAAGGAAAGTTGAAACTTTTTGAATTGTATTTTACTATATATCACAAAGATTCAATGAACTAGTGAACCAATCCTTCAAAGGTTATGGAGTAAAGTAAAGAGAGAAGTGCGTAGAAGTGGAGAACGTGGAGGTAGATTAGAATTGTTATAACAATCCCACGTTTGAAAATTGTGCATATATCCGTGGTTTAATTTTGGGTTTTTTTCTTTCTTTTTTCATATATATGTGTAAAGAGTAATAAGTATTAAGAATATAAATAAAGTTTAAAATAGAACTCTTGGAATTGACAGAAACATGGTTTAATTATTTTTACAATATATATTGACTGCCATGTTTGTAGTTTTTACCTTTTTAAGAAAAAAACAAAATAAAAGTTTTGGAATTGAAAATTGACTTCCCTGATTTGAAGTTAAGTTTTGGCTTTTGTAAATTAAAAAAAAAATCGAAATAACTGCCCGGCATTAAATAATTTTTTTTAAATAAATTTTAACTTCAATAAAATTGGAGAATTGTCCAAAAAATTTACACATATCAATTTAATGTTATGTCACTTGTCATCATATCCTTTCTTTGCCTTTCCTTTTATATAGATATAGATATTATACCAGTTATATTCTTGATTTCATTAGTTTTATTTCTTATAAATGAGAGCAACCAAAATATATTATTATATAATATGATTAATAAGTGTAAGTTTTTTGGATAGTGTAACTTGTTAACATTTAACTTTTTATTGATAAAAATGCAATATGACAACATCTTAATAATATTATTGAACAGAATGGTTAAGAACTTTGTTGTGATGTAGTACTAATCTTTTAGATGCGATATACTTTCATTTTTCAATTAAAAGTTTCATATCAAAAGATTTCAGTTAGAATATATTAGTACATTGATTTAACTTTATTATTAAAAAAAGAATTCTTATTTCAATTTAATTCCAATAAATGGAGTTCCATATATAGTTCTTAAGTGGTTTTTTCTTATTTGACAATTTCCCACAAACTCTATAAGATTGCCAAGTGGCTTTTTAATAGCTTGCCCCTTGGCTTAAGCACAATGTAAATTTTTTTGCTTTAATATATATATAGATTCAGCCAAATTATTCATATCGTTATAGTTTCGACCAAATTTATGTTAGGACCGAAACACCTAACAATTTACCCCTACCATCAGCCCACTTTTAAAAATTAGTCCTCAATCCGTCATGTGAACTAGAATCTCTCAAATAAATATTTTAATTAAGTCATTTTTTTCATTTTGATCCACTATTTTCGAAATAATTGTCACTTACTTGCTTTTTGAAAATAAATTAAAATAATACAATAGTTAGTAAACAAGTAGTATAGTAAATTGAAGAATCTAAATTAGGTAGCTTGTCTAAATTTCAAAAGTATTTACAAAATCTCAACTTTAATAAATCCGTCGCACCAAATGTGTGGAGACTTTGCAAGTATTAGTAAAGTTGAAGTTCCTTGGAGACTTTGCATTACCAAATTCAATTTTTCTTTTATCCAATGTTTATGCATGGTGCACTATTAATTAGCTCATCGAACTCTATACTAACCAGAAATTTTATATATATATATATATATATATATATATATATATATATATATATATATATATATATATATGTATGTATGTAAATTGCATATAATACACAATAATTAGACCCATTGAATTATACGGTGTGTATATGGTTAAAAAATGAATAAAATTTTAAACAAATTCCAAATCCATTATCACAAAAAGAGAAGTGGGTGCATTGGTAATTAAAAATGTCCATTTGTATACTCTAGTACCTTTAGCATTCACATTAATAATAATTTCTAAAAATAGTGGAGCAAGACGAAAAACTAGTGATTTAAATAAAAGAAAATTTTTGTATTATTTAACAGATCAAATTAATGATGGTAGGAATAAATTTGGCCAGATATTATAACAGTAAGGATAAATTTGGTTGGATAGTATAACGAAGGTCAAATGTGGACAATATTCAAACATAAATGGGTATATTTGATTTGGCCCTTAACCCATAAAATTAAGACAAGTGCATGCTGACTATCTCTTCTGGCTGTGGTATTTATCCATATTCCATAGTATTAAAATAGTCTTTTGGAGCAACAGTAGAGCTGTATATGTGTCATTTATAGATTACGCGTTCGAGCTGTAGAATCAGCATTTATTACTTGTAATAAGGTAGACTGTTTACAATATATTCCTTATGATGTGGGTTTTTTTCTGGGCCTTATATAAATACAGGATGCTTTGTGCACCCAAACGATTCTTTATTAAAATAATCTCTTAATATTAGGATTTTAAAATTAGTTCTTGATTTTGTAAAAATTAGACACATTCGAGTGTGTACAAATACGTGATTCCTTATATAAGTTGGATTTTTGCTCTAATAATAACTGCCACGTCGAATTGAGGAAACAGCTCGTATAGATTCTATTTATTATTACACAAACTAAAAAGAGTGATAAAAAGCATCTTTAAAAAGAGATTTCCACTGCCGGGATTTAAACCCGGATTCAAATATTGCAATTGCCAGTGCTACAACGAATCAACTTTGGTCAATAGATTGCATGAATATTAATATAAGAAAACTTAGACAAATATTCCAAATAAGTTTCAATTTAATAATTTCTAGTCATTAGTTATAGACTTATCAAAATTAGTCAAATATATAACAATTGAAAAACCAAATAAATAAGGTTTTTTCTCTCAAAAAATCATATGCAAAAATCACCTTCCATATATTTTAAGCGTGATTAGCAATATTAGATGCAAGACAGAAAGAAATTTTATGGATGATGTAGCAAATAAGGTGATGAAATACAAAAAATATATAGTTGAAATTCATTGAAAACATATAGATACGTCAATATACAAAATTTGAGGAAGATTGGAGGTGATTTGGACTGGTTTTGTATCACAATTCGTAATTAAATCGAGTTTAAAAAAAATTTCCGCGACACATGTATTACGCATGTAGCTCACACAGGTATACATGGATATACATGTTATACACAATCGACACAAATATGATACATCTATGATACACAAATGATACACAACGCGATACACATATCACTTTTTTTTCATATTCAGATTTTACTTCGAATTTCAATTCAAATCACACACATATCAGTTTTTTTTCATATTCAGTTTTTACTTCGAATTTCAATTCAAATCACCTCAAAAATGCATCAAATCATCCTAATATTGAGATTCAAGCTCCTTAAGATATACTCAATTTATTCTAATAGCACCCACTCAAAACAAACAAAAATTTAATTTTTTTTGCTACAAATAACTAATTGACTAATTTGATTAATATTAATAATATTTTATCAATTAATCAATTTTTATAATGAACTACCTATAAATAAACATAACTAGTTATTGGCCTTAATATAATATACATATAGTGCATTCATGGCCGAATCTCAACACTAAAATATTGGTAAATGATACTGCTTCTATATTTAGTACCTAACTTATGAATATGTACTCATTTGATACACACTTCATGCATTTTTCGCTCAATCACTTTTTCATTCAGTATTAAAAATATTCTACTATCGGAAATAGTCTCTTTGTCCTTTCAGGGTAGGGGTAAAATTACGTATATTCTATCCTCTTCAAATCTCACATGTAAGATTATACTAGGCTGTTGTTATTATATTAGAAATACTCTAACATTATAGTTCATATTATCGAAAATAATTTTCTTTTCACAATATATGTGGGATCGAAAAAGAATTAAAGGAATATTAGTGAGAATTGACTCTACACAAGGTAGGGAGAATTCAGAAATAGTCTCTCTATGTAAAGGTAAAAACTGTATACATACTATTCTTTTCAGACCCTACTCGTGGAAATATATTGATACGTTGTTATTGTTGTTGATATAATTGACTCTACACCTATTGTGTGGTATTGTCTCGGGCAATATCATTAGATTATAATCTTGGTCAATAATATCTAATCCAGTTAATCATTAAAATTTTCTAATTCCTATAAGTAATAGGGTTGTATCATCTTCTTGCAAAATATGGCATTTTCTTTCGTAGCCAAAATCATTGCACGTATTGTCCGACTTCACCATAGATCTCATGAATTTTTCTATAGTTTGTGGTTAATAATTTTTTCAAAATGGAGTTTATGTGCCGATAAATATTATTTTAAGTCGTTAAAACACTCCATTCCTTATATATATTTCAAGGGTGTTAGCTGCATTTTAAAATAAGAAAGTACGTCACATAGACATATCCTCCAAAACCAAATTTTCAATATTAATATCAATATGGAAGAGAAGAGATATGTAATTATGGCCATAAATATAGACAAACACATAAATTTATTCTACTGAACAACGTTCTTCAAACCCAGATTAAGAACAACACAAACAAAAGGAAGTACTTAAAAGGTTAGATTTAATCTAAAACAAGTTTATGCTCATCATTTCTTTTTTAATAGGTATTACTTTAGTATTAAATAATTCTTTTAATAATGGGATTCTAAAATTAGTTCACGATAGTAAAAAATGTAGACATGTTTGCAGTGTGAGATTGGATTTTACTTTAAATGAGGGACTCTCACGTTGAATTAAGGAACAAACTCATTAAGAATATATAATTTTTTCATTGCACAAATTAAAAGGAGAAGCTAAAAAATTTACAAATTATTTTCCGCTGCCGGGATTTGAACCCAGATTCCTAAACAAGATGGAATTGCCAGTGCTACAGCGGAACAACTTGGGTCTTAAATTCAACTAATATTATTTATCTAAATATTATTATGTCGCCTCTACAAACCTGAATAATCCGAAACATAACCCCAAGTTTTATAGAAGAAATGACTTCAGATAGCCACTCTAAATAACTACTATTTAAAAATTAACCAGTACGTTTTGAAATTTAGTTCTCTAGTTCAAATTTTCGGGACAAAATGTCAAGAATTGTTTTAAAGTTGAGATTTCTTATTTTAAAATTTCAGAATAAAATAAGTACTAACTAAATTCTAAATAGTATTTTTGAGAATGGCTATTTGTACACTTACCCCAATTTTATAAGAAGAAAGCCCAACTTATAGACCACAAATTGGTCCATAAAACCACTTGCTTTAAAATTAAATTATATGATTTGTGACTCAATTTCTGAATCTCACGGTGGCTTGATTTTTGGGATTTTTACTTATGTATACAATATAGCAAACCTTATTACCTACCATGTTTAAGGTTTGTGTTTAATACATTTAACCATACCAAATTTCAATTTATGTACCATAATTCAAATTAAGTCTTTAATTATATCCTCATTTAATGTAGACTTTATTTTAGGAACTGTATCTTCCAAATTTTTATATTACCCGCTTCTCTCTCCTCTCCCACGATTTACTTATAGTTCATCCCCCCCCCCCTACGATTTTTCTTCCATTTTTTCCCTGATTCTCGTACATCTCTAACCCACAAATTTCATTATTTTCTGTTGAATCCCGCACCATTTTCAACCCCCATTTCAACTTTGTATTCAACTCATAAATCATGAAAAAATCAAATACTCCATAACAAAAACCATCTAAAGCTGTATTAGCAGATATTTCGTCTTTTGATTTTGGTGTTTTAACACCTAAATAACCACCCAAAACCCCACAATCTACACATGTAAGTGAAAAAATACAGGTATTTCATCTCCAAGACAAATCCGTGCTGAAATGCGAAGCAAGTATTTGCACGATGTTGATGCTAGCGGAGTAGATAAACCAGTCGATAAACCACTGAAGCGCAAGGGGAAAGAGTTGAGGGTAGATGATGATTTTGTTGAAAATTCACCCAAACTTCCAACTGGGAAAAAACCAAAGGTATCTCCATCATCGACAAAACAAAAAAAAAAGTTACCCTCAAAAAAATTACCAACATAGTTCCTCAAAAAATTTCATTAAAGGTAAACAATATTTATTTGTCCTCACTGTTTTGTAGTATAATTTTGATTGCCAAAAAATATTCTTCAAGTGCTTTTTTGGTGTTGAAGTCTTTTTCGGCAAAATGTGATATGGTCTCAATTTTGTAGATTATTTGTCGCAATTTTGTAGGTTTATTTGGCACTGTGATTACTAGACAGTCTATAAATGTAGTTAGATTGTAGTTGATTTGTAGTCTGCTAAGTAAATTGTATCTATGGTTTTTGTATTGCAACTTGTTAGCTGCTACATTTAACTTAATTCTCAATACAATTATACAACATTTTTCCAAGGTTACATTAAGTAACTGTTACATTTAATTGTTATATTGTTCTCATTTGTCCGTTCAAGTGTATTTTTGTAAAATATGGCCTGGTCCTAATTTTGTAGATTCTTTGGCTCAATTTTGTAGTTTAATTGGAGCCATGCCTCTTATACAGTTTATAAATGAAGTTAGTTTGTAGTTTATTTGTAATCTGTTGATTAAAATTGTTGGTAAGATATGTTCTATTGTATCCTGTATTGCTGATATATGTATAACTTCATTCTAACCACAGTTAAAATATACATTTTTTGCAGAATAGCCCTTTAATTTGCTCAACAAAATGTAGATTATGGTGTGCTTCGATTCCACAGTTTGTGTGATCCTAGCATACCTAGCCAGATTCAGGTTTTACTATCCCCAAATCAACTATGTATTTTCAAAAAAACATGTTTTGGTAACTTATTAGATCTGCCCCCAATATGTATGCATAACCAGTCCATTCATCTTCTAATGAAATATGAGTTATCAAAGTCTACTGACATATACTTTTCTGTCTTTTTAAAGGGTGAAAATTTGATTTTTTTCATTGAGAGAATTTGGTTTGATAAATGGTTTTAATTGTGTGAATACTTTCTCAGACTATGGTTACAATTCCAACTATGTTAGCCCGTTAATGAATACATATTTCCCTAACAAAGAAAGGGTTGAGAAATGTCATCTGAAAAATGTAGTCACTAACAAAGCATGTGCAAACAATGTGGATGGGGTGCAGTTGGGCGTCCTATATATGTTGGAATTTTTTGTTTTTCCTCCAGATAAGGACCATGTTACTTTCATAGACAAGTTTATGTTCTTTCTAATCGAGTCTGGTAATTTTGAGTCATACCCATAGGGCACCAAATCCTTCAAGCAGGTTATTGAATCTGTCCGACATCGTCTTAATCCCAATGTACATTCTTATTTTATACTGGGATGCTCATTAGCCTTGCAAGTGTGGCTATATGAGTGTTGCTTTTCCGTCAGCACCGAGCTTGCTACACGGTGTTCTTTTCGATTTCTCGAATTTTAAGATGGTCAGGTACAAAGGGATAAATTTGGTGAACTGCAATTGAAGACAAGATGATCAAGCCTGAGTGACTCAAGGTATTTTTTTAACTTTTGTTTGATTCTATAATTACAGTTATTGTAACTACATTTCATCTATATTTTTCTTTTCAATTGAATTAACTGTCACTTCCATCATTCAGTTCACAAACATGGTTGAATCTGGAGAAGAGCTTGGAGTGCTTAATCTCCCAGAGAAGATTCAATATGAAGATGAAGAAGTTGCTCAACCATCAAATGTTCCAACTTATGCTTCTCAAACAGTTGAACCCAAAGAAGCTAATTCACAAAAGGCCATGGAATCTGTCAGTAGCAAGATCAGCAATTTGGAAAAGAGGCTTGAGCAGGTATTATGAGAAACTACAATATTTTGTCATAATTTACTACCACTTGAATTCATTCCTACTACTTTGTAGTTTCTTTGTAGTTTCTTTGTAGTTTAAGTGTAACAAATAGAATATGCTTACCCTATTACACATAATTAATTTTTAAGTTGATGTAAAGTTAGATGGGTTTAAGAAGGATGTTTTTGATGAACACTCAAGCCTTCGAGAGTTCATAGATCAATCTTTGAAGAGTGTCATGAATGCGGTAAACTGGAGGACTGATTTGGATGAGTCATATATAAGAGTGTACATATAATTTTATGTTGAGACTATATAAGACTTATGACAAAAAATTCCATTTGTGGTTAATAATATTTGCAAAATGGAGTTTATGTGCCGATAAACGTTATTTAAGTCGTTAAAACACTCCATTCCTTATATACATTTCAAGGGTGTTATGTAAAAGCGACATACCCTGCAAAACCAAATTTTCAATACGGAAGAGAAGAGATATGTAATTATGGCCATAAATATAGACAAACACATAAATTTATTCTACTGAACAACGTTCTTCAAAGACAGATTAAGAACAACAAAAACAAAAGGAAGTACTTAAAAGGTTAGATTTAATCTAAAACAAGTTTATGCTCACCATTTCTTTTTTAATAGGTATTACTTTAGTATGAAATAATTTTTTTTATAATGGGATTCTAAAATTAGTTCACGATAGTAAAAAATGTAGACATGTTTGCAGTGTGAGATTGGATTTTACTTTAAATGAGGGACTCTCACGTTGAATTAAGGAACAAACTCATTAAGAATATATAATTTATTCATTGCATAAATTAAAAGGAGAGGCTAAAAAAATTTACAAAATATTTTCCCGCTGCCGGGATTTGAACCCGGATTCCTAAACAAGATGGAATTGCCAGTGCTACAGCAGAACAACTTGGGTCTTAAATTCAACTAATATTATTTATCTAAATATTATTATGTCGCCTCTACAAACCAGAATAATCCGAAACATAATCCCAAGTTTTATAGTAGAAATGACACCAGATAGCCACCTCTAAATAACTACTATTTAGAAATTAGCCAATACGTTTTGAAAATCAGTTCTCTGGTTCAAATTTTCGGGATAAAAATGCAAGAATTGTATTGAAGTTGAGATTTTTATTTTAAAATTTCAGATCAAAATAAGTACTAGCTAAATTCTAAATAGTATCTTTGAGAATGGCTATTTGTGCACTTACCCCAATTTTATAAGAAGAAAGTCCAACTTATAGACCACAAATTGTTCCATGAAACCATTTGCTTTAAAATTAAATTAGAAGATTTATGACTCAATTTCTGAATCTCACGGTGGCTTGATTTTTGGGATTTTTACCTATGTATACCATATAGCAAACCTTATTACCTACCATGTTTAAGGTTTGTGTTTATTACATTTAAGCATACTAAATTTCAATTTATGTACTATAATTCAAATTAAGTCTTTAATTGTAGCCTTATTTATTGTAGGCTTTAATTTAGGAACTGTATCTTCCAAATTTTTATACTACCCGCTTCTCTCTCCTCTCTCACGATTTACCTAAAGTTAATTCCCCCCCCCCCCCCCCCAACTATTTTTCTTCAAGTTTTCCCCATTCTCGTACAGCTCTAACCCACAAATTCCATCATTTTCTGTTGAATCCCCCACCATTTTCAACCCCCATTCCAACTTTGTATTCAACTCATAAATCATGAAAAAACCAAATACTCCACAACAAAAACCATCAAAAGCTGTATTAGCAGATATTTCGTCTTTTGATTTGGGTGTTATAACACCTAAATCACCACCCAACAACCCACAATCTACACATGCAAGTGAAAAAAATACAGGTATTTCATCTCCAAGACAAATCCGTGTTGAAATGCGAAGCAAGCATTTGCACGATGTTGATGCTAGCGGTGTAGATAAACCAGTCGACAAACAACTGAAGCGCAAGGGGAAAGAGTTGAGGGTAGATGATGATTTTGTAGAAGATTCACCCAAACTTCCAACTTGGAAAAAACCAAAGGTGTCTCCATCATCGTCAAAACAAAAAAAAATAAGATACCCTCAAAAAAATTACCAACATAGTTCCTCAAAAAATTTCATTAAAGGTAAACAATATTTATTTGTCCTTACTGTTTTGTAGTTTAATTTTGATTGCCAAAAAATATTCTTCAAGTGCTTTTTTGGTGTTGAAGTCTTTTTCGGCAAAATGTGATATGGTCTCAATTTTGTAGATTATTTGTCGCAATTTTGTAGGTTTATTTGGCACTGTGATTACTAGACAGTCTATAAATGTAGTTAGATTGTAGTTGATTTGTAGTCTGCTAAGTAAATTGTATCTATGGTTTTTGTATTGCAACTTGTTAGCTGCTACATTTAACTTAATTCTCAATACAATTATACAACATTTTTCCAAGGTTACATTAAGTAACTGTTACATTTAATTGTTATATTGTTCTCATTTGTCCGTTCAAGTGTATTTTTGTAAAATATGGCCTGGTCCTAATTTTGTAGATTCTTTGGCTCAATTTTGTAGTTTAATTGGATCCATGCCTCTTATACAGTTTATAAATGAAGTTAGTTTGTAGTTTATTTGTAATCTGTTGATTAAAATTGTTGGTAAGATATATTCCATTGTATCATGTATTGCTGATATATGTATAACTTCATTCTAACCACAGTTAAAATATACATTTTTTGCAGAATGGCCCTTTAATTTGCTCAACAAAATGTAGATTATGGTGTGCTTCGATTCCACAGTTTGTGTGATCCTAGCATACCTAGCAAGATTCAGGCTTTACTATCCCCAAATCAACTACGTGTTTTCAAAAAAACATGTTTTGGTTACTTATTAGATCTGCCACCGATATGTATGCAAAACCAGTCCATTCATCTTCTAATGAAATATGAGTTGTCAAAGTCTACTGACATATACTTTTCTGTCTTTTTAAAGGGTGAAAATTTGATTTTTTTCATTGAGAGAATTTGGTTTGATAAATGGTTTTAATTGTGTGAATACTTTCTCAGACTATGGTTACAATTCCAACTATGTTAGCCCTTTAATGAATACATATTTCCCTACCAAAGAAAGGGTTGAGAAATGGCATCTGAAAAATGTAGTCACTAACAAAGCATGGGCAAACGATGTGGATGCGGTGCAGTTGTGCGTCCTTTATATGTTGGATTTTTTTGTTTGTCCTCTAGATAAGGACCATGTTACTTTCATAGACAAGTTTATGTTCTTTCTAATCGAGTCTGGTAATTTTGAGTCGTACCCATGGGGTACCAAATCCTTCAAGCAGGTTATTGAATCTGTCCGAAATCGTCTTAATCTCAATGTACATTCTTATCTTATACGGGGATGCTCATTATCCTTGCACGTGTGGCTATGTGAGTGTTTCTTTCCGTCAGCACCGAGCTTGCTACACGGTGTTCTGAATCGATTCCTCGGATTTTAAGATGGTCAGCAACAAAGGGACATATTTGGTTAATTGCAATTGAAGACAAGATGATCAAGCCTGAGTGGCTCAAGGTGTTCTTTTAACTTTTGTTTGATTCTACAATTACAGTTATAGTAACTACATTTCATCTACATTTTTCTTTTCAATTGAATTAACTGTCACTTCCATCGTTCAGTTCACAAACATGGTTGAATTTGGAGAAGAGCTTGGAGTGCTTAATCTCCCAGAGAAGATTCAATATGAAGATGAAGAAGTTGCTCAACCATCAAATGTTTCAACTGCTGCTTCTCCAACAGTTGAACTCAAAAAAGCTAATTCTCAAAAGGCCATGGAATCTGTCAGTAATAAGATCAGCAATTTGGAAAAGAGGCTTGAGCAGGTATCGCGAGAAACTACAATATTTTGTCATAATTTACTACCACTTGAATTCATTCCTACTACTTTGTAGTTTCTTTTTAGTTTAAGTGTAACAAATAGAATATACTTTTTGTATTTCATTCATTCTCTTATTGTTACAGGAGGAAAGATTTCTTTTCAAAGAAGGATAATCAAATCAATCCTTGATTGGACTTGAGTTGTGAGAAGATTGATAATAAGGACTGGTTCAATGCCCTTGCTCACCCCGGACAAGTAATCAATAGCACAGTAAGTATATAGTGTGTACAATCATTGACAATATTTGTTTTGTCTTCAACTGTGTGGTGCAGTTGTAGTTTTGTATTTAACTCTGATGTTTAAATGTAGTTATGTTGTACACATCATATATATGTTACTATATTTAGTCTTTAACTGTAAAATTTTTCCTTTTTGACCTTATGAAAGCAGTGTGAAAAATGTAATTAATCTGTAGTTTTTATGTAAATATGATTGGTCAATTGTAGATATAGTACTTGTTTTCTATATCTTTCATGCTAAATGCCATTAAATAACATTTTGTGAGACACTTGGGCTAACTGTTATATATCTGTAGTTATGATGTTGATAACGTGACGCAAGCTGTTAGATTTTTTCATAAATTGTAATTGTAGTTAATATGTAGCTATTTTGTAGATGTGATTGGCTACATTGTAACTTATTGTATATTGCACTTTTACTTTGGCAGCACATTAATGTTATTATGTACTATCTGAGAAAAAAGGAAAAATATGGCCCCCAACATCCAAACTAGGTTTACAACAACCGATTGCTTGTTCAAGACAAAGATTTAAAGAGTATGAGAAGTTCACTAGTTCTCCACTGGATCAAAGGAATTCGGTTGTTAAATCCGAGGATGATATTGGAGAATATATTATGGGCTACAGAATTCTTGCTAATGTTGCCTGGGATCTTGTTGACTATGTGCCCATGCATATTAACCTTGTGGAGAACTTTCATTGGTTGTTACTAGTTTTTGACATAAAGGACCGGCAACTTTACGTTTATGATTCATTGGTGAGAGAAAACCATAGTCAAAAAGTTCAGATATTGGTTGAGAAATTTTCAATAATTATTCCTCTTTACTTGTCATGCACTGGTTTCTATGGTAAACGCAAAGACATTGACTTCAAGACTACAAAGTCATACATAGAGAAACCAGTCATAGACCCTCTCGACATACAATGGATGGTTGCTGAGATTCCACAACAAAAGGAAGGCTCACTATAAAAAACTAATCTCCCTTTCTATATGTTTAATTTTTTTTAATCGTTTGTTATATAATGAAAAATTCTCATCTTCTGCAGGGATTGTGGTGTACTTGTGGCTGCCTTTGCGAAGTATATTAGCACTGGTGATTTGTCTATCCCAAAGGAAGATCTAACTAATATTGACCAACACAGTAGACGTTATGGAACTCTACTGTGGGACTACGCCATAAAGAAGCTGAAAGATGGTTCAATCAGTGAGAGTGAGGTTACTTGCAGACTTGCAAGGAGGAAGGGTACACCGGCAAAGAATGAGAGGACTAAAGTTCAACGAAAGAAGAAGTAGACTATTTTGTTCCTATTTGGTAGTTGAACTGGAAAATAATGTAGGAATTAAGTCATTTTAGTTGTAATCAACACTTTTTTTTTTATTACATTATACTCGAGTATTCGAGTTATCTCATAGCATTTTTACAGTAACAGCTTTGTCTTATAATTTCACTTTAATCTTCGAGTTATTTTTATATAATACCTTCAGGTGCAATTTAATATGTTTATATAACTGTCAGCTCTTACACAGCATAAAGATGAAATGAATACAGGTCTCAGATAAATAATTTAGCCATCCTTTATCAACAATTATTTTTAGAAAAAATTAATTTATCTGCAATTAAACTACATTGAACTACATTCTAACTACAAGTCCCATTAGGTGATTGCCAGGACTACATTTAGACCATAATTAAACTTCTGGCAACAGTTTACATTCAGTGTTTTCTTTATTAACATTAGACGTTTTGTATATAGCTTATACAAAAGTTTAACTATTCAATAAAAAATGACAAGAATTGATGCTTGACGGCATACATAAAAATGTAAATAGTGCAGATACACAAATTTATGTTTATACTTATTAATCATCTTCAAAACGTAGAACAGTTACACAATAAATTCCGATAATTTGAGTTCACCAACATTTATTTTGAATAAATATTCTAACTACATGATATTCATTTCTTTTTCGGCGCATTCTTGCAAGTTCTTTTGTTATGCTCTTCACCTTCACAATTTCCACAAGACACCTTGTACTTTTTTGACTTAATTTCATCAAATGTTTTATATCTTTCCTTGTGAGGTCTACCTGACTGCCTTTTATCTCCCGCCGATGGATTTACTACCTCATCCAAAATATATTGTGGAACATCCCATTTGGCTTCATGGGGAAGAGGATTTACTGGCATTTCATATGTAAGAAAAAGGCTCTTCCTTGTGTAATACGGAGAGCAATAGTTGTCAGGTCTTTCATTCTTATACCTTAATGTTTCCAAAGCATGGGCATATGAAAGGTCATCAAGTTGGAATTGTCCACAGCTACATTTCTTGTTTTCTAGACATACAATATACCGCTTCACACCATCTAACACAGTATGTATATGATCTGTTGAAGCCCTCACCTACAATTCAAGACCAAACAGAAATAATAATACATCAATCAGTTAACTAGATTAGCAACAATCAGTTAACTACAAATCATCTACAAATAAACTACATATAAACGATATCTACATTTACCTACAATGTAACTACATTTTAACTACAAACTGGAAACACTGCAGCTACTACAATTTTTGTTTTTTCTCCTGCACCAAACAAGAATATATACCTTTAGTTTCTGGGATAATGTATTGTTATCTTCCAATTCTTTGTTTAATTTGTGACCAAGGAATGTGAAAGTACCCTTTGCCTTCAATAACTTTTCTTTTGTCCAACGTTCTAGAATAGTCCTCATATACTCAAATAGATCAAATATTGGCACCTCTCTTTCCTCTTTTGTTACAGCATTCAACGACTCGGCAATGTTTGACGTCATAGTAAAAGTTCTTTTCACCGTTGCATGTACTCTTGACCATCTATGATTGCCAATATCATGTAGGTAAGACGATACACGCGGGGCTACCTCTTCAATCTTCATCATCCTTTCATTGAATTCATCCAGAGTGTATGACCGTGCTGTAGTAAAGTAAAATTCATGTAATTGTAGATGTGCCTTCTTGAATTTTGACCTTATATTTGTCCATATATGCCACATGCAAAAGTAGTGTGTCATGCCCGGATAGACAACTGATGTTGCCTTCGATATACTCTCATGCCTATCTGAGACAACACACATTGAAGGTCTTTCACCATATGCCTCATTGAATTGCTCAATTTAGCCATGTTCGGATAACATGTTAGTTTGTATGTCCTTTGGCGTGTAAACAGTCTTAGAATCACAATACTTTGGAATGACCATGCTACCAACTACTGTTGCAGTAGATTTGCGCTGTATGAATGTTTTATCCATTGGGCAGCATGTGTATTGTCGGCTGAAACTTCTTATCTTGAACATTGCAGAATCATTAATTGATGTTGCCTTGAAATGCCATTTGCAGCTTTCAGCTACACATATAAGCCAGTAGCTATAAAAAAAATACAATATTTAGACATATTTATTAAACACTACATTAACTACAAATTGACTACAATGTAAATACAATTGCATAAAACAAATCTATCTTCAATAATACACTAATTTTGCAAAATCTATGATCCATAAATAACTACATACATTATATGACTTGATCTTTTCACTCTGAACTGGAACTTGTGCATAACTGAATAATTCTTCATTGCAGTAGCTATTGTTTTCTTGTCCTGATACACTTGTCCTTCTTCAATACATGTTTGCGTACATTCAATTATTATTTCACTTTGATATTCCTCTATAGTCGGTGAGGATGGAATTTCTAGTAACCTTAGGGATTCTGAAGAACCTGCATACAAAAAATTCACAAATGTAGTAACTATGTAGGTAAATTTGAAAGCTCATCTCTTTGTCCTTTCCAGTACTATATCATAATTGTAGTTTAATTTTAGAGAAATATCGTTAAATTGTAGATAACTAGGTAACACAAAAACTCTCAGCAATGTCGAATCAAACATACATGTACTGATGCTTTCATTGGTGATTGCCAATTCCATATTTAAATCTCTTACGCTAATACATAAGGGATACGAACCTAAGTTTTTATTCTCCTTTTTCGTTTCCATATATACACGAACCCCTATATCATTCCTAATCTCCAATGGAGGACAATTCTCATTCACAATGTATTTTATTTCTACAATTTTATCCGATGTATCAATCGATAATTGTTCTGCAATTGTAGAAAGGAGAATTCCGTAGCTTGCATTATCATCTACCAAAATGGCATCAACTTCTAAATCTCGGAATCTGCCATAGTTATCCCAATAACCATTCGATTTCAGCATTATTGGAATTTTTGACATAATTTCGTGTAGTTGATAGAAAAACAGACGAAGAACAGATCTAGATCCGAGAATTTTTGTACTGATGTCGACGAAGAACTGTATTCAACAATTTTACATTTCTACATTTGATTGTTGGAGATTCTCGTGTTTTTTGAATTGTAGCTGAGTTACACATGAGAGATATTTTCCGGTACAGAATGAGAGAATCACACTGCTGTAGGATTTTCTTCCGTTTTAAAACTCGAAATTAATTGTGATAGAATCACCATTAAATCTAATTGCTATAAAATTGGCGCTTTTTTAGGGTACAATTCACCTATTTTTGGTTTGGTACAATTTTTGTAAACAAATTATGGTCTAGGCGGGTAAATACCAAATAATGAACATTTTTGGTAATAAGATTTGTTATTTGGTATATATAGGTAAAAATCCCTTGATTTTTCAGTATCATCATTAAATAGAAACTTCGGTATTAGTAAAAAGATGTATAATCTGTTATAATAATAATTATTAGATTTCAAGCATATATATGTTACATTTATTTACTGTCAATTATTACGTAATTAAAGTCAAAGTATTGACTTCTCGTAAACTTTTCCCTGCAAAATGAGAGATGAAAAGATTAATTAGAGAGCATCACTATTAACTTTGGATCCCATCGTTATGTATTATTTTTTTATGGAATATTTAAAGTAAAAATACCACATAATGGTGGGATCTAAAGTTAATAGTGATGTTCTCTAGTTAATCTTTCCATATCTAACATTTTAATGGAATATTTAAAGTTAAAAAAAGAAAGAAATTAGAGTTAATGGTCTAGTCAACTTTAGAGATTCCAAATTGTTAGTAGATCTTTTCTATCTTTCTTTTCATTTTTTATTGCGATAGTTAGTAGATCTTGATGATTCTTTTCTTATTATGTGGTGTCCACAATAATAATCTAATGACAACTTGAGTAATTATTTAAAAGTGATAGAGTTGAATTTAGGAATAAGAAAAGGGATATTATGATTTATCCTGAGTAATTTCTGATGGTAAATAAACCAAGAAATTACATGTTCCAAGATTATCTTTTTTCTAAGAAGAAATTTCTGTTTTATTTCAACTATTTGACAAATTTAAATCATCTGTTCTTTTGGACTCTATAACAGATCTCAACAGTACAATCAATTTGAAACTCTACAACGGTTGTTGTTAAGCTAATATTCTATCACAGAGACAAAGTTGCTACAATTGTGGATACTCGCACGAAGGATAGTTGTTAATGTTCTGTAAAATGGGTGACCATTTAGATAGCTTGACGCCAGTAAAGTGCACTTGAAGTGTGATCTCCTTTTCTCGATTTTTGGCGTCTCTGCTTGATTGTTGAAACCTTCTGTTATTCCTTTCCATCCAGATGTTGTAAACTACTGCTGCAAACACCACACCTACGATGATTTTCTGAGGTTTCTGCTGTTAACATTAGCAGTTAACCATTGCACTTCTGTTTCCCATGTACCTGTCGTTCTTTGATACTTCTACCATTGTAACATACCTTGCCACAGTGTTTTGGATTATAAACAGCCAAAGTATAAATGGTCGTGTGTTTCTTCAATGTCTCTTCCACATAAAATGCAGGATTGATTAATGTGAATTCCCCATTTGGCTAATCTGTCAACTGTTGCCAAGCGTCTATGCAGCGCCATCCATAAGATATATTTCTGTTTCGGGAGCATGCCAGTCACCATCAATAATTTTTTCCATCGAACCTTGGGATATTGTGGAGTGGTCTGAATGTATGCCTTCTTGATGCTAAATTACCCATTTTTTGTGCATGTTTGCATTCCTATTCCATTAGTTGCCCGCCATTATCTTGTCAAACAATTTCCTAACGAGCCAACTAGCTTGTTTAGGAATTTTCATAGTATTTATATCTTTTTTCTTTATATAGAGACAATGGATCTATTTGATCCAGAGTTTGTCTTTCTTAACATGTTCCAAGATTATCAAACATGCTATTAAGAGAAATTGAAACAAGAGGTTTATAAGCAAAGAAAATTAATTTAATTATATTAACTTCCCTTCATGGAATTGGAAATTAATTCTTTCAACTCCGACCTTGCATTAATTAGATACAATTTTCTAACCACTCGAGATAATTCTGTTATTCGTCATTTTCTTCTGTCTTTTTTCTCCTTCTTCTTCTTCTTTTTTTTTTGGAAAATTATCAACTATGTCCATTTATAAGTAGCCCGCTACAAAAATTGACCAATTGATAAAATATTAGAAATATTATTCAAATTAGCTATTTGTAGCAAAACAATATCAAAATTTTGCTTTGTTTTTGAGTGGATGCTATTAGAATGAGAATTTTTCATAAAGCACCATCTTTTTGGTCTAGTTAGCCATTTATAAATACCCTTTGCTATATTACGTGTTATTGATGCCTTTTACGTTTGTATACAATGTATTTCATGTATTTAAGCTGTTGTATTCATCAATACAACCAAAAACATAGGCGTAAAATAAGGAATTTCAGCAAAGTTTGACATGTATTTAGCTATATTCGAGCGACATTAACATTAAATACAGCAACACATCTGCGCTAAAAACGGAAGAAAATAAAATCACATGATATTCTCCTAATTTAACTCAATTAACTAAAATGATTCGTCATTAATCTGTATTTGAAAGATACATAATAAAAATTATAGTTGAATAAAGAGAAATACATATGAATAATACAGTTGAATATAACAAAATACGATAGCGGGCGCACGTTAGCAGGGTGCAAACCTACGCCTCTGCCATGGCTAGGACGAGGAAGAAGCAGCAATCGGAGCTAGAATCTAGACGAGATGAAGCTTTGGAAGTCACACCAGCAATAAACCATCCAAATCGCTGGTTAATGGGAATGGCATCTGCACCTACAGTATACCATATCCCGGAAGATGATGCTGTGCAAAATGGTGCGATGGTGACACCGGAGTCGGGAATCCAGCAGCGATTGAATCCGTTGACGCTTGGAAGCTTTATGCCTAAGCAATTTCAACCTATTAGGGAGGAAATTGAAGAGGGTAAGGAACTAGCTCAAGAGAAGGGAACACTGTCACAAGTCCCCCGGCGATTGCAATTCTCGGCGCATGCAGAACAAGAACGAAGCAAACAAGATGTAGCAGACACAGGGGAGGTTGAAAAGAAAAAGGCTTTCAATAGAAGCCCTCAAAAAGGTAATGCCTTAAGCTAAATCCCTCCTGCTCTACGAGATGGGAGATTTGTAGTGCAAATTGATGATGCCGATACTAAGGAATTAGAAGATTACTGGAGTAATGCATTGATAGGCTTTGTACTTGGGGAGTCTCCGTATGAGAAAACTATGGAAAATTTTGTCGCAAACCTGTGGAATTTTGTCGATCAGCCTCAAATAATGTATCATGATGATGGGTACTTATCTATTCAGATTTGACAATGCGGAGGATAAGGATCGTGTATTACAAGCGGGACCTTACACCTTCCATAACAAGCCACTGGTACTGCAGCAATGAAAAATGGATTTCAAATTTGATCTGGCTAATATAAGTGTGATTCCACTGTGAATCAATTTCCCTAGCTTACCATTGGGCTTCTGGTCAATTGAAGCAATAAGTAAATTGGCTAGTGTGGTTGGAAAGCCTCTGTACACTGATAAATTCACAACTGATTTGGAGAAAGTGTCATATGCCAGAGTGTTGATTCAAAAACAGACATATCCAAGCCTTTGTCAGATAGCTTAGAGCTTCAAACCAAAAGAGGAATCATAGTCCAACAAATAGAATATGAATGGAAACCAAAGTTTTGTGAAAACTGTATCAGATTTGGGTATAGTTCTGCTGAACGTTGGTATAAGGAAGAGCAACAAAATACAAAGGAAGACAGGAACAAGCTTAAACCAGGACAGTTGAAACAGAAATTTAGAGTAACCAAGAGATGGACACCAAAAATAAAATCCAAGAATGTGGCAACTCAA
Source organism: Nicotiana benthamiana (assembly GCA_034376525.1). Lineage (NCBI taxonomy): Eukaryota > Viridiplantae > Streptophyta > Magnoliopsida > Solanales > Solanaceae > Nicotiana > Nicotiana benthamiana. Next base: position 130,423,108 of record CM067336.1, read on the forward strand.
CAGGAAAACAAGATTGATGAAAAGATGGAAACAGAAGGAACTATCTTTACAAAGGAAGTAGAAAATGTGAAACAGAATGGGAAGAATGTACAACAAACAGAAACTTGCAACCAGAGCTCAAGCAACAGATTCTCCCCTTTACAGATGGAAGGCACTCTTGGGGACGCTGGCCCATAGCTTCACCCCTAAATGATACTATGCACCTGGAATATCAGGGACCTGAACAAGGCTCATAAGCAGAAAGAGATAAACATCTTTCTGAGGAAGAATAAGGTGGATGTCATAGGTTGTCTAGAAACTAGAGTAAAGGAAGGAAAAGCTAGAAGGATACTCAACACTGTCTATGGAGATTGGAGAAGCTGCTGTAATTACAATGAACATTCAAATGGCAGGATCTGGTTATTGTGGAAACACGGCAGTGAAGTGACAATTTTGATGACTGATGAACAATTCATTCATCGTGAAGTTCAGGAAAGAGGTACCACCTTTAAAACTCTTCTTACAGTGGTATATGCAAGCAATGACATTCATAAAAGACAGCAGTTATGGGATAGGCTGATGCTTCTGGGTGCTTCTGTACAACAAAGCTGGTTGATCAGTGGGGACTTCAACAATGTTCTTCATACAGACGACAGAATTGGCTCACCAGTAACACAAAATGAACTCAAAGGTTTTCAGGAAGCAATCAACACTCTTCAGCTTACTCAATTGAAAAGTTTGGGCTGCTACTTCTCCTGGTGCAACAAACAACAACCCAGCAGAAGGGTGTATAGCAGGATAGACTAGACTTTTGGCAATATGACATGGATGCAGCATTACAGTCACATTGAAACTGATTATCTGAATCCGGGGGCATCAGACCATTCTCCTATTCTAATATATTGCAAAACTGGATTCCAGAGGAAGAATTTAAATCCTAAACCTTTTAAATTGTACAAACCTGTGATAGAGCATGCTGACTTTACTGATATAGTAGAAAAGGTTTGGAAACAGAGGGAAAATGATGAAACTGGAAGCATGCACACGGTATGGAACAAGCTCAAAGATTTGAAATGGGAGTTGAAAGAACTGAATTTTTATATGGCATCCTATAGAACCCATCTCAATGCAGCAAGACATAAACTAGAAACCATTCAGTTTGAATTGAGAAGCAATAACCTGGACCAGCAGTTGATAGATCAAGAAAGGAAAACCTTAACAGAAGTAGAGAAATGGAACAACATAGAGGAACAAATTCTGCATCAAAAATCCAGAGCACAGTGAATCACATGTGGAGACTCAAACTCCAAATATTTCCATGCACAAATGAAGCAGAGGACAAACATAAACACAATTGGCTCCATATACACTGATTCAGGGGAGAGGCTGTTTGATCCTAAACTAGTGGAATAATAGTTCCTAGATACATTCAGCAAGATTCTGGGGGCAAACAAACCTGTTTGTAAATGTCCAAACACTGTCATTATTCAAAAGGGACCATGTCTAAACATACAATAGAAGCAGTCTCTAATTAGGCCAGTTACAAAGGAGGAAATCTCACAGGCAATAAATGATATGCCCCATGACAAAGCACCAGGATTAGATGGCTTCCCAGTCGAATTCTTCACTCGACACTGGGACACTGTTGCTGATGATGTCTATAGAGCAATGAAGGAACTCTTTACAACAGGAAAGCTACATTAAGGAGTAAGTAGCACAACAGTAACCTTGATTCCTAAAATACAAAATCCTACTACTGTCAAAGACTATAGACCAATCGCTTGATGCACAACACTTTATAAAATAATCACCAAAGTACTCACAGCAAGAATCAAAACAGTCATTGGTGGCTTGATTGGCAATTCACAGTCCGCTTTTATTGAAGGCAGGAGCATAATAGACAACATACTATTTACCCGAGAATTATTTAAAGGGTACAACAAGAAAGGAGTATCTCCTTGGTGTGTATTAAAAGTTGACCTAAGGAAGGCTTATGACACAGTGGAATGGTGTTTTATTGAGAGGCTGTTCCTGGACATGGGTTTCCCCTACAAATTTACAAACTGGATAATGGAATGCATCTCTTCTGTCACATATTCATTAAGTCTTAATGGAGGGCTGACAAATCCGTTTAAAGGAAAAAGAGGTATAAGGCAAGGAGACCCAATGTCCCCATACCTCTTTGTAATTGTCATGGAATATTTTCACAGGGAACTCAAGCATATGATGGAAAGAAAGGACTTCAAATTTCATCCTAGATGTAAGAAGCTGGGAGTGTCACATATCTGTTTTGCGGATCATCTACTACTATTCTGCAAGGCTGATACCCAATCTGTAAGACTTTTAAAACAGACGCTCCAAAATTTTGCTGAAACCTCAGGACTGCAAGCAAATGCAGACAAAAGTGCAATCTATATAGCAGGGGTATCAAACTGGATAAAGGAGAAAATCTTGCACGAACTGGACTTCCCTGAAGGGTCTCTATCTTTCAAATATCTTGGTGTTCCTCTGGACTCCAAAAAATTATCAGTTACACAGTGTTGGCAAATAGTAGAGAAGATAACACAGAAAATCAACTGCTGGACATCAAGACTTCTATCTTATGCAGGTAGGCTCCAGTTGATCAAGACAATATTATTTGGAATGCAATCGTACTGGTGTCAAATCTTCCTGCTACCTAAAAAGGTAATGAAGATGATCGAAGCAATATGCAGATCCTTTCTATGGACTGGTGCAGCAAATGTGTCCAAAAAGGCATTAGTCACATGGGAAACTATATGTCTACCATATAGTGCTGGTGGCCTAAATGTTTTGAACTTGTCAATCTGGAAGAAGGCAGCTGTTGCAAAGAATCTGTGGGCAGTAACAATGAAGAAGGACAGCCTATGGATCAAATGGCTGCACACATACTACATTAAGAACAATGCTGTAGAGGATGTACCTACTCCTAAAAGAGCAGCCTGGGCTGTGAGAAAGATATTTGAGACAAGATCACTGATAACAACTATCCATGGTATACAGGGAAACCTGAAATGTCGATTGATCCAGCTACAGAGGGGAGAACTGTTCAATATCAACAAACTATACAGACTCCAACTCCCTCCAACCCCCAAAGTACACTAGAAAAGCATAGTACTGCAGACAAAACTACACCCAAGATTCAAATTTATCGTCTGGCTAGCTTTGCGCAGAAGACTGGCAACAGTGGAGAGGCTAATGCACCCTGGGATACAGATTCCTCAACAATGTGTATTCTGCAGGCAAGTAGATGAATCTTTTGACCATCTATTTTTTACTTGCCCGACATCATGGGAGATATGGAATAGACTGCTAATATGGCTGGGATACCAGAGACCCATTTGTGATTGGAACAGTGAAGTAGACTGGATTAGCAACATTGCAAAAAGGAGAAATGGACATGCTGAAATAACCACCAGTGTGTTTGGAATGTTAGTATACTGTCTATGGCGAGAAAGGAACAAGATTAGCTTCCAAGGCGGAAGCATAGTTATAAATGATATATGCAAAGAGATAGCAGTTCACATACATATACAGGGAACCTCCTTTAAACACTGGAAGGATGTTTTGCGAAGACTGGATCACTACCCTTAGAAAAGGAAGTGAAAGTAATTATATGTTTCTTGAATTTTGATGTAAATATAGCATATGGGAGTGAATTCATATTAGACTGATTAAAAACAGTAGCTAGTCAGCAGCTACTGGTCAATTCTGTAATATTTTGATCTATTGATGAAAAAAATATATAACAAAATACAACTTAATTCATTTGAATAAAATACTTGAATACAATAAAAATACAATTGAATACAGCTGAATAAACTCTTGAATGCAACAAAATAAAACTAAAATAGTTAAATTCAACTAATTAAACCTTAACACAAGTTAATATGGTTGAAGAATAAATTCGAATACAAATATGCGATTTGGACGATCTAGAGAGAGAAACAGCCCTATGGCTGCCGGTCGTCGGCCAGCCATTAATTCAGGCTGGTCAGCCCCCTAACTCATCTACAAAAACTCCAACATTGAAAGTTCTGGTGCAAGAAATTGTAGCCACTGCTACCCGGAACGTAGTGAGGAACATGGCTATGGCGTTGCCTTCTTTAGCATCACCATTTATTTCTTCTTCTATTCTGCAAATTCGAAAGCAATCTTATAATTTTGCCTCATCAAGAAATTCTGTTAAGCCCTTTGTGACTCGTTCCAGTTTCTCTGATCCCTCTACTGGTCTCCTCCTGGCCGCCAAACATGCAGTAAATACTCCTTCTCCTTTGTCTCTATTATTCTTTTTGTTAAGAAACTAGGGTTTGTGGGAGAACAGAGTCTGGTTATATGCAAATAGAGAGAGATTGTATTGGGGTTTGCAGATACACTGTAATTATGTGAGAGAAAATACAAAAAGGAATAGAGAAAAATAATATTCAGCATATATGGTGCCTTAATTGTATGATGTAACTATATTTAGATTTTTTGCTATGAAGGATAAAAGGTATTTATAGGATGTAATATTTTAAAATGGTATTTATTTCAAATAAATAAGGTACTAAGGTTTTCTATAGGGTATAAAAATTTCTATTAGATTTGATTGGACACAACTTAAGGAGCTTGAGTCTCAGTTTTAGGATGATTTGGTAAAGTTTGAGGTGGTTTGAATTGAAAATTCGAAGTAAAAACTTATCATGAAAAAAATGATATGTGTATCACACTGTGTATCTTTTGTTATCACATATGTATCATATTTATATCAATTATGCACCATATGTATATCCATGTATAGATACATATTTGATACATATATCGCGGAAGACTTTTTTGAACTCGGTTTAATTACGAATTTTGATATAAAACTAGTCCAAATCACATCCAATCTTACTCAACTTTTGCATATTGACTTATCTATATATTTTCAATGAATTTCAACTATACCCATTGAAAAAGTTCTTTTTTTTAAAATTTTTGGAATATTGTAGATATTTTTATATTTCATCGCCTTATTTGCTACCTCATCTATGAAATTTTCTTTTTGTCTTGTATCTAGTATTGCTAATCATACTTAAAAATATGAAATGTGCTTTTTGCATATGATTCTTTGAGAGAAAGAACCCTATTATTTTTTTTTTTAATTTTTGTTGGCTAGTTTTAGTACGTCTATGACTAATGGCTAGAAGTTGGTAAGTTGGGATTTATTTGGGATTTTTGTGTAAGTATCGCTTCTTCTGCTTTTTTTTTTTTTGAGATTTCCATCTTGCGTATTTGGGCCCGACTGAATTCGAATTCACATCGAGATGTTCCACCTTAAGGATAAACCGCTCCCTAACAAACAAGAAGTCTCATATTAAGGATAAAACGCTCCTAAAAAAGAGTGATTTCATATTTAATGCTCGAACTCGAAACCTTTTGGTTTAAAAGTAAAAAGCATTTACCGTTCCACTATACTCCAAATTCATGTCATCGTCTTCTTCAACAATTCACGATTCAAAAACAAAACAAAATGTAAAAAGTTAGAAGTTCTTTTTATAAAGCCAAGACATGTCATGGTTATGTCATCCCAAATAGAAATGAATGTGTCCTTATTAAAGAACTAAATTAGTAATTAATATAATACAATTTTGAAATGTGATTAAGTGGGGGCACGGAATCTGCATGTCTATACCCAAAGTGACAAACAAATAGTTGCCAATCTGTCCAAATTTCAAATATTTATTTTAATAGTAAAAACTATAATTTTTTAAAAGAACTTAGATATAGTACAGTTAATATTCTGTTTGGAAGGAAAGAAACAAAGAAAAAACAGACGTGATGGATGTCACGGGTTTGAGTTTAGTACTACCTAATATCTATCACCAAAAGGTTGGAATTGCATCTTGTTTCTTTTTTTATTCCTTTTCTTGGTTTTATTATATTCACTTGAAAATAATATATTTGGAATTTTGTTGTTTTGTAATTTAGTAAGTAGTAATTTAAGGTGTGATTTGATATCTCTACTTAAAAGTTTGACAGAATAACATGTCTACTACATGCACACAAAAAGTGGCAGCATTCTAAGTTAATTTCATCTATTTCCGAGGTCGCATATAAATAGTTTGATCAGGTGATTCACCACTTCAAAAATATTACTCCCTTCGCTTATTTTTACTTATTTAATATTTTAAAAATAATTTTTTATTATATGTTACATTTTACAATTCAAGAAAAGATAATTTATTTTTTCCTATTATACCACAGTATTAATTATTCATTTCAAATAATTTTTCAAATATATTAAATATATATATAATAAATTATACACTTTATTTATTTTTTCTTAAGAAACGTGCAACATTTATAGTGGACAAGTAAACCTGAATGAAGGGAGTTCTAGTCACAGTTCAATTCTTTTAATAAGTTTAAGAATAAAATAAATTTATCATATATAATTGTAGTGAAATGAATAAAAAATTCATTATTAATCAAAAGTCTTGATTCAGAGTTTTGAGAAAAAAATTCTGATAAAGAACATTTCCCCTTGAATTGGACTTGGGCGATACAAATTCAAATTAACCTGATCTTTAATACGATTACCGGACAAAGTAAAAAACCAAAATAATAATAATAATAATAATAATAATAAATAATAATAAAATAACGATAAACTTCAGGCTGCATTTGGGATAACGTGATAGTTAAAATTATAATCATAGGTCTTCTTTGAGTGTAAAGGTAAAACTAGAATAAAAAATTACTACTATGTTTTTTGATTTCTTAAATTGATAAATATTTTGAACTTTTTTTTTGTGTGTGTAAACCGATGGATAAATATTGCATAGTAATTTGTACCTTTAACCCATATTCTGAAATTTGTCATTCATACTTCTAATGAAATAAAAACTGAGCATGTACCTTAATAAATACTCATGATAATGTGACTATGTATTAGTTCACGAGCATTTGAAGCAAGGCAGGTTCAATTATTTGAGAAACTGCACATAAATATTGCCTACAGAATAAATACCCCAAAAATAAACAAGTAAGATAAATAATTGCAAATGGTAATAAGTAATGTATTGCAAAAATCGAAGTCTACTAATTAAGTATATGCTCTACATATCAAGTGCTATGGAAGTCAACGTAACTTTGAGGAACTTTTACCTCAAGAAAAATCCTACTTTCCTATATTATTTGACTTTTTGTTTCTGTTTAGATAATTGGTTTTGGTCAAATCGTAGATCGTTGAAGATTATTAGCTTTAACCCTTTGAGTACTCTTTTAGGTTCCGGCAATACGCAAATTGGTGTGCATGTAGGCCAATTGATCGAACCATATTAAATATTTATATTTTTGTTGTTGTTTGATTTATCATCGTTGAAAATATGTTTATCGGCTTTCGCATTGATTACCCTAAAAAGCGGATAACAATTGAATTCTGTTTACCATAAAAAATGGATAACAATTAAATTTATACGCGATTCTAAGGATATGTGGATTAACTCAATACAAGTGATTAATGACGTTAGAATAAGCAAATAAAAGAAGTAATAATTGACCAAACCAATGATAAGAATGAATCCGAGCTCGGTTAATGGCTTAACGAAGAACCTGCCTTTGGTTCAGATCTAACACTTATGAAGAGCTTACAAACAAAAGCAAGAACTTTGAATAGCTTTCAGAAATAGAAATATATTGCTTGATATGCATGTTACAATGTGTCTAATGGATAATAAGTTTTCACTTTATATAGTAGGAGAGTTTTATCCTAAGTACAATCCTAACAAAGGTAAAAATCTTCCTTTTCGCTAATTACTGATTTTCTGCCGATACGTGCCAAGATCCATGCCGTGATATCCGTTTGGGCATGAACATAACGGTCCTTTGTTAGTCGTGTGCAATTATTTGGTAATATTCTCCAAAGTCTTGTGACTCGAACCGAACTCGGAGGACGTGGTTCCATTACCCCCGAGGGCAGATGTTTTACTCGAGTCCCGATATGAGTGGTTTCTCGCTCTGATTCCGAACGGTCACGTCCCTGCTCCATTTGTCTCACTGAGAAACCGAGTTGTTCACTAGGCTCTGTTTTACCTTATACACGGATGATACCAAATTATTTCGATCCTTACCCCTAAAAAATGCAAGAAGTGAAGAGCATGGTAACCCAAATTTGTCTCAAAGACTTGTGTTCTAAATCAGTATGCAGCACAAGCATTTACTATTTCCAGATTGTGTGTGTGAAACAAACGGTCTGCAGCGGCTACTGTATTATATACATATTTTATATGATTAATATATGAAGAATTCAATATGTAGATAATGGGGAGCATATCCTTCATTTCCACTCTTTCCTTTTTTAGTTCCATGTGAACGATCATATAATAAGTTTGACTCTTTAGCCGCTTTCTGTAAATCCAAATGCATCGGCATGTCCACCACGTCTGTATTAAATATTCAAAGAGCAAGAAAACCATAATATTACTACCCTATTTTATTACTAGCGCAAACAAGATCGTCTCAAATGCAAGTCATAAAATTGAAGTTTTATGTACTCATGGTTTAAAACTATATATATTTTTGCAAGACCATGTCATTTATAAATGACAAATAGCCTGCTATTAAGTTTTTAAACGTATTATTAGAAGTCTCAAATGGGCGAGTTGGGTCAATTTTAGGCAAGTCAAAATGGGTTGAGTCAATAATTGGGTGGGTCATTAAGTTACTTAGGCTAAGATGAGTTGGGTCAAGATGTGTTAAAATTCGGGTTATAACCCAACCCGCCCAACTCTTATTAAACTTTAATTAATATGTGTTATTTTCTTATAAATTGTATAATTACTAAATAAGGTTTTGTTGCTTTTGTTATGGTCATATTTAAAATATTAAACAAAAAATAAAATTATTTCTAAGATATTTTAACAAACTTACTCATGGATCAATTTGGATTAAAAATTAGCCCAACTTTAAATGGGTAAAGATGGGTTGGGTCAAAATGGGCTAAGTTCAATAAATGAGCGGGTCAATAATCAACACAGCCTTGGACGGGTTGGACAGATCATTTGGGCTTGGGCAAAATTTGATAGCTCTACGTATTATTAATAAAAAATATCTTCGAATTTATGATAAAGAAATAATATGATCCATCTTCTATTACACTTTGCAGGAAAGCTACATAGTACGAGCAGAACCTGGTGCGTATAGCTGCTGGTTCGCTCCTGCCCAATTGGTTCGCTCTTATCAAGAAAAGGTCACATTTATATGTTTAATAATTTTTAATTATGACATTCATTTACTCTAATGACACTCCGGTATAAGTATAGCATAATACATTTTAAACCGCAAGATATAAAGTATATATTTGTATATTATAGTACACAATTTTAATTTGAATACATAAAGACACAAAAGCAGATGTTATACTTTTTAACTGCATGCTGGAAACTTCGGAAACATTAAATGAAACGAAGAAATATTAAACATATCCCATTATTTCTTTAAATATATTTTTTGAAATTGTTTGCCAAAATATCAATCCAAGAGTATGGCAAAGAAGTGCATGATGATGAAATTCTTTGCTATTTCTGTTTCTGTTGCCTACTTAATTTTGTCCCCCTCACCACAAATTCCAATTCTAATCTATTTGAAAAAAACGTCACTCCGGTATACGAACTATTATATATTTACGTAAGGTCCAAAAAAAGTCGTATATTAAAATGTATAATATAGATAATCTATAATAATATAAATATTATTATATTAGTGACTGATTTTACTGTTCGAACTCATAATCTATAGGTCGTGTGGACAAATTTACTAACAACCAATAATTCCTATCTTTCTTCTTTCAATTTCAATTTCAACTAAGCTCAGAAGGACCCTCCACTATTTCCAACGCTGCTCCATTGAATTTTTTTGTATCTTTAGTACTACAAAACGACATATTCCAACGCTGCTCCTTCCTTTTCTTTCATAATTCCTTTCTAGCATGATCTTTTTAGCTTTCTGTATCAACGAAATTAAGTCTATTGGGCTCGAGCGTGATAGCAATAGTAAGGTTTCTATGTGACTTATAAGTTAGGAATTTTTATATATTTATACGACATAGTAAATTTTATTATTAAAAATATATATAATTTGGTATTTATCTGCCTATATCATATTTTGTTTATAAAAATTATACCAAACCAAAAATAGCTGAATTCTATCCTAAAATAGCGCCAATTTTGTAGCTATCAGAATTAATTTTGAATCTGTCACTATTAATTTCGAGTTTGAAAATGGAACAAAATCATAAAGCAGCATGATTCTCTCATTCTGTTACAGAAATATATCTCTCATCTGTAACTCAAAAAACACGAGAATCTCCAGCAATCAAGTTGTGGAACTTCAAAATTGTTGAATACAGTTCTTCGTCTACATCAGTACACAAATTCTAGAATCTAAATCTGTTCTTCGTCTACATCAGTACAAAAATTGTCGAATTGTTGAATACAGTTCTTCGTCGACATCGGTACAAAAATTCTCTAATTGTTGAATACAGCTCTTCATCTACATCAGTACAAAAATTATCGAATTGTTGAATATAGTTCTTCGTCGACATCGGTACAAAAATTCTCTAATTGTTGAATACAGCTCTTCGTCGAAATAAGTACAAAAATTGTCGTATTTTTGAATACAGTTGTTCGTCGACATTAGTACAAAAATTCACGAATCTAAATCTGTTCTTCGTCTGTTTTTCTATCAACTATACAAAATTATGTCAAAAATCCCAATAATGCTGAAATCGAATGGTTATTGTGATAACTATGGCAGATTCCGAGATTTTGAAGTTAATGCCATTTTGGTAGATGATAATGCAAACTACAGAATTCTCCAATCTACAATTGCAGAACAATTATCGATTGATACATCGGATAAAATTGTAGAAATAAAATATATTGTGAATGATAATTATCCTCCATTGGAGATTAGGAATGATATGGGGGTTCGTGTATATATGGAGACGAAAAAAGAGAATAAAAACATAGGTTCGTATCCCTTATGTATTAGCGTAAGAGATTTCAATATAGAATTGGCAATCACCAATGAAAGCATCAGTACAAGTATGTTTGATTCGACAATGCTGAGTGTTTTTGTGTTACCTACTAATCTATGATTCAACGACATATATCTACAATTAAACTACAATGATGATATAGTACTGGAAATGACACAGCGATGTTGCTTTCAAATTTACCTACATAGTTACTACATTTGTGAATTTATTGTCTGCAGGTTCTTCAGGATCACTAAGGTTACTAGAAATTCCATCCTCACCAGCTATAGAGGAATAGCAAAGTGAAATAATAATTGAATCTACCCAAACATGTATTGAAGAAGGACAAGTGTACCAGGAAAAGAAAACAATAGTTGTTGCAATGAAGAATTATGCAGTTATGCACAAGTTCCAGTTCAGAGTGAAAAGATCAAGTAATAGATTATTTATGGATCATGGATTTGAAAAATTACTGTATTATTGAAGATAGGTTTGTTTATGCAATTGTAGTTAAATTGTAGTCAATTTGTAGTTAATTGTAGTGTTTAATAAATATGTCTGAATATTGTATTTTTTTGTAGCTACTGGCTTGTATGTGTAGCTGAAAACTGCAAATGGCATTTCAAGGCAACGTCAATTAATGATTCTTCATTGTTCAAGATAAGAAGTTTTAGCCGACAACACACATGCTCCCGAATGGACGAAACATTCATACAGCGCAAATGTACTGCAACAGTAGTTGGTAGCATGGTCGTTCCAAAGTATTGTGATCCTAAGACTGTTTACACGCCAAAGGACATACAAACTGACATGTTATCCGAACATGGAGTGAACCTAAGCTGAATGCAAGCATGGAGAGCAAAGGAAAAAGCATTACAGTTTTTGAGAGGGAATCCGTGTGACTCACACAACAGATTACCAAAATATTTTTATATTCATGAGAAGAATTATCCCGGGTCTGTTGTTAAATTGAAGAAGGCAGCAGATGATTGCTTCTTGTATGCATTTGTTGCCTCTTTGTACATCAATAAATGGTTGGCAACATTGTAGGCCGGTAGTAGTGGTTGATGGGATATTCTTAAAATCAGCATATAGGGGTATTATGCTGACATCAAGCACCATGGATGCAGCAGGTACTAGATGCAATTATTTTGTAGACAGTTTAAACAATGTAGGTAAATTGTAGTTATAATGTAGTTAGTTAGTATTTATATAAATCAATATAGTTAAATTGCCTAAATTATCAATATATATTTGTATTTAATAGTTAATCTTATTTTATGTCTACAAATTGTAGGTTCTATTTTGCCCTTGGCATATGCTGTTGTTGATTCCGAAAACGACGCGTCTTGGAAGTGGTTCTTTGAACAATTCAAGGAGGTATATGGTGAAAGACCTTCAATGTGTGTTGTCTCAGATAGGCATGAGAGTATATCGAAGGCAACATCAGTTGTTTATCCGGGCATGGCACACTACTTTTGCATGTGGCATATATGGACAAATATAAGGTCAAAATTCAAGAAGGCACATATACAATTACATGAATTGTACTTTGCTACAGCACGGTCATATACTCTGGATGAATTCAATGAAAGAATGATGAAGATTGAAGAGGTAGACCCACGCGTATCGTCTTACCTACATGATATTGGCTATCATAGATGGTCAAGAGTACATGCAACGGTGAATAGAACTTTTACTATGACGTCAAATATTGCCGAGTCGTTGAATGCTGTAACAAAAGAGGCAAGAGAGCTGCCAATATTTGATATATTTGAGTATATGAGGACTATTCTAGAACGTTGGACAAAAGAAAAGTTATTGAAGGCAAAGGGTACTTTCACATTCTTTGGTCACAAATTCAACAAAGAATTGGAAGATAACAATACATTATCCCAGAAACTAAAGGAAATATATTCTTGTTTGGTGCAGGAGAAAAAACAAAAATAGTAGTAGCTGCAGTGTTTCCAGTTTGTAGTTAAAATGTAGTCAAATTTTGGGTAAATTTAGTTATCGTTTATATATAGTTTATTTGTAGCTGATTTGTAGTTAACTGATTGTTTCTAATCTAGTTAACTGATTGATGTATTATTATTTCTGTTTGGTCTTGAATTATAGGTGAGGGCTTCAACAGATCATAACTGTGTTAGATGGTGTGAAGCGGTATATTGTATCTCTAGAAAACAAGAAATGTAGTTGTGGACAATTCCAACTTGATGAACTTCCATGTGCCCATGCTTTGGCAGCATTAAGGCATAGGAACGAAAGGCCTAACAACTATTGCTCTATGTATTACACAAGGAAGAGCCTTCTTCTTACCTATGAAATGCCAGTAAATCCTCTTCCTGATGAAGCTAAATGGGATGTTCCACAACATATTTTGGATGAGGTAGTAAAGCCACCGGCGGGAGATAAAAGGCAGCCAGGTAGACCTCACAAGGAAAGATATAAAACATTTGATGAAATAAACTCAAAGAAGTACAATGTGTCATGTGGCAATTGTGGAGGTGAAGGGAATTTGTAGTTACAATGTAGTTCAATGTAGTTACAATGTAGTTTAATTGTAGATAAATTTATTTTTTCTTAAAATAATTGTTGATAAGGGATGTCTAAATTATTTATCTGAGACCTATATACATTTCATCTTTATGCTGTGTAAGAACTGACAGTTATATAAAAATAACTCCAACATTAAAGTGAAATTATAAGACAAAGCTGTTACTGCAAAAATGCTATCAGATAACTCGAATATTCGAGTATAATGTAATCAAGAAAAATTGTTGATTACAACTAAAATGACTGAATTCATACATTGTTTTCTAATTCAACTACCAAATAGGAACAACATAGTCTACTTCTTCTTTCGTTGAACTTTAGTCCTCTCATTCTTTGCTGGTGCACCCTTCCTCCTTGCAAGTCTACCAGTAACCTCACTCTCACTGATTGAACCATCTGTTAGCTTCTTTGTGGCGTAGTCCCACAATAGAGCTCCATAGCGTCTACGGTGTTGGTCAATATCAGTAAGATCTTCCTTTTGGGATAGACAAATCACCATTGCTAATATAATCCGCAAAGACAGCCACAAATACACCACAATCCCTGCAGAAGATGAGAATTTTTAGTTATATAACAAACGATAAAAAAAAAATTAAACATATAGAAGGGAGATTAATTTTTTACAGTGAGCCTTCCTTTTGTTGTGGAATCTCAGCAACCATCCATTGTATGTCGAGAGGGTCTGTAACTGGTTTCTCTATGTATAACTTTGTAGTCTTAAGTCAATGTCTTTGCGTTTACCATAGAAACCAGTGCATGACAAATAAAGAGGAATAATGACTGAAAATTTCTCAACCAATGTCTGAAGTGTTTGATTACGCTTTGCTCTCACCAATGAATCATAAACATAAAGTTGCCGGTCCGTTATGTCAAAAACTAGCAACAACCAATGAAAGTTCTCCACAAAGTTAACAGGCATAAGCACATAGTCAACAAGATCCCATACTACATTAGCAAGAATTTTGTAGCCCATAATATATTCTCCAATATCATCCTCGGCTTTAACAACAGAATTCCTTTGATCCAGTGGAGAACTAGTGAACTTCTCAAAGATTCTTTCAATCTTTGTCTTGAACAAGCAATCGGTTGTTGTAAACCTAGTTTGGATGTTGGGACCACATTTTTCCTTTTTTCTCAGATAGTACATAATAACATCAATGTGCTGCCAAAGTAAAAGTGCAATATATAATAAGTTGTAGTGTAGCCAATCACATCTACAAAATAACTACATATTAACTACAATTAGAAATTATGAAAAAATGTAACAGCTTGCTTCACTTTAACAACACCATAACTACAGATATATAACAGTTAGCCCAAGTACATCACAAAATGTAATTTGATTGCATTTAGCATGAAAGATATAGAAAAAAAGTACTATATCTACAATTGACCAATCATAATTACATAAGAATTACACATTAACTACATTTTTCACACTTACTGCATAAGGTTCAAAAAAGCAAAATTTTTATGTAATTGAATAAATATAGTAACATATCTATGATGTGTACAATATAACTACATTTAAACATCATAGTTAAAGACAAAACTACAATTAGAAACTATTTACTTACTGTGCTATTGATAACTTGTCCGGGGTGAGCAAGGGCATAGAACCAGTCCTTATTATCAATCTTCTCACAACTCAAGTCCAACCAAGGATTGATTTGGTTATCCTTCTTTGAAAAGAAATCTTTCCTCCTGTAATAATAAGAGAATGAATCAAAAAAAGATTTACAACTTTAAAGTCTAAAAAGGGTGAACAGACATTGTAAATTTAAGCACCATACCTCCTAGATATTTTGTCAGTGCGATGGTATAACCAGGTTGTGAACCTATCTATCAATTCAGGATCTACATCTTCACCTATGACACTTGTGAAGGGGTACTTTAGGTAAAAATATTGTGGCCCAACAGAGGTGCTGCCTTCAGTACTATACAGGGGAGTGAATGGTGATCGTGCATGTTTTCCTGGTAACCTTGTTCTTCTTTGATGAACGGGGGTTGAATCAACTTGTATGGGTTCGCCATACATGACCAACTGTGATAGGTTTTCCGGCAGCTCAAAATCATCCAATGCCACACCTTTGTTTTCAATGCCTTCAGGCACAACTTCAGTCTCCTCTTTTTTATCAAGGCATTCCTGGACAACTTCAGTCACTGTTACACCATGAATTGGTGACTGTGGAATGTTATCTTCAACATCTGTTACATAAAAAATGATATACTTAACAGCATTATACCAGTGTATAATCAACTATTTTCTATAAAAAAAACTATATTATTAAACAATACCTTCTTTTTCTACCTCAGCTGCTTCTTGGAAGTCAGCATACAAGTCAACTTGTGGTTGAACATGTTGTGGAGAAGTGGGAGCTGAAAAACATAGTGAAAAGTGATTAGCAATTCTTGAAGTTTGTAGATATGTATGTAGGAATTATGTAGATACATGTATTACTTGTGCTTGCATGGAGTTGATCACCAACATTGAACTAAAAATGATTGTTTTTGTCTCCTTGATTTTGGTCATTATATTTTGTTGAACTACCAGCTGTTAGGAACTACGCTTTACGCTAGAGAGGGGGTGAATAGCGTATTAATAAAATTTAGTGTTTTCTTGCGGAATTTAAACTTTGCAGGAAGTAAAATAAATGCAGAAAAATAAACTTACACAAGGATGTATACTGGTTGGCCACCAACGTGGTTAGTCCAGTCCCCGAGAGACTCTCTCGAGATTTTTCACTATTTTGTTAAGCTTACGGGTGCTCAACAAACCGTTACACACTTGAGGACACAAGCCTCAAACAGTTGCTCGGAGATCGCAATCTCAAAGACTTCACCCAAGGAAACGCAAGTTCCTTGAAACAAGAGAATCGCAATTCTCTTACAAGTATATCAAATACTTGGACACTCACTTAACTAAAGTACTCCTTATTGAGTAGATATGAGTAAAAGAATATGTTCAAGATCACAACAACTTTAAGCAATAATATGGCTCTCAAAAGCTTTATGAAATGAGTAGAAAATGAAGAACAATTGAATGAAAGCTTATAGCAATGTAATGATCAGTTTGTGTATGTTGTTGTTGTTAAAACACTGAAGTGAAGCTGTATTTATAGTTGAAAAACTTGGCATTACCGTTGCCTAATTGCCAATTAAGAATTGCTGAAATTACTCAGTGATAATCTATTATTAAGACCACATAATCGATTATCTGCCAGTCAGTTTAAAATCAATCCCAGATTTAACGCTTCACAATCGATTATACATAATCTATAATCGATTACTGGCAATATTCAAAAACAAATAATCGATTACACCAAATCCATAATCGATTACTTTGGCAACGTTCTAAAAATCATTTCCGGATTTTAAGCAAAACATCGATTATATAAAATCTATAATCGATTACTTCAGCAACGTTCTAAAAATCATTTCCAGATTTTAAGCAAAACATCGATTATATGAAATCTATAATCGATTACCTTATGGTATTTGAAAATCATTTGACAACGGTCAGCTTCAACAATCGATTGTCCTTTGCAACAATCGATTACTTGTTATTTTCTGAAAATCATAAAACTTACTGTCTCAGTGATAATCGATTATCTAAAGACATAATCGATTACTTAATTAAATTTAAAATCACTGGAAGACACTGTCTCAACATAATCGATCACCATTAGTTCATAATCGATTATTTTGAGTATTGAAAAACTTTACCTCAACAACAATCGATTGGCATTTGATCACAATCGATTATCATGCAGATTTGGAAAAACCTGATGTTCACTGTCTTACTCACAATCGATTACCATTAATTCATAATCGATTGTCATGCAGTCTTGGCTCAGAAACAATCGATTATCATAAGTTCATAATCGATTATTTTAGCCCAGATTTTTGAGGCATGTTTAGAAAACATTTTGTCTAATGTCAATATGCATGATTTAAAATCTTTTTGACACAGAATTAAATATGCATGATTTTGGAAAATTGTTTTATGAGAGAGGCCATACTATGAGTCAAGTTATAGGATCGAGATTACAGTTTAGAACAACTCAATATCAATTAAAAGCTATATCTTGAACTTCAATCTTATTCGCAACCATTGTGCGCTTGTACTTGAATTCCGTCATATATCAATTTTTGCTTCGTTTGTCATTCATCAAAACCTACAAAAGAGTACACGTTTAGTATATTGCATTGAGAACGTGTTTCTAACAATTTCCCCCTTTTTGATAATGGCAAACATTAAGCGGGATATGCAATTAAGGCAAAAGATATTGACAATTCAAGACAAGTAACAATTATGCAATTCCGTTCTTGTTCCCCCTCAATTTAAGAGTTCCCCCTCAATTTTAGCTTATAAGCAATCAATGAATTAAGAGAGGTGGTGCATACCCGATATCCCGTTTTCTTCCCCCTTTTGCCATTAGCAAAAAATAAGGAAAGATGCAAAAAGATGAAATAAACACGGTTTATTTATTGGAAAGAAAATTAGAGGGTAGTCGATTATTGATACGGGATAATCGATTTTTATAGGGATATTGCTGCAGATTCGCGGTTTGCTTGAGAATTGCTCTTAGCTCTAGGGTGATACCTGCAAAAAGAAGTTAGACGCCTCCGACGCTCAAGTTAGAAATCATGTAGGAAAGAAAATGCAATGCATGACTTAGATCAAAGTGGAGTCAAGGATCCCGAGTTCACTACGAATTCGGAAGAAAGACTCTTTCTCTAAAGGCTTGGTAAAGATGTCTGCCAATTGGCTTTTGGTTTCAACAAATTCAATTTCGACATCGCCTTTGAGTACATGATCTCTAATAAAGTGATGTCTAATTTCGATGTGTTTTGTTCGCGAATGAAGAACGGGGTTCTTCGTCAAGCATATGGCGCTAGTGTTATCACATCTAAGAGGAATGTGATCAAGACTTAGGCCATAGTCCAAGAGTTGTTGTTTCATCCATAGGATTTGAGCACAGCAACTCCCCGCGGCTACATATTCAGCCTCGGTGGTAGACAACGCAACACTTACTTGTTTCTTACTAAACCAAGAGACAAGAGAGCTACCGAGCAAATGGCAAGTGTCACTTGTGCTCTTGCGGTCCAATTTGCATCCAGCAAAATCGGAATCGGAATATCCAATAAGTTGGCATGAAGAGCCTTTGGGGTACCATAGACCCACATTTGTAGTACCAATGAGATACCTTAATATTCGTTTCACCGCAGTAAGGTGAGACTCCTTCGGACATGACTGATAGCGAGCACATAAACACACGCTAAACATGATGTCCGGACGACTAGCGGTAAGATAAAGAAGAGAGCCAATCATACCTCGATACTTTTTAGTGTCGACTTCCTTACCTTTTTCATCTTTGTCGAGATGATCGGATGTGCTCATGGGAGTAGCCATTTCTTTTGCATTGTTCATCTCAAAGCGTTTTAGTAGTTCTTTGCAATATTTGGCTTGGCATATGAATGTACCTTCTTTCATTTGTTTCACTTGTAACCCCAAAAAGAATGTTAACTCACCCATCATAGACATTTCAAATTCGCTAGTCATTAGATCGGAAAATTCCTTGCATAAAACATTGTTAGTAGCACCAAATATAATATCGTCTACATATATTTGAACTAATAAAATATCATTGTTTTTATGCTTGACAAAGAGGGTTGTGTCAACTTTTCCCCTAATGAAATCATTTTCCAAAAGAAATTTACTCAACCTTTCATACCAAGCTCGAGGAGCTTGTTTTAAACCATAAAGAGCCTTTTTGAGTTTGAAAACATGATCGGGATATTTAAAATCTTCAAAGCCGGGGGGTTGTTTGACATAAACTTCTTCTTCAATAAAACCATTTAGAAAAGCACTTTTCACATCCATTTGATATAGAATAAAATTCATTGAAGAGGCGAAAGCAAGTAATAGACGAATAGCTTCTAATCTAGCTACGGGAGCATAGGTTTCCTCATAATCAATACCTTCTTCTTGACTATAGCCTTTTGCCACAAGCCTAGCTTTGTTTCTAGTGATTATACCATTTTCATCTAGTTTATTGCGAAAAACCCATTTCGTACCAATTATAGAATGACCTTCGGGTCTTGGCACCAAATCCCAAACGTTATTGCGATCGAATTGGTTAAGCTCCTCTTGCATTGCCAAGGTCCAAAATTCATCCCCAATTGCTTCGGAGATGGTTTTAGGTTCAATTTGAGAAACAAAAGCAGTAAGTTCTAAAGTGTTTTTGAGGGAGTTTCGGGTACTTACCTTTTCTCCAACATCGCCAATAACCTGTTCTAGAGGATGATCCTTGATCGTTCTCCACTCGTTAGGCGTATTTATTCCTTTTTCTAATTGTGGCGCTTCTTCCGTTGGTTGTTCCCCAATTTCATTTTTGTTTTCCTTTGAAGGTTCTTCTTGGATTTTGTCTTTCAAGCTATCCAAGATACCTGCAGGATCAAAACCGGATTCCTTTCTCGCCAAGCGAGTATTATCTTCGGAAAACACAACATGAGGGGATTCCTCCACAATTTGGGTTCTTTTGTTAAAGATCCTATATGCTTTGCTACGTGAGGAATAACCAATGAAAATACCTTCATCCGATTTAGCATCAAACTTACCCAATTGGTCCTTGCCATTATTATGAACAAAACATTTACAACCAAAAACACGTAAATGAGAAATGTTGGGTTTTCTACCCTTATAAAGTTCATATGGGGTTTTCATGAGTATCGGCCGAATTGCTACTCTATTTAAAACATAGCAAGCGGTACTCACGACGTCCGCCCAAAAGTATTTGGGAATCTTAGCTTCGTCGAGCATGGTTCTTGCCATCTCTTCGAGACACCTATTTTTCCTTTCCACCACCCCATTTTGTTGTGGTGTCCGTGAGCGGAAAAGGTGTGTTCGATTCCGAGTTCGTCACAAAAAGAGATTGTGATCAAACTCTCCCCCATGATCACTTCTAATCGAAGTGACGGTCGATTCCTTTTCGTTTTGAACACGCTTAAGGAAATACTTGAAATTTTGAAAAGCATCACTTTTATTTGCAAGAAATAGAGTCCAAGTAAATCTAGAAAAGTCATCAACAATTACAAAAACATATTTATTTTTACCAAGGCTTTCAATACGCGAGGGACCAAATAAATCCATGTGAAGTAATTGCAAAGGTCTAGACGTTGAAACAATATTCTTGGATTTAAAAGATGCTTTGGTTTGCTTCCCTTTTTGACAAGAATCGCATATAGAATCATTTTCAAACTTTAAACAGGGAAGACCAACTACTAAGTTTTGAGAAAGAAGCTTGTTCAAAAGATGCATGTTCATGTGTGCTACTCTACGATGCCATAGCCAAGAGTTATCCTCTTTGCTTAATAAACAATCAACATATTCGGGTGAGGAGTTTGCAAGATCAACCATATAGATATTATCAATTCTAAAACCACGAAGTATGATCTTGAAATCAATACGTCTAAATACAAGACATTCATCCGAATCAAATAGAGCAAGATTTCCCTTGTCACATAATTGGCTTATGCTCAAGAGATTATGCTTTAAACCTTTCACAAGTAGTATATGTTTAATGGAGGAGTTTTCGTCCTTACCGACCGAACCAATGCCGATGATTTTTCCTTTATTGTTATCACCAAATATGACACTTCCTCCTTCTTTGTGCTCTAGTTGAAGGAATTTGGATTCATCTCCCGTCATGTGTTTGGAGCATCCACTATCAAGGTACCATAGTACACTTGATCCCTTCAAGCACACCTACAAAACAAATTAATGTTCTTTAGGTACCCATGCCATCTTGGGTCCTTGAGGGTTAGGCATGTTATAATGATGCAATTGATTTATATGTCTGTGACGAGTAAAGCAAGCGGGAGCAATATGACCAATACATCTACAATAATGACAAGTCACGTTGGGATTATGCATTTTTCTAGGTACATAGTAACTAGATGAATGAAGGTTGCTTACTCTACTTTGAACACCAATGTTTCTCCTATTATGAGCTCTAGGAGGTTCACAAGTTTGTCTAAAATATGCATCATTTCTAGAATATCTATTTCTAGGTGGAGGGTCATTTCTTGGTCTTCTAAATTGTTCAAGGTTTGGCCTAAAATATGCATCATTTCTAGGTCTTCTAGCATTTTCACTATTTGGTCTAACATGCAAGTTATTTCTAGGATTTCTACTTCTAGGATAAGCATTTTGGTTATTAGTCCTAGGTTGAGCTCTAGGTTGTTGTGGTTTAGCACCAACCTTTTCTTCATTCTTGAATCCTATTCCATGTTTAGTTGATTTTAGATTAACAAGCACATCATTCAAGTTTTTATGTGAAGAATTAAACTTATCTAATGTGCCTTTAAGTCTAGCTACTTCATTCTTAAGAAGCACACAAGAAGAACAGTTTCTAGTAGAACCTTCAGGTTTATCAGCACTTCTTTTTCCATAAAACTTGTTTTCCTCTTTTAGCTTCTCATTTTCGAAAACCAGTTTTTCTAATTCTTTTTCTTTTAATGAAAGCTGTGTTTGAAAATCTTTTTCTTTTAGAGAGGCGCTTTCTTTAACACTTTTGACAGTTTTTGAAGCTTTGATAAATTCAGCATATAGTTCATCAAAAGCATTTCTCATTTCATCAAGAGTAAAGAAATTTTGAGAAGAGATTTGACTTACCTCGTCTTTGCCGTCTTCTTGAGCCATGAGACATAAATTTGCTGCTTCATCGTCTTCTTCTTCGCTTGCTTCATCTCCGGAATCTCCTCCCCAAGAGATGTATGCACGTTGCTTTTTGAAGGGTTTCTTCTCCTTTTTGATGTTAGGGCAATTTGATTTTATGTGCCCGGTTTCTCCGCATTCATAGCATTTTAGTTGATCGCCTTGCTTTTTGTTCTTGCGTTCATACTCTTGTCGCATGAATTTTTGAAACCTTTTGATAACGAGTCCAAACTCGTTGTCACCTTCCTCATCAATTTGTGGTTGGCTAGCCTTTAGAGCAATCCTTTGCCTTCTTTGATCATCAACAACCGGGTTAAGTATAGTTGATTCATAGGTTTTGAGATTACCTCTTAATGCGTCAATTGTGACATTTGTGATGCCAATGGATTCTTGGATTGCATCGGCCTTTGATTGCCATGCCGGAGTGAGACTTCTGAGGATCTTCCGGACAAGTTCTCTATCCGTAAACGTCTTTTTGAGGGCGTGTAGATCATTCACAATCATTGAGAATCGTTCAAACATTTCGTCTACTTTCTCTCCTTCCTTCATGTGGAATAGTTCATAAGAGTGAGTTAAGAAATCAATTTTAGCTTCTCGTACCTGGTCGGTTCCTTCGTATGTCACTTCAAGCTTATCCCACATTTCTTTTGCTGTTTTGCAACATGATATCTTCCTGTAGTCGTTAGCATTAACAGCACAATATAATAAATTTATAGCTTTGGCATTATTTTGAACCTTACGAATATCCTCCGCGGTATATTCTTCTTCGGTCTTTGGAACCCATTCGTCTTCCACCTTCTTGGTTGGAATTTGGTTTCCATTGGTGAATACTTTCCACAAGTGAAAGCTATTTGATTGCACAAAGATTTGCATCCTCTCCTTCCAGTATGAGTAGTTTGTGCCGTTGAATAGAGGAGGTCGTGTAGAGCATTGTCCTTCTTCAATTCCTGCAAAAGAGTTAAGAGTAGAAGCCATGGATGGTTCTCTCAAACGGTTAAGTTTTCAGAGAGTTGGGCTCTGATACCAATTGTTAGGAACTACGCTTTACGCTAGAGGGGGGGTGAATAGCGTATTAATAAAATTTAGCGTTTTCTTGCGGAATTTAAACTTTGCAGGAAGTAAAATAAATGCAGAAAAATAAACTTACACAAGGATGTATACTGGTTGGCCACCAACGTGGTTAGTCCAGTCCCCGAGAGACTCTCTCGAGATTTTTCACTATTTTGTTAAGCTTACGGGTGCTCAACAAACCGTTACACACTTGAGGACACAAGCCTCAAACAGTTGCTCGGAGATCGCAATCTCAAAGACTTCACCCAAGGAAACGCAAGTTCCTTGAAACAAGAGAATCGCAATTCTCTTACAAGTATATCAAATACTTGGACACTCACTTAACTAAAGTACTCCTTATTGAGTAGATATGAGTAAAAGAATATGTTCAAGATCACAACAACTTTAAGCAATAATATGGCTCTCAAAAGCTTTATGAGATGAGTAGAAAATGAAGAACAATTGAATGAAAGCTTATAGCAATGTAATGATCAGTTTGTGTATGTTGTTGTTGTTAAAACACTGAAGTGAAGCTGTATTTATAGTTGAAAAACTTGGCATTACCGCTGCCTAATTGCCAATTAAGAATTGCTGAAATTACTCAGTGATAATCTATTATTAAGACCACATAATCGATTATCTGCCAGTCAGTTTAAAATAAATCCCAGATTTAACGCTTCACAATCGATTATACATAATCTATAATCGATTACTGGCAATATTCAAAAACAGATAATCGATTACACCAAATCCATAATCGATTACTTTGACAACGTTCTAAAAATCATTTCCGGATTTTAAGCAAAACATCAATTATATAAGATCTATAATCGATTACTTCAGCAACGTTCTAAAAATCATTTCCAGATTTTAAGCAAAACATCGATTATATGAAATCTATAATCGATTACCTTATGGTATTTGAAAATCATTTGACAACGGTCAGCTTCAACAATCGATTGTCCTTTGCAACAATCGATTACTTGTTATTTTCTGAAAATCATAAAACTTACTGTCTCAGTGATAATCGATTATCTAAAGACATAATCGATTACTTAATTAAATTTAAAATCACTGGAAGACACTGTCTCAACATAATCGATCACCATTAGTTCATAATCGATTATTTTGAGTATTGAAAAACTTTACCTCAACAACAATCGATTGGCATTTGATCACAATCGATTATCATGCAGATTTGGAAAAACCTGATGTTCACTGTCTTACTCACAATCGTTTACCATTAATTCATAATCGATTGTCATGCAGTCTTGGCTCAGAAACAATCGATTATCATAAGTTCATAATCGATTATTTTAGCCCAGATTTTTGAGGCATGTTTAGAAAACATTTTGTCTAATGTCAATATGCATGATTTAAAATCTTTTTGACACAGAATTAAATATGCATGATTTTGGAAAATTGTTTTATGAGAGAGGCCATACTATGAGTCAAGTTATAGGATCGAGATTACAGTTTAGAACAACTCAATATCAATTAAAAGCTATATCTTGAACTTCAATCTTATTCGCAACCATTGTGCGCTTGTACTTGAATTCCGTCATATATCAATTTTTGCTTCGTTTGTCATTCATCAAAACCTACAAAAGAGTACACGTTTAGTATATTGCATTGAGAACGTGTTTCTAACACCAGCAAACTACATATTTTTGGGGAATATTTGAGAATGCTTTTTTGTCATATGTATTATATGTTCTTAGCATAAATTATATGTAAATTCTTACCTTTGACTCATCCAAATCATTCCTCCTGTTTACAGCATTCATTACACTGTTCAAAGATTGATCTATGAACTCTCGAAGGCTTGAGATTTCATCAAAAACATCCTTCTAAAACCGATCTAACTTGACATCAACCTAAAAATTATTTATGTGTAATTAGTTGGTAAGCATATTCTATTAGTTACACTTAAATAAAAAGAAACTACAAAGTAGTAGGAATGAATTCAAGTGGTGCTAAATTATGACAAAATATTGTAGTTTCTCACAATACATGCTCAAGCCTCTTTTCCAAATTGCTGATCTTGCTACTGACAGATTCCATGGCATTTTGAGAAGTAGTTTCTTTGGGTTCAACTGTCGGAGAAGCAACAGGTGGGACATTTGATGGTTTAGCAACCTCTTCATCTTCATATTTAATCTTCTCTGGGAGATTAAGCACTCCAAGATCTTCTCCAAATTCAACCATGTTTGAGAACTAAATGATGGAAGTGATAGTTAATTCAATTGAAAAGAAAAATGTAGATGAAATGTAGTTACTATAACTGTAATTGTAGAATCATACAAAGGTTTAAAAAAATACCTTGAGCCACTCAGGCTTGATCATCTTGTCTTCAATTGCAGTTTACCAAATCCGTCCCTTTGTAGCTGACCATCTTAAAATACGAGGAATCGATTCAGAACACCGTGTAGCAAGCTCGGTGCTGACAGAAGAGCAACACTCGTATAGCCACACTTGCAAGGCTAATTAGCATCCACGTATAAGATAAGAATGTACATTGGGATTAAAACGATGTCGGACAGATTCAATAACCTGCTTGAAGGATTTTGTACCCCATGGCTACGACTCAAAATTACCAGACTCGATAAGAAAGAACAAACTTGTCTATCAAAGTAACATTGTCCTTATCTGAAGGACAAACAAAGAATTCCAACATATAAAGGACGTACAACTGTACAACATCCACATCGTTTGTCCATGATTTCTTAGTGACTACATTTTTTAGAAGCCATTTCTCAACCCTTTCTTTGTTTGGGAAATATGTATTCATTAAAGGGCTAACATAGTTCGATTTGTAACCATAGTCTGAGAAACTATTGACACAATTAAAACCAGTTATCAAACAAAATTCTCTCAATGAAAAAATCAAGTTTTCACCATTTAAAAGAACAGAAAAGTATGCGTCAGTAGACTTTGACAACTCATACTTCATTAGAAGATGAATGGACTGGTTTTGCATACATATTGGGGGCAGATTTAATAAGTAACCAGAACACGTTTTCTTGAAAACACGTAGTTTATTTGGGGATAGTAAAGCCTTTATTTGGCTAGGTATTGTAGGATCACACAAGCTGTGAAATCGAAGCACACCATAATCAATATTTTGTTGAGCAAAGTAAGGCCCATTCTGCAAAAAAAAAGTATATTAACCGTGGTTAGAATGACGTTATAGATTTCAGCATTACAAGATAGAATGTAACATATCATACCTACATTTCAATCAATAGATTACAATTAAACTACAATCTAACTACATTTATAAACTGTATAAAAGGCATTGCTCCAATTAAACTACAAAATTGAGCCAAATAATCTACAAAATTAGGACCAGACCACATTTTACAAAAAATACACTTGAACAGACAAATAAAAATGTAGTATAATTTTATTGAGCATGAAGTTAAATGTAGCAGCTATACAAGTTGCTATACAAAAACCATAGATACAATTTACTTAGCAGACTACAAATCAACTACAATCTAACTACATTTATACCCTGTCTTTTAATCACAGTTCCAAATAACCCTACAAAATTATGACAAATAATCTACAAAATTGAGACAATATCACATTTTGCCAAAAAAACACTTCAGCACCAAAAGACACTTGCAGAATATTTTTTGGCAAAAAAAATTAAACTACAAAACAGTGAGGACAAATAAATATTGTTTACCTTTAATGAAATTTTTTGAGTAACCAATTTTGTAGATTTTTTTGAGGGTTTCTTCTTTTTTTGTTTTGACGGTGAATGAGACACCTTTTGTTTTTTCTGAGTTTGAAATTTGGGTGAATATTCTACAAAATCATCGTCATCTACCATCAAGTCTTTCTCCTTTCGCTTAAGTTGTTTGTCGACTTCTTTTTCTACTCCGCTAGCATCAACATAGTGCAAATGCTTGCTTCGCATTTCAGCACAGATTTGTCTTGGAGATGCACGAGCTGTATTTTTTTCACTTACATGTGTAGATTATGGGTTTTTGGGTGGTGATTTAGGTGTTAAAACACCCAAATCAAAAGACGGAATATCGGCCAATACATCTTTTGAGTGTTTTTTTGTGGAGTATTCACTTTTTTCATCATTTCTGAGTTGAATACAAATTTGGAATGGTTTTGAAACTGGTGGGGGATTCAACAGAAATTGTCGAACTGGAAGTTTAGGGCTGTGCGACAATGGTGGAAAAACCGATTTCAAACAGAGGTATGTAAAAATCGTGGAGGGGGAGGGGAGGGTAATTAAAACAGAGGTAAATCGTGGGTATTCAGAGAGAGAGAGAAGCGTGTAGAGATATGTAAAAGTCTGAGAAGATACGGTTCCAAAAATAAAGCCTACAATTAATGAGGCTATAATTAAATACTTAAATTAAATTATGGTACATAAATTGAAATTTGGTATGCTTAAATGTAGTAAACACAGACCTTAAACATGGGAGGTAATAAGGTTTGTTATATGGTATAGATATGTAAAAATCCCTATAAGCTATAGTATTTGTATTTTAAAATAAGTCGTTAATGTTTGGATTAAAATATTGATTTCCTTTATCATATTCTTTTAGCGTGACGGTTTTTTTCCGAACCTTACGTAAACATGAGATGCTTTGTATTTGTCACTATCCAAAATCTAATCATGGTCATAATGGCACCTATTGTGTTACAAGACAAGCTTATTCCCAAAATATTACTACTAAATCAATTATAAGAATTTAATAAAATATTTTTAATATTTGAATTTCTCATAAACTAAATTAACTCTAAATATAATTGATATAAAATACGGAAACGAGTCCCAAACATCAGGGTGTCACTAAGTCATGGGCGTCTAAAAGTATAAACTAAGATATATAAACTGTCAAAATGTCCAAAAGAAGAAACAACAAAAGGAGTAACAAGGCTCTCAGACTCTAGCAGCTACCTTGAAATATCCACAGATAGCCGACCTGAACTCAACGATTGCCGCGCTCTAACTCACTTGGATCTGCATATAAAGTGCAGGGTGTATTATGAGTACTACCACCTCAGTAGTAACCGAAATAACTAAGGAACTGAGCAGTAGCGACGAGCTAAGCAAAACAGTCCAATTATTTATTTTCACAATTTAAAAAAAATAAACATGAATAAACATGTAAATTTCATAACTCAGTAAATATCACAAAGAAATTTAACAAATAAATGCAGCAACATCAAAAGTAAATGCAACCTCATAGCAATGTCACTCTATCACTTAACACTCACACTCAGCACAACACTTAACACTCAATACACTCAACACTCTGCGCTCACTAACAACTCACGTGCTACCATATTAATACCTGGATCCGCACGGTCAACTCACGTGCTATGCGGACAACTCACGTGCTATGTCATAAATACCTGGACCCGCAGGTCAACTCACGTGCTACGCGGACAACTCATGCGCTATGGTATTAATATCCTCACAACCAGGCCCTCGACCTCACTTAATCATATAACTCAACAGCCTCACCATCATCAACAAATAAGGGAACACAGTCCACATCAAGTGTCAATCATATTAGCAACTAATAGAGACTGAGGTAAATATGTACAATAATTTTTATGACTGAGTACGAATAATGTGAGCATGAATAAAGCTTAAAAATGATCTCTAACATGAAGGCAAACAAATTCAACAACAAATAACCATGTAAACACAGATAATGTCTATTAGGCCTCAAGCCTAACGGGACGGACCAAGTCTCAATCCCTCGAGGTATACACCCACACGCCCGTTACCTAACGTAAGTATCACTTCCAAACAGTCGAATGATATCAAATTCACCGGGTTTATATCTTCAAAGCCAGAGTTAAAACTATTACTTACCTGAGCAGTGTAAAATCCTACTCAGAGATGCCCTCGTTCCTCGACTCGATTTCCAAAAGCTCCGAATCTATCTAGAATATTAAATAACACGTCCTAATTAGTCTACGTGGATAATTTATTGATTTCCTCTTTCTCTACCAGTAAGCAAATATTTTCCCCACACCGTAAATATTAGACAGATTGCGAAACAAAATAACGCACTTTCATTGTGCACAAATTGCCGAACAATGGGTGTTTCAGAAGCCATCACGCTGGCCTTCTAAAAAATTCAAAGATGCTAATAGTTTCTATCATCGAATGATAATTATATCTCCCAAATTAGAGAACAAAAACAGTAGGTTCTTGGAAAAAGAATTTCCTATTTCTTTTTAAAAAACCCAATTATTGTATAGTTATTATGTCTATTAATTATGGCATACTTATTATTCACATACCCTATGCTGCTAAAATATGTAATTAACCACAATCAATTGAAACATATTCAAGAATTTAGTAATACCTGCACTATGAAAGTTAACAACGGAGGAGACGATGTCGCCGATAATTTTTCCACAAAACTCTTCTTTGCGTGTTTTTGCCTCGTTGTTTCTAAGACCTAGGAATTAATTACCTAATATTTTTTCCCCTTAAATTTTAAGCCGCTAAAAACATGGTGGCTCCCAGAGAATGGGCTTAGCTCATTTCTATTCATATAGTATAATATATGTAATAAAGCTAACCGAATCATAAAATCACCCAACGAAGCTAACCGAATCATAAAAATTCAAATTTAAATTCGAATCCGGTTGACTTTTCTAACTTAGTTTTCTAAATAAGAGACTAAGTGTTTCATTTCACTAAAACACTACTACGGACCCAAACCTACCAACTCGATACGACTCAACACAGCCGAACAAAATATAAAGGAGCAGAAACGGGAGAAACGAGGTTATAACTCTCAGAACGACTGATCGGGTCGTTACAGTACACCGAGTTGTTCTTGTTGGAAAAATTGGTTATGGAGAATGACAATTAGCTTGAGGCGTGTCAAGGACACAGTTCCTGAGGATATTTCACCCACACAATAATGAATAAATGAGACATATCCCCCATGATTCAACAAGCTATTCCAGTTATTAAACTAAACTAGAAGAAAAATCAAGAAAGAAACCCAGCATATAGGAGGAAAACATGATTCAGAAAGTTATATTAGAAAGTACGCGTTTACCTCTCCAAAGACCATGTTTATATAGGCGTTGCTCCAACTGCTAGATAACGGCTAGTAACGGTCTAGTTTGACTCTATTAATTGTAAAATAACTTAGTAGATAATAAATAGATTTAAAAGAATACTTCAAAGAAAAAGAATTTTCCAAACCAACATAGACATTACCTTTTGAGTATCACAAATTTTCCAACAGCTCTTAGTTGGTGGCTAAGTGCACAAATAGTCATTTTAGGGCCGTTGTATAGATAATATGTGAAATTTATATATTGGTTCAAAACTTCATCGGAAACAATCAATCTTACACATGGTAGGAATAAAGTTTGCATACATCAAATCCTTCCCAAACCTCATTTGTGAGATCCTACTATATTTGTTGTCATTGTTCAGAGTTCAAAACTTCATATCCAAACGTTTGAACATAGGAGGAAGAAGTAGAAGCAACAACGCCAACCATAAGAGTAGTCTGAGTTATTTAAAAACTTACTAAACTTAAAATATTTTTAAAACGTGATTGTGTTTTAAATAGAGGTAGCAAGATTAGATGTGCATTTTTCACCTAATTGGTAATTGGTTAAGGATCATTAACTGTTCTGTCTTAAATTTTTAATCTTTATATAGTGTCACTCACTATGCTTCTTCCCTCTAGATTGATTCATCTTATCGAGTAATCGGTAACTGAATCGATAACTATCAATAACCGACTAACTGATATCTCATAATCAATATCTTATCAATTCGATTATTATTATAGCATATTTATAAGTTAATAACCGACATGCTGAACAAATAATATTCACAATCAAATCGAACCGACCGACACCTATTCCTAATGGCTCGAGTCTTAGAAATTCATCAAGGTAAACAATTTTATTTTATTATGTCACGACCCAAGTTCTCCTTCCGTGAACTGTCGTGAGGACACCTAGTCTCTACGACTAGATAAACCTAATCATTTGCGGAAAATAGGAATTTAAAAGTACAACTGACAATTTAACAAGTAAATATAGATAAAGAGTTTAAATTGTAGCTCACCATATACAATAATAACACTATCGACCAATAATAATACTCCCAAACTCTAGAATCTCATGAATCATAAACTAGAGAAAATATATAGTGTTCTAACTCTAGAAATCTAAACAAAAGTAATTACAGAAGGTCTATAGCTAAAAGGGAGAATAGAGAGGGATTTCTCGGTCTGTGGACGCAATAGATATACCTCGAAGTCTCTGTAATCACCTCCCTTCACTGATAGTTTGGCTGAGTAAAAGAACCTTGATTGAAAAACATGTGCAGAAAAGGGCATGAGTATGCCACAGCGGTACCCAGTAAGTGCCGAGCCTAACATCAATCGAGTAGTGACAAGGAAGGTCAGGTCCCTACTGGTTATATACATATAACAAGGTAAAATAATATAAAATGTGACAGTATAATTAAAATACTAACAGTCGATGAAGAATAAAATCACAGAAAGAATATAACTTAGTACACAAAGATAGCAACGGGGGATCTCCCAGGATATCCTCCCGTAGTCCCAAATGTGAATTTCTAGAGGACCTCTCGGGATATCGTCCCGTAGTCCAAAGTATAATTATGTAGGGGAATCTCCCGAAATATCAATTCATAGTCCCAAAGTAAATATCCAGTTCAAGGAGATCTCCCGGGATATCGTCCTGTAGTTCCAATTATAAATTTGTAGGGAGATCTCCCGGATACCGATCCGTAATCCCAAAGTAAATATGCAAGGGGATCTCACGAAATACCGATCCATAGTCCCAAAGTAAATACACAGCAGTTTCAAGAAAATAATCCTACCATTTTATTCAAGTTCGAATCAGGAAAACAGAAATTTTTTACTCTAAACAGGCTACACAAAATCTAAATAAGCAGTTAAAGCAGGTAAGACAGTTAAGTCACATAAGCATGCTTTTTCTAAGCTAACAGAAGGCTTCAAGTATAAGAATTGCTTAAAAGAAAATATAGATATTTAATTAATGAAAACGGGGTTTTTTAACAATTAGAACTTGTACGCACTCGTCACCTCACGTACACGACACTCACATAGCAATAGTACCAAAATTCTAAGAGGAGTTCCCCCACACAAGATTAGGTAAGCCACTTACCTTAAACCAGCTCAAAATCAATCCGCAATTACGCTCTTTCCATGAGTATCCAACTCCGAGTGGCCCAAATCTAATCAAATCAATTTCATAATGTAAATATAACTAAAAACAACGATTTTAGCTAAAGGAATCAAGCTAAGGCAAGAAAATAGAAAAACGTCTAAAAATTCTCTCCGGGCCCAAGTCTCGAAATTGGGTAAAAGTTACCAATTTAGAACACTCATTCACTCGCGAGGCTGCTCGTCCAAATATTACTTAATTCCGAAACTAAAACCCAATCAAACCCCAAAAAATTTGGTCGGGGAACTTTTTCCCCAAATCTCCATTATTGCACTCAAATCTTAGATTTAAATGAGGAAAATAATAATAGATTAGTGTATTAGAACCCAATTATAGCTAGAATTCATTATCTAATCTTTCTCCTTCAAAATCTCTCCAGAAATCGCCCTCTACTGAGCTTCAATTCGATTTTAGAAGTTATGAATTTCAAACCCTCGATTTCTCTTTTTCTGCCCAACAAATTCCGCTTATGCGAGGGGTCCATTGCACCTGGGTCCGTCTTATGCGGCCAATAATCCTTACCTGCAAAATTTCATTAGCACAGCTAGATTCTGCACCTGCGATCCTTTGCATATAGATGCGGTTGCGCTTCTACAGTTCTTGGGCCGCATCTGTGACCACTGGTCTTCATGCCCCATACCGCACCTGCGATTGTCTAACCGCTTTTACGGCACCGCACCTGCGGTCCATACTCCGCAGGCGCGAAACAAACAGGTTCAGTAAAGCTCAACAATTTTTCAAGTCCAATTCAATTTCTGTTAAGCATCCGTTACTCACCCGAGGTCCCCGGGACCTTAACCAAACATGCCAACTAATCCTAAAACATCATACGAACTTAATTCATTCCTCGAATCAAATCAAACAACGCTAAAACCACGATTCACCCTCCAATCCAAGCCTAATGAACTTGAAATCTCAAGAATTCTACAACCGATACCGAAACTAACCAAACCACGTCCAATTCATGACCCCAATTTTTGTGCACAAGTCACAATTAACACTACGGAACTATTCTAACTTTCAGAATCGGATTCAGACTCCGATATCAAAATCTCACTATCGATCCGGAAACTTCAAAAATTCAACTTTCGGCATTTCAAGCCTAAATGAGCTACGGACTTCCAAAATACAATCCGAACATGCCCCTAATCTCGAAATCACTCAATAGAGCTAACGGAATCGACGGATTTCCATTCCGATGCCGTCTTCACATTATTCTGACTGGGGTCCAAATTCTAAAGCTTAAGCTCTTATTTATGGAATAGATGTCCCAAAACACTCCGAAACAAAAAATTGAATCTTCCCGGCAACCCACAATAGCATAAACAACATGAGAAAAACAGTTAATAGGGGATCGTGGCATTAATTCTCAAAACGACTGACCCGATCGTTACAGATTAAGTGCATATTGGTTCATCTTATATATCTTCGATATAAAAGAAATAAATTAATGAAGCTACTATTATTAAATATATTCCGAAAATGTTATATTTCGAGTTTTATTATGAATTCGCATAGCATCTCAATCTTATTGAAGAGATAAAATAGTCAAATTGTAGATGCCTTTTTATCATGATATGTCGAATTCATAATTCATATATCACTAAGTAAAAATTGTACGGGGAGCCCTATCCCCATTTAACATGTATCCAATTATTTTTTTTTAAAAACTTGTACCTACTATTTAAATAACTTCACGTCTTTTGTCCTCTTTCTTCTTCTTTGGGTAACATTGATTTTATATGGTCTTTGTGAACATATTTTAAGGTAGTTTATAATATTTTATACTTGTGAGTTCTTCGTTTACATGAAAACATTAGCACTACTGCGTGACCTGAAATTAGCTATAGAGAACAACTACCTCTTTTTCACAATTGAAACAGATTGTAAGGAGCTCATTAATCTAATTGATAATAAGGACTGTGCCTATAATCTGATTGATGATTGCAGATGCCTATTGAGTAGAGCAGGTGATCCGCCACTACAACACATCTATATGGAGGCAAACCAGACAGCTGATTCAATGGCGAAGAATGGAAGATGTTTACCAAGTCTTGGAAGCTTAACAACTCATCTTATTCCTCCTACTTTTGTTATTTCTATTTTGAAAAGGGACAAGTTAGGAACTACGTGTACTATAACAATTCTCATTTGTAATGTACTATGTAATGACTCTTAGTATGTGTTTTTAATATATGTCTTTATTACCCAAAAAAAAGCTGTGAGTTGTTGTGGCGCTTTATTTTATTTTATTTTACTATTGCTTAGGGTTTTTTTTTCTCTCCTTAATTGCAAAATGAGTTCGTTAGACTTATTGTTGTTTTGACAAATTGATTATTAGAGTTTGTTCTTGATGATATTTGGAGGTTAAGTTTCAAATTTGAGCCCATTTTCAGTAAAATTTGGTATTAGATTGTTAAATTTCGAAGAACAAATTTTTGTTTCACGTTCAATTTGCACTTCAGACCTATTTGGCCTTAAGTGCATGAAAACCTTGGTTGAACTTCAAACCTTTTGACCTTAAGTGCATCTGAAGTGTAATTTTTTTACTTCAGACTTATTGGCCTTAAGTGTAGGAAAATATTTGTTGCATTTCAGACCTTTTGGCCTTAAGTGCGCCTGAACAATACTTTTTTACTTCAGACTTATTGGCCTTAAATGCATGAAACTATTGGTTACACTTCAGATCTATTTGGCGTTAAGTACATTTGAAGTGAAATATTTTTTACTTCAGACTAATTTTTCTTAACTTCAGACCCGATAAGTTTGAAGTTGATCGTAAAATAAATTGGTTTGCAATTTTTTTTGTAAAGTAAGTATATGTTCAATTGTAACCCCAAAATCGAGTATAAATGCAAAAGCCGCAAAAAATAAATATCTATTTCATCCAATCTAAATCTATGAAATAAAAGGAATAATTTTAACTTTGGGACCAGTTACTTGTTATCTTGTGCAGATTTGGCAAAAGATTCCAATGTACTCTTCTCCTAACTCCTACTTTCATATTAATGATCCACCTTCCTCCTTTACTTCTAATTTCATTCACGTGAGTCATTAATTATTCATCAACTTCTCATAAATTCAATTACTCCTACTCAGTGATGAAATCACAAATTTTTTCTTTGACGTTCAAATTTAAAAGAAATACAAATAAATTTAAAAGAAGTAAAAATATCTCTATCAAAAGATATTTAATATATATTATATATCTCTAAAATTTAATATTTACCTATATAAGCACTTTAATTTTTTGAAGACTTACCATAATGTACCTTCGTCCATGCTCCTACTACTTACAAAGTTCTAAACTATTAGAAAATATTGTAAATATCTTTTGTGTATCTTTTTATTATTGGTAGAATATTCTCTCATTAATTGTACAATCCTATAGTTGGTAGGTTTTGATTTTCCTTCATTATTGTACAATCCTATAGTTGGTAGGTTTTGATTTC
The DNA here is from genome assembly GCA_034376525.1 of Nicotiana benthamiana. Lineage (NCBI taxonomy): Eukaryota > Viridiplantae > Streptophyta > Magnoliopsida > Solanales > Solanaceae > Nicotiana > Nicotiana benthamiana. Next base: position 130,459,133 of record CM067336.1, read on the forward strand.
TCTGTACTCTATATATACTTTGGTGAGCAATACAAGAAACTCACTTCTCCAAAACTCTCTACATGGTATCATACGCCAGTGGCTTATCGCCTCTCAAACAGCAGCTCCACAATCCGGTAAAAGGTTCTAAATCTATTACTGACTTTATGCACGGTATTCGTGTGATTGTGGATGAATTGTCTCTCCTGGGTGTTACCGTTGATTCTGAGGATTTTGTCATAAAGGTTCTTAATGGTCTTGATGACCCATATATGGAACTCTCTCATGCCATCCAAGCCCGTGAGTCTCCCATCGCTTTTGCTGAATTACATGACAAGCTGTTAAGCATGGAGGCTCAGATTACTGCTCGTGTGCCGGATACCTCCGTCACATCCGACTCGGCTCCGTCGGCTGCCTTCGTCGCCGGACAGCAGCCAGTCTGTCACCGATTCGGTAGCCGCGGGCGCGGCCACATCAACCGCGGGTCAGTCTCCGGTCGCGGTGGTTACTCCAGCAATGGTCAATCTCGCGGTTACAATGGGAAGTGCCAAATCTGCAGTGAATTTGGCCACTCCGCACGCCGCTGCCCATCCTATCCCGTCTCCGGCGCCAACCAGCCCCCTTACGGTGGACTATTGCCGCTGCCAGCTTATGTTTCGCCGCCCTATCTAGCTGCTCACACAGCCCATCACTCTCCGATGATTCCCTCTGCATCCGATTAGATCCTGGACTCTGGTGCCTCTCATCACATAACCTCTGATCTTGCCAACATGTCTCTTCACAGTCCTTACACTGGCTTCGACAATGTGGTTATTGGTAACGGTGAAGGTTTGACAATTACTCATACTGGACAACTTAACAGTCATTCCTCTCTTTTATTACCTGGGGCTCTCTGTGTTCCACATATGCGTAAAAAATTGATCTCTGTTGCCCAATTATGTCGTCACAATAATGTTAATGTTGTTCTTTCTGATACTGATTTTCAGGTGAAGGATCGTCGCACGTGGGCAACGCTCGTTCGCGGCCCACTTAGGGGCAACACCTACTACTGGTCGGCGGCTCCCAGTCTCCCATCTGCCCTCACGGCACAAAAGCTCTCTGCGTCATTGTGGCATTCTCGGTTTGGTCACCCGTCAGCTAAAACCCTACGTCATTTGGTATCGTCTAGCAGTATAGCGTCCAGTAATGTGTCTGATCTTGCCTGTGTATCTTGCAAACTTCATAAGTGTCATAAGTTACCTTTTTCTGAGTCAAGTCTGTCTTCTACTGCTCCCCTGGAGCTTATTTTCTCCGATGTATGGACCTCTCCGATTATTTCTAATGAAGGGTTTAAATATTATGTCATCTTTGTTGATCATTTCTCTAAGTATGTTTGGTTTTATCCCTTACGCCGTAAATCTGATGTCTCACAAACCTTCCCCATTTTTAAATCCATTGTAGAGAAATGTTTCTCTGCTAAAATTATTACTATGTATACTGACAATGGGGGTGAATTTCTCGCTTTACGCTCTTTTCTTGCCTCTCATGGCATCTCCCATCTTACGTCACTTCCTCATACTCCTCAGCACAATGGCTATGCTGAACGCCGTAACCTCATATTGTCGATACTGGTCTCACTCTCCTTCATCATGCCTCTATGCCTCTCATTTACTGGCCTTATGCCTTTGCTACAGCAGTCTACCTCATTAATCGTCTTCCCAAGACAAATCTCACGATGCGCTCCTCCTTTGAGTCTCTCTTCCAGAAACGCCCCAACCTTGCCAAATTACGTGTCTTCGGCTGTCAATGCTTCCCTTGGCTTCGGCCCTACACCTCACACAAAATGGAACCCAGATCTCGTGCCTATGTCCTCTTCGGCTACTCTACTACTCAAAGCGCCTATCTCTTCTTTGATCCCTCAACGTTTAAAATCTTCGTCTCACGTCATGTCACCTTCCATGAAGATGTCTTCCCGTTCTCCAAAATGTCTAACCCCGAGTCTCCCTCTGTACCCATTCCGGTCTCCCTAGAAGTCCTTCCGCTGCCGCCACCAGTACCTGCCGTTGCTCCCACCAGTGATCCTTCACCGGACGCACTCCCGGCGCCACCGCCCGCGCCACCAGCGCCCCTTCCGGCACCGCCAGCGGCCCCTGCCGCCGCTACACCCATTATGCCGCCACCTGCATCCTCTCAGGGTGGTCATCATATGCAGACACGCAGCAAAATAACATCTTTATGCCCAACAAGAAGTTTGGTATGTCTGCTGTCACCTCTCCTGCTGTTACTGAACCTCAGACCCTGTCCAATGCTATGTCTGATGAGCGCTGGCGCGCTGCTATGTCATCAGAGTTTGATGCTCTGCTACGGAATGGCACTTGGGATCTTGTCCAGCCTGATTCCTCGCAGAATGTTGTGGGTTGCAAGTGGGTTTATCGCATCAAACGCAAGCCTGACGGCACTGTGGATAAGTTCAAAGCCCGGCTTGTTGCAAAGGGCTTTCATCAGCGTCCAGGTGTGGATTTCCAGGAGACTTTCAGTCCGGTTGTTAAGCCGGCAACTGTGCGTCTGGTTCTTAGTATAGCTGTATCCAAGGGCTGGCCTCTTCGTCAAATGGATGTGAACAATGCCTTTCTCCACGGGAGGCTTACAGAGGATGTTTATATGGCACAACCACCGGGCTTTATTGACAAAGCCTATCCATCTTATGTCTGTAAGTTACAGAAAGCTATTTATGGTCTCAAACAGGCACCCCGGGCATGGTACAGTGCGCTCCGCCAAAGCCTTCTGACCATGGGTTTCGTCAACACTACCTCTGACACTTCGCTCTTCGTCTTTCAGCACTCTGGTATTACGGCCTATTTTTTGGTGTATGTTGATGATCTCATATTGACTGGTAATGATTCTGCTTTCTTGAACCGTGTGATTGACTTTCTTGGGTCTCAGTTTTCTCTTAAAGACATGGGTGATCTAAGCTACTTTCTTGGTGTTGAAGTTCTGCGCAGCTCCAAGGGGTGTTTTCTTTCTCAAGTAAATATGTTGTTGATCTTTTGACTCGTCATAATATGCTGGAGTCAACTCCTGTTCAGACGCCAACAACGGCGTCAACTCGCCTTCATCTGGCCGACGGCTCGGCCCCTGCCGACGCATCCGCCTATCGACAGGCCCTTGGGGGCCTCCAGTATCTCTCCTTCACTCGTCCTGATATCGCCTTTGCTGTGAATAAACTCTCACAGTTCATGCATGCTCCTACTGTCACTCATTGGGGTGCATTTAAGCGCCTATTCCGGTATCTGAATGGGACGCGTGACTTTGGCGTCTGGCTGCGTCCTTCATCTGCTATACCTCTGCATTGTTTCTCTGATGCTGATTGGGGTGGAAGCTGTGATGACCGCTCCTCAACTAGTGCCTATGTTGTTTTTCTAGGGCCAAATCCTATTTCATGGAGCTCCAAAAAGCAGCGTTCTGTTGAACGTATCATCTACTGAGGCTGAGTATCGTGCCATTGTTCTGCTGCCGCTGAAGTACGTCGGCTTCATTCCCTGCTGCGCGAGCTTCATGTCCCTCTTCCGGCTGCTCCTGTCATTTACAGTGACAACATTGGTGCCACTTATCTCTGTGCCAACCCTGTGTTTCATTCTCGCATGAAACACATCTCCATTGATTATCACTTTGTTCGTCAATTGGTCCAGAATGGGTCCCTTCGTGTTGCTCACGTATCCTCTGCTGATTAGCTTGCTGATGCTCTCACCAAGCACTTATCTCGTCCTCGGCTTCTTCTGCTGATGTCCAAGATTGGCGTGTCCTCCGGCCCTCCATCTTGAGGGGGCGTATTAGGAAATATTGTAAATATCTTTTGTGTATCTTTTTATTATTGGTAGAATATTCTCTCATTAATTGTACAATCCTATAGTTGGTAGGTTTTGATTTTCCTTCATTATTGTACAATCCTATAGTTGGTAGGTTTTGATTTCTCTGTACTCTATATATACTTTGGTGAGCAATACAAGAAAGTCACTTCTCCAAAACTCTCTACATAAACCCATTAAAATATTACTACACCAGTATCTTCTCAAATTATGCAGACAACATACTTTTATCATAATAAATGTTGTAATTACTATCCGATTACTCTAATTAAATTCTTTATCTCAAAGCTCTAAATATAACGTGGAAATCACATAAAACAAAAGTTAGTTTATTCATAACAAATGTTTGCAATTACTAATTTCCATGTCAACTACCCTAAATTCTTTACCTTGGAACCACGTAAAACATATATACTTGACTCCATTATGAAACTCTTTTACATGCATAATATTATTTCTTTTCAGCTTATTATGCACATGTTATAGATGTTTAAATCAGTCAATGCAAATATGGTCATTACTATATATCCAACTCAAGTACTAAATACACACTACCAAAACTGTAGTAGGAGGGATAAATTAAAATCCCTTCATCTTTAATCAAATATTTCCATTTCGAGTCATTTAAATACAGAAATTCCTTATAAAAAGAACCTCCTCATTTTTCAAGGAAACAATTTTCCCTTAGCTAATTCTCTCTTTTCTTGAGTACTCTCTTCAAATATAATAAAGCTTCAAGTATTAAGTGATGTTATTCTTATTATTTCCAGTAAGTCTATTCAATAGCATGTTGTATTCTGCTTGCAACCATCTAATAAGTATTTCGGGTGAAAAAATATTAGATATTCTATTTTCTAAAATCAACACTTTTACCGTTGTGCGACATATATAATAAGTTCTACGCGATATAAATTTATAGTAGTCCATCAAAAGTGCTCTATATATATATACAAATTAAAGGAGCATGCACACACACATATATATTTTTTTTGGTGTCCCACTTGGTATTCGGTATCTATATTGGAATCCGACTAAATTCAAATTCTTACCGGAAAGTCGCACATTGAGGTAAAACACTTCCTAATAAACGCGACTCCATACCCAAGGACTCGAACTCAAGACCTCTAGTTCAGAATGAAAGAGTACTTATCACTCCACCATAGCCATTGTTGGTCGCACCCTTGAACCAATTGTAAAGTTGTCTTTACGATATGTGGACCTTTCCCCTAAATACAATATTTTTTATGTACCGGACTGTCCTTCCTTATATATATTACTTATATAAGTTATATTCCTAACTCATCCCCTCTCGCCCACTCCCCCAACTTTACATTCTATCCCTACTTCGTAGTCTCAAAAAGTCAAGAAATCCAAGCATCAATCTTGGCTTAACTTTCATTACTAAAATCAGTTTTCTTCAACAATTCATTTTCATACTCTCTCTTACACCACCCCGCCAATCTCGCAATCCCTTACCCCCCCCCCCCACCCCAAACCACCCCCTTTTTCCCTCCCTTATGTCCAAACAACTAAATTCACATTATCTCTCTTCCCTCTTTACACCAATATGTCTCTCTTCTTCTTCATCTCCCTTTTACCCTTTCTCCCTTCTTCCTCTTCTCTTCACTATCCTTTCAGTAAGTTCCACTTTAACTAACTTCATCTTCATTTTCTCATCATTTTCCCCCAACTGTTTTACTTTAACTAACTTAACTAACTCTTCTTTTCCCTCTTTTTTTTTTGGCAGATTATTCAGTCCATATAGATTGCGGTAGTCTTTCAAATTCAACTGACATCTTCAATACGTCATGGCTTTCCGATCGTTACTTTACCGGCGGGTCAACCTCAGTCGTATCTGAGCCTCTCCACTTTCAACACCCACAAGAAAAAACCCTCCGTTACTTCCCCGTTTCCTCCGGTAAAAAGAATTGCTACGCAATTCCCAATTTACCCGCCGGCGGTCGTTACCAGCTCCGTTTATTCACTGTCTACGATAATTACGACGGGAAATCGCATTCCCCGTCGTTTGACGTCTCTGTCGAGGGTAATGTCGTCTTTCAATGGCGGTCCCCTTGGCACGAATCCATTTCACGCGCCGGCGCGTACTCCGATCTGTTTTTACTATCGATGATGATGACGTGGCGGATGTTTGTTTTTACAGTATTGCCACTGATTTCCCCGTGATTGCTTCACTTGAAATCACGCAAATTGATCCGGCTTCTTATTTAGTCAATGATAGTTCAATTTTGGTCAATTATGGTAGATTTTCTAGCGGGTCGGATCAATGGGGACCCGGTTTTAGTAACGATACTGATCGGTTCGGCCGGTCATGGCAATCGGACTCCGATTTTAGGTCTAAGGTTGCGGGAGTAACCACTGGAGCACATATTAAAGCTATTTCTGCAGTGAAAAATGTGGTTAATGTAGATAAAGCACCAAATTATTTTCCTTTAAAGTTGTATCAAACTGCAGTTACCGTAATTGGTGAAGGAGGTGAATATTTGGAGTATAATTTACCCGTGGACGCGAAATTGGATTACTTGTTGTGGTTTCATTTTGCTGAGATTGATGTAAGTGTGAATAGAGCTGGGAAAAGGGTGTTTGAGGTGGTGGTGAATGGTGAGAATGTGAGTAGAGTGGATATTTATGAGAAAGTTGGGAGCTTTGCTGCTTATGATTGGAGTTATGTTGTTGAGAATTTGAGTGATACTGAGTTGAATGTGAGGCTTGTGCCTGTTGTGGGCGCTCCCGTGATTTGTGGACTTGAAAATTATGCTATTATTCCACCTGATCTCAAGACTCTTCCTCAACAAGGTATACCGAAATGACAACTTATAGTATGTTCTTTACAATATCAATGTACTTTCACCTGCTATAGAAGTTGTTTTTCCTTTTCTAAAGATTACCAATTTGATGTTTGTATGAGAATTATCTGCAGTTGCCTTTTACACTGTCAATTCATAAAACTTAAATTTTAGTATATATCATGAACTCATTGCCGTAGTGTGCATTTTTGGTAATTGAGTTAGTTGTGGATGTTATTTTTAGCAAAAGTTGTTTTTTTGCCCGTGTTTGCAGTTGTTGCCATGAAAGCGTTGAAGGAGTCACTTAGAGTTCCGGATAGGATGGGATGGAATGGTGAACCTTGTGCTCCTACTACTTGGGATGCTTGGGAAGGTGTTGCATGTCATCCAACTAAGAATGGATCGCTTGTGATCTCCCAAATGTAAGTTATTCTTTTCTCTCTCTACTGTACGTGGATACATGTTCAATAACGATGGAAGAATGTGTGAGCTAGTAGTTGGTGTCTAGCATTCTTGGATATCTTAATTGAGGTCATACCTTTACTGCTAGATTGGCACGTGTCATAATCTGATGAGGGGCACATACTAACATGTGATGATAAGCACGGCATGGGTGATACAGTAACAATGTATACTGTGTCTGTGTGTGTTGATAACATTAGGGTTTGCTAGAAAACCGATGTAGAAGATCGAGAAACGAAGCCATGTCTTACTTCTAGTTGCAATACAGAATCGCAGTGCACAATTAGAAGTGGACGGAGTTTTTGGAGCAGCTATCTTGCCCTAGTAAATTATCCCTGTATCTGTTCTGAACAATGAAGCATAGCATGGGATATTGAGTTGAATGAAAAATGTACAACTTGCTGCGCAAGTACCTGGCGCAGAAGATGTATGCCTTGCAGGTCTTTTGCCTATGGCTAAATACCGTAGTTCTCTGCGGTCTTAACTCGAAAAGACGTTTCAAAATATCGTTTCAAGCTTAAGAACCCAATACCATGGAAGTTTTTTTTTTTGAAATTTTGAGGTGAGGCATTTGAATTGGTCTCTAAATTCACTAAATGAAACCATGGAAAGAAATGTCATGGAATTAATTCAGATTTCAGTTCCATTAGTACACGAGCCCTTGGAAACCACTGTGGTTGGACTAATGGATCTTTTTTCCACAGCGCCAGTTTCTCTAGCATTCTTATCCTGCCTATCTCACCTCTAACTTGGCAAATGATGTAATCTTTAATTTCAATTTGTGTGTCAAAGGAGGAAAGAAAAGCAGTTTCCCCCGTAACGAATATCCCCTTCACTTTCTGTTATTTAATTCAATGTGATAACTAAAGCACCACATGTATATCCTTCTTGATTCTTTTAGTTCTTATCTTTCAGAGATCTTGGAAGCCAAGGCTTAAAGGGATATATCAGTGACCAAATTGGGCTTTTGTCTAATTTGGTAAGCTTGTAAGTATCAACTGTCAATTTCTTACCTCTTAATAGTTTATCTCTTGAATACCTGAATTTCACCTGTTAATCCTTGTGTGTAGTATCTATGCTTACTCACGTAGTGGTCCTCATAAAATGATTAAAGAGGTATTCAACACATTATAGTATTTGCATATGCTCATTATTATGCCCTGATGAATAAATACTTTCGATTGGATCATTTCAGTTGCACCAACTTCTTTTCTGCACTTTTACTGTTTGTTACCTGTGTTTGCAAATATTCATTCTACCTTCTCTTTCTTTTTGCCAAACAGGAACTTGAGTTCTAATTCTTTGGGAGGTTCTCTACCATGGGGATTGGGTCAGAAGTCTCTCGTGAAACTGTAAGACCATATAGTAGCACCGTGTTCTTTATCATAATTTTGTTTGCTTGGAATGGTCTGGTGTGTTGCATCTAAGAACTATGAGTTATCAAGTCCGACGTATATAAATTTTTGAATGTTGTTGGAGTCCTGAATACACCGATCCTGCCAGATTTTTCTGATTCACACACTTGCCGCTAGCTTAACAACTTACCACTTGTAAATTCCTTTTATCCTCTGGACCTTTTTTTTCTTGAGATAAGGTCCTTTTTTCCATGGGCCTTAGCTTGAAGTTTTGGTTGATCAATTTTATGTGAACTAACAGCAGTCACTTTTTAAAGCTTGAACTTTGAACTCCTCCCAGATATGTCTTATTGAAGTGTGTTTTTGGTCCATTTTCCCTAAAATTCTCGTCTATTTTTGATATTCTTGTTCAGTGCTCTCTAATTTAGGTTATATTGCGGGTACCCCATCCTCTTTTTCTCTTTTGAAGAGCTAACCCCTTTTGTAAAAGGGAAAAGAGCTTATGCCCTTTTGTCAAACTGGTTTGCTGTTATGTTCTTGGTATTTGAAGCTTGCAATTCATCATTTGGAAATCTTTTGTGCAGGGACTTGTCAAATAACAAATTTACCGGATCCATACCTGATAGTTTAGCTTCTTCCACCTTGCAGTTTGTGTAAGCTTCATTCTTGTTCTCCTTAATCTTTTCATGGATTTTGTTGTTGCTTATTTTAGTTTTTACGAGGGACTAGTTGGTTATTGCATGATTGTTTGTAGAAAGCAGGAGTATATGGGTTGTAAATCATTGGAGTTCAGATTAAAGAAATTTATCTCCAAATTATATTCTACCTACTTCTTACAGTTCACCGTAAGATTGCTCAGGTATTTGAACGGTAATGAACTAGAAGGCCTCGTGCCGGAGGAACTTCTTTCCATTGGGGTCCATGGTGGAGCTATTGAGTATGTCATGCGCTAATCTGGCTAAAGTTCTTCCTTTATTATAATTTTAAGTACTTTTAGTAAATTTTTAATTTTCAAATCAGTGCTACTAAACAAACAGGCCTTATTGATGAAGAGTGTGCCTTTTCTGCTGATGTCATTAGTACAAGAATTGAGATGCTCCCTCTGTTAATTACTAGTTTAGGCTGTTAGAAATACCTTATGGTAAAATGGTTTAAATTGGAGTTTGCCCTTTCTTTCTGACCTATAAAAGTAACTTTGCTGGTCACACTATTGCCATCAAGACTTTTGTTCATTTGATCTTCAATATTTGATCATGCCTGCTATCTGTTGCCATCTTAATTAGGTAAAGCCAAGGAATCCTTAGTAGCTTAAGAAGGTTGCTGTTTTCTTTTGGTTTTCTCTGTAATTTATTTTTAACATTCCGAACCTAGAAGCTCCGACTGATTAATTTCTAAAAATACCTACTTTCCTGTCAGATTGTTTTTGTGGTTTTAATTAGAAGGTAGCTCTATATAAGGGAAGCAGCCAAAGGGTTGTAGAATAATTGCTGTTTTTTTTTAAAACTTTGCGCAAATAATCCTTTGTTGTAACAGCTAGTTGGTTTGTGATGAATTGTAAGACACTGTGTGGAATGTGTTCAATACGAAAAATGGAAAATAATTTTGGGGAGTTGAAGGGGTATTTTGAGGGCTTCATGGAATTAAAGTAGATCATATAGGAGGCAATAGTGGAGTGTATTTTATCAAACTTTTTTTGACTTGCAAAATAGAATGGAATTACTCAATTTTTTGTTCTCGGATCGAACAAGTTCAGATGATTAATTGAACTTGAGCTTTCATTAATACTAAAGTTCGAATTCTACTACCAGTTTGATGACATATATATTAGGAATAAATTCCACGAGGAAACAACACTATTATTTGGGAAGAAAGATTTAAAATCATTAATGGTGTAGTTTGTTTTAGAGATTATTTTGCATTAACTGTTTTTGCTTGTCTTAAACATGAAGAGTAAATCATAACACAATGGTGCCTTCTGGGTATTGTGGTGGTGGTGGTGGGAGGTGTGTGTGGTGGGGGGGGGGGGGGGAGAAAAAAGATTTAGTCTTCGTTGCCTACTTTTGGTTTGACTCCTTTGTCCTCTAAACTCCCTTCAGGAAATGTAGAACACGAAAAAAACATTTTACTATAAGATTTGAGATCTCCTATAAAATGAGTATAATATAGTAAAATTATTACTTCTAGTTATCTTAGTGTACTCCCCATTTATTCTGTTCTCTTGATAAAAATTCTGCAAGACTGGTTCTTTTATAGGGGTTTATATTTTGTTTCTTCCTTCATGTACTAGTTGTTTTACTGACAGAAAGCATATTGCTTCCACAGCCTCTCTGGTAATAAAGGGTTGTGTGGAGGACCTACCTTGCCAGATTGTCCGCTATTTTGGAATATAGAGGGTCTCTCTACAGCTGGTAAAGCTGCAATTGGAATATCATGTCTAGTATTTGTTTGTGTGGTACTGTTCGTGGCATACATCTGCTACAAGAGGAGGCAGAATGATTATGACTTTGGTCTTCCGCATGAACTAATGTGTAAGTGGTTTCTGGGCCATTACAACATGTTATATAGAACTGATTATAGAACTTCGGAGTAGAGCCATGATTCAGAAAGCTTCACTGTTAACTGATTTTAGAACTGCTTTCATGTGACATCCTGTTTTTGAGGTCAAATATACATTATTCTCCTTCATCAAGTCTAAAATAAAATGTAAAATTGCATTAACAACTGGTTTAACAAGATTGCACTACCCCATGATCAGGATAATGTGAGTTCTTAGATTGTAGAATGTCACACAGTACTCTGTGTCAGCTAAAACATATATATATATATATATATATAAATATAATATATATAAATATATATATATATATATATGTACTTTCTTACGGAATAGCATAGATATGGTCTTTCTCTATTGCTATATCATAGAAATAGATGTTTTGGTCATAGATTGCCTGTAATATACTTGCATAATGTCTCATATGATGTCCACTCGTTTTCCACCATTCGTCCCCCATATTCGGTTCTTTATCTGCCTCACTGACTTTGAAAATATCCAAACTTAACCAATAGGTGACTTTTAATAACTATACTGTGGTAATATTTGTTCTCGCTTACTTATCAAAGAAAAGTATTTGTTCTGGCTGATGACTGATGATAGAGCTTTAAGTTGGTTGTGTTGGGTATGATATTTGAAGCTTTATGAATAATGGCTCTGCTCCTTCACATTTCACTTTGTCACGGATTTGTATGATCACATTCTGAGAGAAGTATGCATCGTCAACTTTGTTTCTGTCACTAAATTCTCGAGATAACAAGTTCACACATATTTATATTTAACTACTCCTTTTATTGAGGGTCAACAAGACTAAATTAAATTGAAGGATGTTTGATTTATTTTCTTAACATGAAATTATCTATTTTCCTGTCGGATATGGTGGATGATAGGTACTTTACTTTCTAAGGTAGTTTGGATATTCAGTTTGCACTGTTGTCTATTCTAGACTAAGAACTAATATCTACACCTCTCCACCTTCCAAAATTTATCTCAACAGCATTAGCTGCAAAGAGGAATAGGTATCAGCGGCAAAAATCGCTGATGACTCTAGAAATGGAGAGCCAGCATGCCAAAGGATTTATACCAACATACAATGCAACATGACATAGTTTGTACTTGTGGGAAGAGACTGAATTTTGATGGTGTTCGACTTGCCAAATAGAGACAGATAGAGAACATTGATTGTGTCCAATACAAGGTGCTGAGGATATGGAGTTTAGAGGGGGCACGAGTGATGCGACACGGAGCTTTTGACATTTTCTCAAAATGTGTCCCTAGATGGATGTCCAGAAAAATGCAGATTGTTTTGTAGAGTTCAATGTATGCTAATTTGTTCATGAATCCACCAAACAGATAGGCAAATGCCTCCATTGTATCATACCCAATTTTGGGCATTTGACAAACATACATGATTGTGACTCAACATTGTAATGCACATAGAGATAGAGAACTTTTCTTTGTTTGGTTGATCCCATAATTCACATTATTGTGTACTGATATTGATGTTACACAATGCTCAATAGGAATTTGTCATTAAGCAGAACTATCCCTCATGGTTCAGGTTGGATTAGGTCTTGTTCTATCTTGAAAAACATCTGTTGAGTCAGTAAAATGACCAAACCATATTAGAAGATATGAATTAGAGTTGTGATGGATAACTTGTTTGGTACATCAATATTGACAAAGGGACAATATCAGAAGGGTAGCAACAACAAGAAGAAGATTTATGTGATGCTAAATTCATTAACTTTGCTAATAGCCTAAGATAACAAGATTATTTCACCCCCAATGTGTATAATTTCAAAGGTGGGAATCTTCTTGGTTTCCACTTTGAGACTACATCAAATATTAACTTTTTTGGTATGCCGGTTTGCTCGAGAGCATAAAATCTTGCTCCAATCTGACCTAGCTGGCGACCGATGCCAGTTCGCGACAGAGAACAAGATAGCAAGCGAGCGTACTTTTGTTCGCTTCTTTTCCACCAAGCACGGAAGTTTAAGGATAATGAACATAAGTTAAATCGAATATGAGGAGGAAAGTGAGATTGTTATCCGATCTTTATCATCGAATCCCCAAATGTGCATCTTTGAATGTTTCAGCCAATCATCAATTTTTCAGTATCAATATTTTGGCTGCTCAAGCTGGTACAGGTACATAAGTGGCTACACAATAGAACAACTTACTCCTAGATCTAAATAGGCACACTGCATCTACATCTGGGTGACCATTCTTCTTTTTTGGCAATTTAGGACAAAAAAATATAAATTCAATACAATTCATAAATTTTCATGTGCTATAGCCCACGCCATCTCGGATGACCGGTTCCGAATCACCTAAAATTTTGCAGGCCCATAAAAACGACCCAAGAAACTATAATCATTTCTTCGCCACGACTCTTTTTTATTTTTAGCGTCTTAGGGCCAAAAAGTAAGAATTCAGCATGGTTCTCAGAATTTCGTGTACTATAGTCCACACCATCTTCATGAAATCGGGTTACCGGTTCCGAAACGCCTAAAATTTTGCGGGCTCATAAAAAATAACATCAAGAGCAATAGCCATTGCTTTGCTGTTCGTCATTTTTTCGCTAGCTAATTGCTGTATCTTCAATTTTCTTGTCAAGCTCTCTTTCAAACCCAACAGAAAATCAAACACACCTTAATTGTATTAACTGATTTGTTTCTTTGTTTTACCCTCATTTATCTATAGATTAGCTATGAAATAACTGGCATGATTGTTCATAAAATTCTAACTTTTTCGACTCTCTGTTTTAAAACTTCTAATATTGCGGTAGAGGTCGCTAAATTGTAACAAATTGTTTTTTCATTGCCAACAACGTGTTTCGGCTATTGGGCTCATTCATTTAAACTTTCTGACCACATTAAATTGGATGAAATTAGAAAATAACCAGATTTACAAATGGCAATTAAAAAATAACCACCGTTTTAAAAGTATCGAAATTTAGTCATTTTTTGGTAAAGATAAATCTTAATGAAGTTACTAATCAAAATTCGGAAAATATTCCAGCATAATATACTTGAATTCAAAATTTTACATGTGAACTTCCAGCATAATATACTGGAGTTCCAACATAATATGTTCGAAGTTCATACAAAGGTGCTCCAATTTCCAATATATTATGTTGGAACTTTTTGTGTGCAGGAGTTCAAGCATAATATGATGGAAGTTAATACACAGGTACACCAATCCCTAGTATATTATGTTGGAACTTTCCGTGTTGCAGCAAAATAATGACTATTTTTATGCTCTCAATCGAGCCAGACAGGGAGAGGTCAGTCAGATGCTTCTCAATCGAGCGGATGCCAGGTAGCCGGCGCACCAGCTAGATTTTATGCTCTCCTAGCTAGGCCAGATGCATTGGCCTCAGATGTCGTCATCATAGGTATCATTTCAATCAGCGGTACGGATGCTTCGGTATTATTTGACCCAGGGTCTACTTATTCGTATGTGTCCTCTCTATTTTCTCGTTTTCTGGTTATCTCTCCTGAGCCTTTAGGTGTTCCTATTCATGTGTCCACTCCTGTGGGCGGTTTTCTGGTTATAGACCAGATCTACGGGTCTTGTGTGGTTACTTTCTGTGGTCACAATACTAGAGCAAATCTCCTGTTGCTTGATATGGCAGATTTTGAGATCATCATAGGTATGGACTGGTTATCCCCCTATCAAGCAGTCCTTGATTTTCATGCCAAGACTATTTTGCTAGCAATGCCAGGATTGCTGAGATTGGAGTGGAAGGGTTCCACAGTTGAAACCCCTAGCAGGGTTATTTCTTTTATGTAGGCTCAGGGCATGGTGGAGAAAGGGTGTTTGGCTTATGTACGAGACACCACAACAGAGTCTTTGTCGATTGATTCAGTGCCAGTAGTTCGAGAGTTCGCCGATTTTTTTCCTTCTTATCTTCCAGGAATGACTCCAGACCGTGATATTGATTTCCGCATTGATTTGGATCTAGGCACTCAGCCTATATCTATCCTACCGTACCGTATAGCTCCCAAAAAGTTGAAGGAGTTGAAGGGGCAGTTGGAAGAGTTATTATCAAAGGGGTTTGTCAGACCCAGTGTCTCACCTTGGGGTGTACCAGTACTATTTGTAAAGAAGAAAGATGGGACTATGCGGATGTGCATTTATTACCGCCAGTTGAACAAAGTCACCATCAAGAACAAGTACCCATTACCGCACATTAATTATTTGTTTGACCAGTTGCAGGGTTCTGGGGTGTTCTCTAAGATTGACTTGCGATCAGGGTATCATCAGCTGAAGATTCGGGATTCAGACATCCCGAAGACAGCATTCAGGACTAGATATGGCCACTATAAGTTTTTGGCGATGTTCTTTGGGTTGACAAATGCTCCAGCAGCATTCATGGACTTGATGAACAGGGTGTTCCGACCTTTTATTGATTCTTTTGTTATCGTATTCATTGACGACATCTTGATATACTCGCGTAGCCTGGGGGAGCACGAGCAATATTTGAGAGTAGTGCTTCAGACGTTGTGGGAGAAGAGGCTATATGCTAAGTTCTCCAAGTGAGAGTTCTGGCTAGAGTCAGTGGAACTTTTGGGGCATATTGTGTCAGGAGAGGGTATTAAAGTGGATCCCCAAAAGATTGAGGCAGTTCAGAGTTGTCCACGACCTACTTCAGTGACCGAGATCAGGAGTTTCCTGGGGTTAGCAAGCTACTACAGGCGGTTTGTGCAGGGCTTTCTTCTATTGCTTCTCCCTTGACTAGTTGACCCAGAAGGGTGTCCCATTTAGTTGGTCCGATGAGTGCGAGGAGAGCTTTCTGAATCTCAAGATGGCTTTGACTACTGCACCGATTCTTGTATTGCCTTTCAGTTTAGGGATGGATACTGTATATTGTGACGCCTCTCGCATTGGCTTGGGATGTGTATTGGTGCAGGAGGGACGAGTTATTGCATATGCTTTACGTCAGCCAAAAACTCATGAGGAGAACTACCCAGTGCATGATCTAGAGTTGGCAGCGATTGTTCATGCTCTGAAGATATGGAGGCATTATTTATATGGGTGTCATGTGAGGTTTACACCAATCATCATAGTTTGCAGAACTTGTTCAAGCAGAGAGACCTTAATTTGAGGCAGCGCAGGTGGCTTGAGTTACTAAAAGATTATCATGTTGCATCTTTATCACCCGGGTAAGGCAAATGTGGTCGCAGATGCCTTGAGCAGAAAGGCGGAGAGCATGGGCAGTTTGGCATTAATTCCTGCTGCGGAGAGACCATTGACTTTGGACATTCAATCCATGGCTAACAGACTTGTGAGGTTGGCTATTTTGGAGCCTAGTCGTGTTCTAGCATGCGTGGTTGCTCAGTCTTCATTGTTAGGGCAGATTAAGGCCCGACAGTACGATAATCCACATTTGATAGCACTCAGAGAGACGGTACTTCAGGGAGGTGCCAAAGAGGTTACTATCGGCAAGGATGGAGTATTATGACTTCATGGCCGTGTATGTGTTCCTTATGTGGATGGCTTGCGAAGGAAGATTCTAGAGGAGGCCCACAGTTCGAGGTACTCCATTCAACTTGGTGCCACGAATATCTATCGTGACTTGAGACAACATTACTAGTGGCAGAGGATGAAGAAGGACATTGTTGAGTATGTGGCTCGATGTTTGAATTTCCAACAGGTCAAGTATGAGCACCAAAGGCCAGGTGGCCTAGTATAGCAGATGCCCATTTTGTAATGGAAGTGGGAGTGCATCACTCTGGACTACATGGTTGGGTTGCCGTAGACTTTACGGAAGGTTGATCCAGTATGGGTTATTGTGGGTAGATTGACCAAATCAGACCATTTCATTCCAGTGGAGACTACTTACACAGCGGAGAGGTACACTCAGATTTATATTCGAGAGATAGTCCGGTTGTATGGTGTACCGGTCTCCATCATATCAGACAGGGGCCCTCAGTTCACATCGCACTTTTGGAGATCCATTCATAGAGGTTTGGGCACCCACGTAAATCTCAGCACATCATTTCACCCTCAGACCGACCGGCAGTCGGAGCGGACAGTTCATATTTTAGAAGATTTGCTCAGCGCATGACTTTGGAGGGCACTGGGATTAGTTTTTGCCTTTGGCGGAGTTTGCATATAATAATAGCTACTAGTCCAGCATAGAGATGGCCCCGTATGAGGCATTGTATGGCCGGCGTTTCTGTTATCCTATCGGGTGGTTTGAGCTTGGTGAGGCTAAGTTACTAGGTACAGATTTGGTACAGGATGCCTTGGATAAGGTAAAATTGATTCAGGAGAGGCTCTGCACAGCACAGTCCAGGCAAAAGAGTTATGCGGATCAGAAAAGCGAGATATATCATCCATGATTGGCGAGAAGGTTCTCTTGATAGTCTCGCCAATGAAGGGTATTATGAGTTTCGGGAAGAAGGGCAAGTTGAGCCCAAGATTAATTGGCCTCTTTTAGGTGTTGAGCGAGTTGGAGAGGTTGCTTATGAGCTTGATTTACCTCCCAGTTTATCAAGAGTCCATCCAGTTTTCCATGTATCGATGCTTCAAAAGTATTATGCCGACTACTCTCATGTATTGGACTTCAGTACCATTCAGTTAGATGAGAGCTTGGGCTATGAGGATGAGCCAGTTGCCATTGTTGATAGACAGGACTGTCAGTTGAGGTCCAAGAGGGTTTCTGCAGTAAGGGTCCAGTGGAGGGGCCAACCGGTTGAGGAGGCGACCTGGGAGTCCGAGGAGGACATGCAGAGCTGATATCCTCACCTATTCAGCAGTCCAGGTACTTTTCTTTTATGTCTGTTCGAGGACGAACATTTTTTTAAGAGGTGGAGAATGTAACGATCCGACTGGTCGTTTTACTATTTGGAACCCCATACCCTTAAATAAAACTTCCCACGCTTTCCTTATCTAAATTACGACTTGCGGGGGCGATCATTTTGGAAGTTAGAAGAGTTTTGAGTGAAAATAAAACCAAATATTCCCCTAAGGTTTTCTTAAAGGGGCAATTTGACTTCGGTCAACTTTCTTGGGAAGTAGACCTGGATTCGTGATTGGATGTCCCAGGAGGACCGTGGGAAAATATGGGACCTGGGCATATGCTCGGAATCGAATTCTGAGGTCCCTAGTCCGAGTACGGAATTTTTATATAAAATTATTAAATCGAAGTTTTAAGGAATTAAAGAATATATATATTTATTAAAAACCTAGGTATCGGGTTTGGATTTTGGTTTCGAAACTTGGTACAAGTCCGATATATCATATATGACCTACCCGTAAAATTTGGGGTCAATCCGAATAGTCTAAGGGCGTTTTGACGCGTTGGAAGGAAATTAAGAAATTGAAGTTCATTAAGTTTGATCAATTGGTTTTGGGGTCCGATTCCTTGATTTAGCATTGTTTTGGGTGTTCTGAGGGTTCGACTAGGTCCGCCTCGTGATTTTAGACATGTCGGTATGTTCGGGCGGGGAACGGGAGCCCTGAGCGTGAAATGGTTAGGGTTCGAGCGAAGTTGAAACTTAGAGAAAAACAAAATCTGCTGCTTCTGTCAAAACCGCTTCGGCGGTACTTTGACTGCAGAGCCGGAGACCGCATAGGTGGTCCGTATCTCGCAAAAGCGGAAAAGGGGGGAGTGAAGGGGGATCGCAGATGCGGCTTCTGGACTGCAGAATCAGTCCCGCCTATACGGACGCCTGACCGCAGAAGCGGTCCTCTAAGTTGTTCCTCAAACCGCAAAAGCGCCCCCTGATCGCATAAGTGGTCACCGCTTAAGAGGAATTTTTTTCGCATATGCGAAAACCGCTAGGGACAGAAGGGTTCAATAAATACGAACCCAAGCCCCTTCTCACTCATTTTTACACCATTTGGGCGATTTTGAAGGTTCCGATGGAGAGTTTTCTTCCTAATACCATGAGGTAAGTTATCCCCACTCACTCTTAGCTTAAATACATGAACATTACATAGATTTAACACTAATAGTCAAGTAAAATCAAGAGTTAGAGCTAGACCTAGGGCTTTGATAAAATTATAATTTAACGCCTAATTAGTCATGTAATGAACTAAACTTTACATATTAGTAATCCTTATATTATGGAGAATATTTTCCTTCGACAAATCTCGGAACTCGGGCACGTGGGCCCGGGGTCGAAAATTTAGAAACTTGTGGAAAAGGTTGGGAAACCATTTAAATAGTTAGAATTCAACCTTATAAGCCCTTATTGAGTAATTCCCACATTGTTTAACTAGTTTGTGCACTTTCATCTTCACCTTGAGGCTTCGAGCTTGTTCTTGGCATTTGGAGGTGCAGTTTGGAGCGAGGTAAGTCTCCTTTCTAACCTCATGAGAGGGAATTGTCTCTTTAGGACTAATAAATGATAAATTGCTATTAAATGAGGGGGTTGGGCACGTATTAGGTGACGAGAGTCCGTGCGTAGCTATTATAATGTTAATGTTTGGGTAGTTTACGACCCACATCATGCTTACTTTGAACTTTTCCTTGTTTGAACTATATAAATAGTCTTTTATGACTTGCTAGAGACTAGAGGAGAATGAAAAAGGAACATATACTTATTTATGAACTTGGAAGGATTTTTCCTTGTATATACATGATGCCTTATTGCACATTCTTGATATTGCCTTGATATCTGTCGATCGGGCCGAACGCCTCGGTGAAAAGATGCATATATGGTACAGACCTTTCGACCCTCGGCACTGCACAAATTTATATTCTATTGGAGCGGGCTGTCGACCTCTGTGTTGTTGCGCATGATTTATATGTTTATGCTTGAGCCTAGACTTTTCATGATTTGTTGCTAAATAAATATAAAAAAGGAAATATGATAAGGGAAAACATGGTTGCCAGTATGATATGACTTTCGTAGTAACTGTTATTTAATTACATTATTCATGTTGTATGTTACACATCATTATTATGATATTATCTGGGCTTAGTAGGTATCAAGTCGACCTCTCATCTCTACTTCTCCGAGATTAGACGTGATACTTACTGGGTACATATTGTTTATGTACTCATGCTACACTTCTGTACTTAAATATACAGGGTCTGAGGCCGATTCATCTGGATACTGTCAGGGTGCGCGCCAGTGAGTGGCTATTGAGACTTCTACGGTGGCTGCTTCCCTTTTCACATCGCTCGGCAGCCGGATGGAGTCTTCTTTTGTATTTTTGCTGTCTTTCACTTATTTTAGACAGTAGGGTAGAGATGTGTATATTCTACTAGATGCCCTTTCACTATGACATTGGGTCTTGGCACGTACACTTTAGTAGACTCATCTTTTGGGTTATGTAATATTGTGCTACTCGCCGCATTTACTGTTTTAGTTCTGAACCCAAGCTAAATGGGTATTTTATTTAAAATTGAGTACAACTCTATATGATTGTTAGTAAAATTTTGCACTTGGCTGGCCTGGCAAGGTTGTTGTGCGCCATCATGACCTATTTTTAGAAATGGTTCGTGACACGAATTCGACCAGGTCGTCTCTCCGCGCCGGCACCATCTCGACATAGTTGGTAATTCCCCATTGCTCCCTTAGGCCTGCTATCCCTACTTCTTATATGAGATGAGAAATATTTACCGGCTTTTCCCTGCCGTCGATGCTGAAGTCTGCCACCTCTCTCCCCGGGCGGGATAAAATTTCCTCCACTGAAGGAACATCTTCGCTTTCCATCGATTCTGTGTCTCCGGCTGCCAGAGCAGGATTCTCAGCTGCCGGAGGGATAGCTGGGCGATTTTCACGGCAAGAAGTTCCTGCCATCTTAAACCCACAAAAAAGAAGAAAAAACTTTGCGGAAGAGGTGTAAAAATTGAAGATTGTCGCGAGCTAGGGAGTAAAGAAAGGCTCAAATTAATAGAAAGGGAGATCTCCTGGAAATTCTCTCGAAGATGAGCGATGAAATGTGAAAAGTAAATGATAGATTTCTTCAATTTATAAGACATAAATTCTTCGAGCACGAAACCCAATAGTCGCCATTAGAACCTGACCGGGCACGAAACAGTTCAACTCATCGGAAACACGCGCCATTATGACTGTCTCCACGAAGATACGTTTCGTTTATTAACTGGTTCTTCAGCTTCGAAACCATCGTGACAGTACACAAATACTAGAGAGATACCTCCGGGAAATTTTGAAATTCATAACGCGACTAAAGAACAAAGTGTGAATCTGACTCCTCCCGACCATGTAATAGATATGATCCGTCCGCCGAAGTCGGCAAGGCACAACCTGGATGAACGGAGGGACTAACTGTTTTGGCAAAAATCTGACCATACGACCTTAACAGGAATAACCCCGTCCTAATCATCTTATGAAAAGTCAAAACGTTTGACTCCGACTCGTTATTGCTATTTCTGATATCAGCAACAGGGCCAAGGCCCCTCGACGATAAAAGAACGCCTCCCCGACCTAACCATGATAAGTCATGATAAGCTTAGGAAGTGTTCGACTATAAATACAAGATAAAAGAGCTGAAAGAACTCTCCGGCCCTAGCCTCCTTCTCCATTACTCTGAAAACCCAAAAAAGGGATAGCAAAACTCCGTGAATAGAACCTTGAACCTACGGGCAAGGGGAGATTCATTTTTGACTACCTATGAATGGGACCATATGATTGTAATTTCCTGAACCTCTTTAAGGAGAGGCAGAGTATTTTTCTATAATGAATGATACTCCTCTAATGTTATTTCTGTCCAATATTTCTATGTTTCGATTCTGTCTTTCGATTTAATATTAATTATGATTGACTACGATTTACCCCTTCGTCTCTTTTGATTTATTTGCTTAAAAAGTGTATAATACTTTTGAGTCAAAACAATATTACCAAGTATCTATATCTCTGCTGACTAATTTGCATTTCCGTACATGAGTTTTTCCCACCTATTAAATTCTCCGAGTTTCCGTACTAATTTGCATTTCCGTACATGGCATTTGAATTCAAGGGGTATTGGAGTTAATCCAAACTGGTCCTACAAATAAGAAGCTTCTATAAATCCTAATGAAATTTGAGGACGTGGATAGACTTGACCTAAGTGCAAAGATATATACGCCGTAAAATTCTACTTGATCAAGTGCAAGTGGAAAGACTTGATCAAGTAAAATTCTACTTCATAATATATCGATCTAGCATAGTATACTAAAAGTTTATACACATATATTCCAATCTTCAGTATATATGTTGAATCTTTTTGCATATTGGAATTCTAAAATAATATGCTGAAAGTTCATACACAAATATATCAATCTTCAGTATATTACACTAGAATTTTTTGTATTGCAGCAAAACAATAATTATTTCTTTATAATTTTGTAAATGTTGACTATTTTTGAATGGTCAATTTGAAATTGACTAATTCGTGCTATTTACAAAACATATCGTCATAGGTTGTTTACCAATAGGATCATTTATGTGGCATACAGGTGGTTGGATAAGTCTAAATGATATTTGCAAGCACATATTTATCAACAAAAGCATCTTCTTAGAAATATATGAGAAAATTCCTCACAACTTGCATAACATTGTGGCCAAACTTTACGAGGTAACAAAAAGTAAAGGGAAACTTACAGAAATATCATATATAAGTTTTAACTTACCAATCTCTAGCTAATATTTTAAAAATCGAAATAAACAAGGAATTTTTAATGGGTATAGTCGAAATTCACTGAAAACATATAGATAAGTCAATATACAAAATTTGAGGAAGATTGGAGGTGATTTGGACTGGTTTTGCATAAAAATTCACAATTAAATCGATGTCAAAAAATTCTTATGTGACACATGTATCAAACATGTATCACGCATGTATCTCACACACAGATATACATGGATATACATGTGATACACAATCGATACAAATATGATACCTATGTGATACACAGTGTGATACACGTATCACTTTTTTCCATATTCAGTTTTTACTTCGAATTTTCAATTCAAACCACCTCAAAACTTCACCAAATTATCCCAAAACTGAGATTCAAGCTCCTCTTAAGATATACCCAATCTATTCTAATAGCACCAACTCAAAAGAAAGTAAAAATTTGATATTTTTTTGTTACAAATAGCTAATTGGCCATTTTGGCTAATATAGGTAATATTTTATCAATTGGCCCATTTTTGTAATGAACTACTTCTAAATGAACATAGCTGGTAATTTTTCAAAAGTAAACTTTCCAACTAGTTGAGCTTGCAAAAAGGACAACAAAATATTATATTCTAATAGCCTATTTGGCCAACCTTATTTTTGGCTAAAAGTATTTTTTGGGCCAAAATCACTTTCGGCCAAAGATTGAGGTGTTTGGCCAAGCTTTTAGAAGGAAAAAAAGTGCTTTTGAGGAGAAGCAGAAAAAAGTAGCTTCTCTGCGAAAGCACTTGTTTGAGAAGCACTTTTGAGAAAAATACACTTAGAAGCAGTTTTTAAAGTTTGGCCAAACACTAATTGCTGCTCAGAAATGCTTTTAACTAATTAGTCAAAAACAAACTGCTTCTCACCAAAAGTACTTTTGAGAAAAGCACTTTTGAAAAAAAACACTTCTCAAAATAAGCTGATTTTTACAGCTTGGCCAAATGGTCTATTAATCAATGATTTCTGGTCGGACCTTAAGTTTAATATCGACTTTGTTAGGGAGCATCTTATCTTTCTAATGTAAAACTTCAATTTATATTTAATCGGTTCCAATATAAATACTGAACATGCGATGGGAAGCTTAAAGAGGACAACTACCACCGAATTTGTCACATGAACATATCTTATTATAAAAGCAATAAGTTGAAACTTAACCACATATATTCAACAAATTAAACTAAATAGTTAGTAGTTTGAATACTAGGGTCAAAGTGGAATTTAGTCGGTAGATTTAATTTACAGAAACCTAGGGAAGAGCAAGAATAACAATAATAATAATAATTATTATTATTATTGACAATAACTGGAAAAATAATGGAAAACGCGTACTGAGCTATGAAGAGTTTCCAGTCCACTCTTTTATTTGAATCCAAACATTATTATTGAGCTAGTAGCACTGTTATAATTTATTATTTTGGCCATTTTTGTAATTTCATTGACCTTGTTACACGTAAAAGTCTCCATCTTCTTCTCGAAGAAGCTCCAAATATTGGTGATGACTTTGGTGACTTTCAGTTTACCAATCACATAATAATTCATTCGTGTATGTGGCGCATGGGCCCGTCCTTAGCGATTATAGTACAATTGCTCATCTAATATAAAATTAATGAGTAAATCTTACCTCCCCTTCCCCATACTAGCGCCAGAAAGAATAACGTATACAGAGAAAAGAAAGTAGGTATAAACGTGGCATACATACAGTGGACATACGTGAAATTTTGAGCTAATAGAATTAAAGACGGACCCAAAATTTAAAAGTAACGAGGATACTAGTGTTGTCGAATACAAATTTGAGCACATGCTAAAGTTGGAATGGAATCTAAGCAGCGCCATTAAAAGTCAAGTTGTACTTCCTAATTGACCAATGCAACTATCTAAGATTTGAATCTTAGGATGCTAATGAAAATATATCAGTGCCTTTTATTTAATATATATACACATATATCCATATATATTTTCCATAGTTACCGGGAGTTGGTGACACCTCAACCTAAATGGTAGGTCCGCCTCTGAATAGTAACAAATTATGAAAAGAAAGGTTAATTGAACCGTTAAGCCTAGACTCAGGTTTATTTGTTTCCCCGATCCCATTTTTAGTTGAAAAATTCCCTTATGAATATTTCATTTTTCTTGCCTTTGATTTTATTCATGTGACTAATTTTCTCTAATTTAGTGATTTGCTCTTCCAAATTATAATTTTGGTCTGTCTTTTCCTCTAAATACACTAAATTTCTTTTCTTTAAATACATCCAAGTGAAATTTGAAAATGTGGATGGAATTGAATAAGTCAAAGAGAATGTAAACTCTTAGTTTTAATTGTAAAGAGAATTGTAAATCATGTAATTATTCAAATTTACTAACGCATGGATACGTAATATATATTTCATTACCTTTTTTTCTTTTTAATTATTTGCTGATCAATATGATATCTAGTAATATAGTTATGAGTTTATTTGAATTCATGACTTTAATCCTAAATTCTTAGATTCTTCTGCGTAAAAGCCACTGGAATTGTTGCATATGAATCCATAATTCAATCAAGTTGATAAGTTAACCGGAATATTTGAACCCATAAATTAAAATTCTGAATCCATCTTCGATAAGATCATATACGAAGCATACAGGGACTCAATTTGTCCAATAAGCTTGCTATTAGAGCAGTGTGATCTATTGTCAACAAAAGCGACTTTAATACAACAACAATAATAATTTAGTGAAATTTCACTGGAGGGATCTGGGAAGGATAGCATGTACGCAGTCCTTAGCCGTACTCTAAAGGGAAGAGAGACTGTTTCCGAAAGACCCTAAACTCAAGAAGACAAAAAGATAAAAAGAGACAATATCAGTATTATCATAGAAACCATAAGAAAATATAAGAAAACCAAGAACAATACAAAATCCGGAAGAAAGCTCCAAAACAAAAGCGATAACTAGTAAATAGGTCCGGCACTAAAAAAGAAATAGTAAGACATGACATTGTCATTCGTTACCTAGACAAAATCCTACAAGACTACTCTAGCAACGGAACGAACTAATGCAAGACCCAACTACCTCCTAGCCTACAATCCTAATACTCGAGCTCCGCATCTTTCTATCAAGTGCCATGTCCTCGGAAATCTGAAGCCTCGTCATGTCCTGCCTTATCACCTCTCCCCAATACTTCTTAGGCCACCCTCTACCTCTTCTCATGCCCTCCACAACTAGCCGCTCACACCTCCTGTCACGACCCGAGTTTCTCACCCTCGGGAGTCGTGATGGTGCCTACTCGTAGAAGCTAGGGGAGCCACGAAATATAGAAAATTCAATCTCTTTCATTTTAATCCTTTTAAAAACTTGAATTAACAGGTGATCCACATTTAAATAATATCGAAAGATGAAATTATGCGGAAAACTTAAACTAATATAATACCAAAATTAGTACGAAAATGTCAACATACGTCTCTACCTAAAAACCGATATCACAATATTCACGGACTGTCTACGAATATGACATACAAATGTCGGAAAAAGGAAATACTGTCAGTCTTGGATACAATTAAAAAAAGAACATATAAGTAGATAGAAGAGACGCCGGGCCTGCGGATGCCTGCAGTACTACCTCGGGGTCTCCGGATGGACTGAAGGCTGGCTCCCCAAGTGCTACTGTCCAAATGCTGCTTCGGTATCTGCACATAGTGCAGAGTGTAGCATCACACAACCACCTCATGTGCTGGTAAGTGCCTGGCCTAACTCCGACGAGGTAGTGACGAGGCTAGTACCAGACTCCAGATAAACCTGTGCAGTTATATATATATATAGTGGAAGATAAACGGGAACAAACAGTTAAGGAGGAGAAGAGGAAACATGCTTCGAGGAATAACAGGTAAGAACAGAATCTCAAGAGAATTATAAGGAAATCAAAATCAAACGTCGAACAAGGATAAGAAAAATAAAGGCAGATTTCACATTTGGTTCATATCTTGTTGAAGGTGTGTTCCGAACCCATTTCTCATATATTGTGGTAGGCGTACCACCCGATCCCATTTTATATATCTTGTGGTAGGCGTACCACCCGCTCCCATTTCATTAAATATTGTGGTAGGTGTACCACCTGCTTCCATTTTATTAAATCTTGTGGTAGGCATACTACCCGCTCCCATTTTAATAAATATTGTGGTAGGCGTACCACCCGCTCCTATTTACAAGCCAACAAAAAGGTCACAATGAATCCCGGCAAGGGAATAATACTAATAAGCAAACATCCCGGCAAGGGAGAATCAGCTATAACCAATCTTAACTCAACTCTTTCTTATCTAAGTTAATACCAATACTCAATCATAGGTAATTTCCACGAATACAAACTAAATCCTTACTCAATATCGAGAATTACCGATTAATGCATTCGTAGTATCATTTAAGAACACAACAAATATCAATTTAAGACTTATGGTCATGATCGACACCGACGTGTAGATATTTGTCACCATGCCTATACGTCGTACTCAACAAGAAGCAAATATCAAATAGGGCACAACTCCAAATCCTTCAAGCTAAGGTTAGACCGAATACTTACCTCGAATTTCCAAGGCCAACTCAAGCCTCAAATACCCCTTTTCCTTTCAAACAATGCTCTTAATCAATTTTATCTAGACATAATCGACTTATAACATCAATAAATACTAAACAATCCAATTCTAATACTTTATTATAGCTTTCTAATCATTCTTCCCAAAAGTTGAAAAATTGACCCCGGGCCTGCTTGATCAAAACACGAGGTATGGACAAAAAATCGATCACCCATTCACCCACAAGTTCGAATATATGATTAGTTTCAAAATTCGACCCCAAAATAAGGTCTAAATCACAAATAATTAAAAATGCATAGCTCTACCCAAATTCCTAATTTTCTACCTTAATCACATGATTTAAGCCTAGAAATCTCATGAGTATTAATGAAAATTGAAGAAAATAAGTATGAGATTACATACCTATGAATTGGTGATGAAATCCCCTTTCAAAAATCGCCCAATTTTGGAGTTAAGATGAAGAAGTTATGAATTTTGGTGTAAATCCCGTAATGACTATTGTTCTGATCTTTTAAAATAACTAGGCAAAATACTCATCGCATTCGCGACAAGTTCGTCTCGTTTGCGATGGGTTAGGCCGGCTAGGCCATCACATTCGCGGAATACGGCTCGCGTTCGCGGAGAAGAAACTCCTCGAGCCTCACGTTCGCGTAGGTAAAATGCCCCTCCCCCTACCCAGGCTCACTAGCCATTGTGTTCGCGAAGAGTATCCCTCCTTATCCATGCTTCTCGACTCCATCTTTGCATTGGCGAAGAAGAAGTTTGGATCCGGGGATATTTGCCTTACGCGTTCGTGAGTGGACCCATGCAAACGCGAAGAACAAAATCCCTAGCCACAGAACAGCAAAAACCTGCAACTTTTCATAAGTCCAAAACCTTCCGAAACACAGCTGAGCCCTCGGGTCTCCTAACCAAACAGACATACTAACTCAAAAACATCATACGAGCTTCTCCGTGCGATCAAATCGCCAAAATAACCTCAATAACAACGAATTAAACCTCAAAATCAAAGAATTTTCTCAAGCTTCTTAAAACATCAATTTTTTTGCAATTTAGGTCTGAATTACGTCAAATGACATTCGTCTTTTTACCCAATTCAACAGAAAAGGTCTTAATTCATATATAAGACATCTACTGGGCATCAAAACCAAAATACGGGCCCGATACCATCATGTTCTTATCACATTTTATTTCAAATTCCTATAAACAATTTCAAAAAATAATTTTCTTTAAAAATTCATTTCTCGGGATTTTGACCTCTTTCGGGCATACACCCAAGTCCCATATTTTCTTACGGACCTTACGAGACCATCAAATTACGGGTCTGGATCTGTTTACCCAAAACGTTGTTCGAAGTCAAGTTTATTTATTTTACCATCAAAGCTCATTATTTTTCACAGATTTTCACATTTACACTTTCTGGCTACGCGCCCAGATTGTGCAAGCAAATCGAGATGATGCTAAATGAGGGTTTTAAGGCCTTGGAATTATAAAATTTAATTTAAAAGCAAGTGATAACTTAAAAGGTCATCACATTCTCCACCTCTAAACAACCGTTCGTCCTCGAACGGACATAAGAAGGAAATACCTAAGTCGGGGAAAAGATGGGGATAACGGCTCCGCATATCGAACTCGGACTCCTAGGTCGATGCCTCAGGAGGCTGAACACTCCAATGAACACGAACAAAAGGAAAACTCTTCGATATCAACTAACGAACCTTCCAGTCTAGAATAGCTACCGGCTCCTCCTAATAAGATCCTTGTCCAACCGGTCTAACACGTGAGATGGATCACAGTGATATTTCCGGATCATGGACACACGAAACACTGGATGCATAGTTGATAACTTGGTGGCAATGCAAGTCTGTAAGCCTCCTCTCCCATTCGATCAACAATCTCAAATGGAACAATGAACCTAAGGTAAGCTTGCCCTTCTTCCCAAATCTCATCACGCCCTTCATAGGCGACACTCGGAGCAATACCGGCTGACCAACCATGAATGCCAAATCATGAACCTTGCGTCTTCATAACTCTTTTTCCTGGATTGAGCTGTACGAAGCCTATCCTGAATAATCCTGACCTTGTCTAAGGCCTCCTGAACCAAATCCGTACCCTACAACGGAGCCTCCCTCGGTCAAACCATCCAACCGGAGACCGATACCACCTACCATGTAAAGCCTCATAAGGATCCATCTGGATACTTGTCTAGTAACTATTGTTGTAGGCAAACTATGCTAAGGGCAAAACTGATCCTACGAGCCTCCAAAGTTATTGACACAAGCTTAAAACATATACTCCAAAATATGTATAGTCCGTTCGGACTCCCTGTTCGTCAGGAGATGAAATTCTATGCTCAACTCACAACAATGAAATTGGTAGTGTCTCGCTCCCACTTCCACTCGAGAGGCTCAATCCTCTAAAATAAACCACCAGGTCTCTGATGTTCGTACTTAACCAGCTGACAATTCAAACACCGAGCCACATATAAAATGATATCCTTCTTCATTCTTCGCCACCAATAATGCTGCCGAAAATCCTAAACATCTTTGCGGCACCCGGATGAATAGAGTATCGGGAGTTATGGGCCTTCTATAAATCAACTCCGGAAGGCCATCTACATTAGGCACACAAATTCGACCCTACAATCTCAAAACTCCATCATCATCGAAGGTAACCTACTTGGAACCTCCGCGCTGCACCGTGTCTCTAAGGAGACACAAATAGGGATCATCATACTACCGATCAAGGATATGATCCAATAATAAGAACGAGCGACGGTTCAAGCTAACACATGGCCGGGCTCAGAAACATCCAACCTCATGAACTAATTGGCCAAAGCCTGAACATCCAAAACAAGTGGTCTCTCACCGACCATAATATAAGAAAGACTGCCTATACTGGCTGACTTTCTACTCAAAGTATCGGCCACCACATTGTCCCTTCCCAGATGATATAAGATGGTGATATCATAATCTTTCAACAACTCTGACCAACTCCTCTGTCTCAAATTCAACTCCTTTTTCTTGAACAAATACTGAAGACCGTTGTGATCCATGAACACCTTACATGCCATGACATACAAATAATGCCTCCAAATCTTCAATGTGTGAAAAATGGCTGCCAACTCCAAATCATGAACCGAATAGTTCTTCTCATAAATCTTCAACTGCGGCAAAGCATAGTCAATGACCTTGCCATACTGCATCAACACGACACCAAGATCATTATGAGATGCATCACAATATACTGTATAAGGCCTTGATCCTGTGGTAAAATCAACAACATTGCCGTAGTTAGAGCTGTCTTGAGCTTCTGAAAGCTCGCGTCACACTCGTTTGACCATATGAACTGGGCATCCTTCTGGGTCAACCTGGTCATCGGGGCTTCTATAGATGAGAACCCCTCCACGAACCAACGATAGTAGCCTGCCAATCCTAAGAAACTCCGAAACTATGTAGCTGATACTAGTCTAGGCCAGTTCTTGACTGCCTCAATTTTCTTCGGATCAACCTGAATATCCTCTGCTGATACAACATGACCCAGGAATGCAACTAAATTCAACCATAACTCACACTTCGAGAACTTAGCATATAACTGACTATCCCTCAGAGTTTGAAGAACCACTCTGATATGTTGCTCGTGATTCTCCTGACAACGGGAATATATTAAAATATCATCAATGAAGACTATCACGAATGAGTCCAAATATGAACACTCTGTTCATCAAATCCATAAAAGTTATTGGGGCATTTGTTAACCCAAATGACATAACCAAGAGCTCATAATGCCCGACCAAGTGCGGAAGGCTGTCTTAGGGACATCGTATGCCTTAATCCTCAACTGATGTTAGCCAGATCTCAAATCAATCTTTAAAAATACCTTGGCACCTTGAAATTGATCAAACAAATCACCAATTCTCGGCAATGGATACTTATTCTTGATTGTAACCTTGTTCAACTGCCAGTAATTACTAAGCATATGCCAAATAGACAAATACCCCTTCTCGGCCATACGCCGAGCCTTCATATAAGAGATAACGCTACGGGTAGAATGACCAGGAGTCCCTCCCAGTAAAGCTAAGGTCACAGTCTTGGAATGACAATCCAAGATAGCGTCGTAAGGTGATAACCAGTCCATCCCCAATATAACATCAAAATCAACAATGTCTAGAAGCAACAAATCTACACGAGTCTCAAGACCCCCAATCACCATAATACAAGAATGATGGACTCAATCTACCACAATAGAATCACCCACCGGTGTAGACACATAAACAGGAACACTCAATGAATCTCCAGGCATGGCTAGATATGGTGTAAAATAAGATGACACGTACGAGTATTTAGACCCTGGATCAAATAACACTGAAGTATCTCTATCACAAACCAGAACCGTGCCTGTAATAACTACACCTAAAGCCTCAGCCTCGGGCCTCGCTGGGAGAGCATAACATCGAGGCTGGGCCCCTCAACCCTAAACTACCTCTCTAGGACGGCTTGCTGCTGGCTGGCCTCCACTTCTAGCGGTTTGAGCTCCACCTCTAGCACCTCTACCTCCACCTGTATCACCTCTACCCCCACCTCTAGCTGGCTGGACATCCTGTGGAACACTTGGTGCCTGAACCATAGCACAGGAATCCTGATGCTGAGAGCTACTCGATGCTCGAGGGCAATACCTAGCAATGTGCCTGACGACACAAGTAAAACAAGCCCTCGGCTGCTGGGGCCGACGACCCTAGAAAATCTAAAGCGACGATGCACTGATAGGAGCTGATGATGCGCTATAGTACAGCTGATCAGAATACTGCATCTGAGAACCACGGCCACCTAAAGCACCGTGAGAAACTTGAAGTGCCGACTGAAAATGCCTTTGAGGACAACCTCTACCATACGAATCCCTATCTCTAGACAAGGAACCACTGAATCTGCCTGAATGACGGGGACTCTTGTCTGGCTCATGACCACCTCCATGCGATAGAACCATCCATCTCCACTCTCCTGGCCACATTGGCTGCCTCCTAGAAAGATATCTCACTCCCAGTCTCCCTAGCCCTCTGAAGACAAATCGGCTGAATAAGAACATCAATAAACCTTCTCACCTTGTCTCTCTTGGTAGGAAGTACGACAAGAGCATCACGAGCTAAGTCGATGAACCTAGTCTCATACTGGGTAACAGTCATGGAACCCTACTGGAGATGCTAAAACTGCCTCCGATAGGCCTCTCTCTGAGTAATGAGGAGAAACTTCTCCTGAAATAGTTGAGTAAACTGCTCCTAAGTTAAGGATGGCGATCCGGCTGGTCTAACTAGATAGAAATTCCTCCACTAAGTATTGGCGGATCCAGACAAGTGAAAGTAGTAAAATCGACCCCACTGGTCTCAACTATACCCATGTTCCTGAGAACCTCATAGCAGCTGTCTAGATAATCCTGGGGATCCTCAGTAGATGCATCTCTGAAAGTAGTAGTGAAGAGCTTGGTGAACCTATCCAGCCTCCACAAAGAATCGGTAGACATAGCTGCTCCATCACCGATCTGAGTTACCACACCCGGCTGAACTGCTCCAACTGACTAAATCGCTGGAGTCTGAATCTGGGGAGCTACCTGCTTTGTAGTTCGAGTAGCAGGAGTCTGGGCTCCTCCTCCAGCCTAAAAGACAGCTGGTGCTACATGAAGCAAGGCTGCCCAGGTGACACTCTTCATGAGGTCCACTAGTCAGACCAGAGCATCCTGAAGAACCAGGGTAGCAATAAACCCCTCTAGGACCTGAGCTGGGCCCACTAAAAATGCTGGGGCCGGAACCTCGTCATCAAAATCAACATGAGGCTCCGCCCTTGGTGCTGCTTCCCGGGGTTGAGCTTTGCCCCTACCTCGGCCTCCGGCACGGATATGGTGTTGGAAGAGAATGCCAGTATATCAGTTCATCTTCATCAAAGGCAAAGATCTCGGATTTTTACGCCTTTCAAAACCTCAAAGGCGCAATCCAGTTAGGGGTGGAAGCCTCGGCCTCGCCCTCCGACCCTCGTGGGAGCTGCTGCTGAGGGCTCGGGCTGTTGAGCGCGTGGATGAGGAAGCGCGTGTTATCGCCATCCGCGGAAAAACATAGTAGAAATTCAATTATCATTGAGAAACAGAATCGCACAACAAGAAAGACCAAATGTGAAGTTTTTCCTAACTCTATTGCCTCTAGGGGAAAAATACAGCTATCTCCGTACCGATCCCTTAGACTCTACAAAGATTGTCCGTGAATTGTAAGACTTATGTAACCTAGATCTCTGATACCAACTTGTCATGACAAAAATTTTCCACCATCGGGATTCGTAATTGCGCCTACTCATAAAAGATAGGCAAGCCACGAAATATAGAAAATTCAATCTCTTCCATGTTAATCCTTTTAACAAATTGAATTAACATGTGATCAACATTTAATGAAAAATGAAATTAAGCGAAAGACTTAGACTAATATAATACAGAAATTAGTACCAAAATGCCAACATACATATCTACCCAGAAATTGGTGTCAAAATATTCACGGACTATCTACGCATACTATATATAGATGTCTGAAAAAGGAAATACAGTTGCCTTGGATACAAATGAAAACATAACATATAAGTAGATAGAAGAGACACCGGGCCTGGGGACGTCTGCCAGACTACCTTGGGGTCTCTGGATGGATTGAAGGATGGCTCCCCACGTGCTGATGTCCAATGTTGCTCTGGTATCTGCACATAGTGTAGAGCGTAGCATCAGCACAACTGACCCCACGTGCAGGTACGTGCCTGGCCTAACCCCGGCGAGGTAGTAACGAGGCTAGGACCAGACTCCATAACAGGTAAGAATAGAATCTCAAGAGAATTATAAGGAAACCAAAATCCAACTCCAACAAATTTAAGAAAAACATAGGCAGATTTCACTTTCGGTTCACATCTTTTTGCAGGCGTTCAACCCGAACCCATTTCTCAGATCTTGTTGTAGGCGTACCATCCGCTTCCATTTTATTAACTCTTGTGGTAGGCGTACCACCCGCTCTCATTTTATGTATCTTGTGGTAGGCGTACCACTCGCTACCATTTCATTAACTCTTGTGGTAGGCGTACACCCACTCCCATTTTATTAAATCTTGTGGTAGGCGTATCATCCACTCCCATTTCATTAAATCTTGTGGTAGGTGTACCACCCGCTCCCATTTACAAGCCAACAAAAAGATCACAAGGAATCTTGGCAAGGGAACAATACTAATAAGCACACATCTCGGCAAGGGAGAATCAACTATAACCAATCTTAACTCAACTCTTACTTATCTTAGTTAACACAAATACTCAATCATAGGTAATTTACACGAAGATAAACTAAATCCTTGCTCAATATCGAGAATTATCAATTAAAGCATTAGTAGTATCATATAAGAACATAAAAAATATCAATTTAAGACTCACGGTCATGCTCGACAACAACGTATAGATACTCGTCACCATGCATATACTTCATACTCAACAAGAAGCAAATAGCAAATTGGACACAAATCCTAATCCCTCAAGTTAAGGTTAGACTAAACACTTGCCTTCAACTTTCACGGCCAACTCAATGCTCCAAATCAATTGTATCTAGACATAATCGACTTAATAGCATCAACAAATGCTAAACAATCCAATTCCAATACTTAATTATAGCTTTCTAATCATTCTTCCCAAAAATCCAAAAATTGACCTTGGCCCGCTTGGCCAAAGCACGAGATTCGGACCAAAACCCGATCATCCATTCACCTATGAGACAGAATATATGATTAGTTCGAAAATTCGATCCCAAAACAAGGTCTAAATAACAAATAATCAGAAAGCCTTAACTCTACCCGAATTCCTAATTTTCTACCCTTAATCACATGAATTAAGCCTCTAATGGGTATTAATAAAAAAATTAAAAAAATGAGTCTAAGATTATATACCTATGAATTAGTGATAAAATTCCCTTTAAAAAATTGCCCAATTTGGAGTGAAGATGAATAAGTTAGAAATTTTGGTGTAAATACCGTAATGGCTATTGTTCTGGTCTTTTAAAATAAATGGACGAAATTACTCATCGTGTTCGCGACAGGTTCATCACATCCGTGATGGGTTAGGCCTGCTAGGCCATTGCGCTCGTGGAGAAAAAACTCCTAGAGCGTCTTCACGTAGGTAAAATTCCCCCCGGCTAGGATCACTAGCCATCACGTTCGCGTGAGCTGTGTCGTGTTCGGAAAGGGTATCCCTCCTTTGCCCAGCGTTCGCGACTCCAGCTTCGTGTTTGCGAAGAAGAAGTTTGCCTCTTGGGAAATTTTCCTTACGCGTTCGCTAGTGGACCCACGCGAAGAACAAAATCCCTGGGCACTGAACAGCAAAAACCTGCTTTTCATAAGTCCCAAACCTTCCGGAACGCACCCGAACACTCGGGGCTCCTAACAAAATATATGTACTAACTCAACAACATCATATAAACTTATCCGTGCAATCAAATCTCCAGAATAACCTCAATTACAACGAATTAAACCTCAAAATCAACGAATTTTCTCAAACTTCTTAAAACATCATTTTTTTGCAATTAAGGTACGAATCGCGTCAAATGACATCCGTTTTTACCAAATTCCACTGAAACGTCTTATTTCATATATAAGATCTGTACCGGGCGCCGGAACCAAAATACGGGCCTGATACCATCATGTTCTGATCGCATTTCATTTCAAATTCTTTTAAACAATTTTGAGAAAATAATTTTCTTTAAAAATTTATTTCTCGGGCTTGGGACCTCAGAATTCGATTCGGGACATACGCCCAATCCCATATTTTCCTACGGATCCTCCGGGACCGTCAAATCATAGGTCCGTATCCGTTTACCCAAAACGTTGTCCGAAGTCAAGTTTATTCATTTTACAGTCAAAACTTAACTTTTTCACAGATTTCCACATTTAGGCTCTCTGGCTACGCGCCTAAACTGCACACATAAATTGAGGTAATGCTAAATGAGTTTTTCAAGGCATCTAAAATACATAATTCAGTTTAAAAGCAATTGATGACCTTTTGGGTCATCGCACCTCCTTACTGAAGCATCTGAGCTTCTCATTTCCTTTGTATATGCTCGAACCATTTGAGCCATGCTTCTCGCATCTTGTCATCAATGAGAGCCACCCGTACCTTCTCCCGAATATCATCATTCCTAACAAAATCAACTTTAATAATAAAATGATAAATATCTATGTGATTTAGGCCAGACACTTGGCGGCTAATTAACTGCCCACGACTATATACATGTGTTATTTGCCTCTCAAATACAAGGCTGCCAAAGAAAATGTTTGTATTTCACTTTACTTATATATTTTTTTATTTTAAAACATGTCACTATTAAAATACATAGTTGCATATAAAGATGTCAATCTAGTTTCTCGTATTCGAGAGAATCCTGATTTCTACCTACTATTAACCTCATAATTTACTGTATGTCTAATCAATCAACTATTTATTCCCAAAATATCTTTTTTTTCAGATAGAAGAAAATTTAAGGAATTTTATCATTATTAATTATTTCAGGAATTAAAATTATCTATCCCGTGGAGTAAAAACTCTTAAAGAATATATAGATTGCAGAAATAAGGACAACTGAATTCAATCATGTCACGTGAACAAATCTGTATAGTGAAATTAAGTTTTGAGAATCCTCCTAATTTAGAAGGGGTTTTAAAAAATAAAAAGTTTTGAGAATTAACTACAAACAGTAAATTAGACTGTAGTTTTCAGAAACCAATGGACGAATATGAATAAAATAAGAAAAACAAGAATAATACGAAAAATAGAGACTGACATGACCGAAAAAACGCGTAATGAGTTTTCAGACTCCCAAATGATACTATTGAACAAAATAATTTGGACTCCCATTATTAAACAAAATATTTAGACTCCCGAATGATATTATTAAAAAAATATTTGGACTCTAAAATGATATTATTGAAGGCCGAATACCTAAAATCTCCCAAAATTTGACATGAATTATTAGGTACATCCTAAACTATTCAGGATCTTAATTACGTCTGAACTTAGGTTTTTGAGAGTTATTACCCGTGGAGGCTGATGTGGTATTTTTTAACTTTTAATTATCATATAATCATATATAATGGTTTATTTGTTACAACTATGTACTTTTTCTTGCTTCATCTTAACTTACAATGTGAACTTTACTCAAACTTTAATTCTTTTTAATTTTTTCTATAGATATAATATTAATTTGTTCCAACTGTATATTTCTTTGAAAAATTATCAGCTATGTCCATTTATAAGTAGCTCATTACAAAAATAGGCCAATTGATAAAATATTACTAATATTAGTCAAATTAGCCAATTAGCAATTTGTAGCAAAAAAATCAAAATTTTGTTTTGTTTTGAGTGGGTGCT
The DNA here is from genome assembly GCA_034376525.1 of Nicotiana benthamiana. NCBI lineage: Eukaryota > Viridiplantae > Streptophyta > Magnoliopsida > Solanales > Solanaceae > Nicotiana > Nicotiana benthamiana. The sequence continues at coordinate 130,496,743 of CM067336.1, forward strand.
ATTAGAATAGATTGAGCACAAATTAAGGAGCTTGAATCTTATTCTTGGGATGATTTGGTGAAGTTTTGGAGGTGGTTTGAATTGAAAATTCGAAGTAAAAACTGAATATGAAAAAAATAATATGTGTATCAGTGTATCATTTGTGTATCACATATGTATCATATTTGTATCAATTATATATCACATGTATTTCCATATATACCTGTATGTGAGATACATGCATGATATATATTTGATATATGTGTCGCAGAAGAATTTTTTGAATTCGATTTAATTACAGATTTTGATAAAAAAAACAAGTCCAAATCACCTCCAATCTTTCTCAAATTTTTTATATTGACTTATCTAAATGTTTTCAATGAATTTTAACTATACCCATTAATTTTTTTTTTTGTTTATTTTTGGAAAATTGTATATATTTTTGTATTTCATCACATTATTTGCTTCCTCATCCATGACATTTTCTTTCTGTCATGTATCTAGTATTGCTAATCACGCTTAAAAATATGGAAGGTGATTTTTGCATGTGATTCTTTTAGAGAAAGAACCCTATTATTTGATTTTTTAATTTTTGTTGACTAGTTTTAGTAAGTCTATAACTAATGGCTAGAGGTTGGTAGGTTGAGATTTATTTAGGATATTTATATTAGTTTTCCTATTTCTTTTTCTTGGGCCAAATTTGTAAAAGGTTTGGTTGGAGCTCCATCATATGTATATATAAAATGACGCATGGATACAATATTCACATAGTAGGCGAATGCATGCCGTTTTCTTGGGATGAGATTGCCCAAGGGGGTAATTTCAAGACCCAATTTTCAGAACCCTATCATGATGGCGCCTCTCGTGAAGACAAGGACAGCTAACGGAACAACAACCTTTTTAACAATTAACTTAACATATATATATATATATATATATATATATATATATATATATATATATATATATATATAGATAGATAGAAAAATTCACATAGCAGGCGAATGCATGCCGTTTCTTGCGATTGGATTGCCCAAGGGGGTAATGTCAAGACCCAATTTTCAAAACCCGATCGTGATGGCGCCTCTCGTGAAGACAAGGACAGCCAACGGAACAACAATAACCTTTTTGACAATTAACTTAACATGAAATAGTCTGAAGCATAGATATATAATAAAAAGTGCGAAATAAAAGAGATAACACAGGGAACCCTCCCGACACAGCCCGAAATCGGTGTGTCATATGTCATGAGTTACTACAGAGTTTTATCAAAATTGTACAAAGTCTGAAACAAGGAACAAAGTCTGAAGATAATATAAATAATAGAAGATAAGGGAGAAACGGGGTTGCGGACGCCAATAACTACCTCGTCACTCCTAGTCCGCCTGGTCTGGAAGGAAACCAACACTCAGAAACAAACTCAGCTCTTCCTGTATCTGCACACACGGTGCAGGGAGTAATGTTAGTACTCCGACCCAGTGAGTAATAAAAATAAATAATGATTGAAAGCTGAAAATCCCATAAATGCACAAAGGAATGCTATCTCAAACAGTAAAATCGGTCAGGTAATAAAACAGTGAAGTATTAGTAAAATTCTCTTTTAAAAGCAGTTAAAGACAAACATGTTCAACAAGTAAGGAATAATTAGCAAGCCCATCGGGCACAAATCAGTTCATGGTCAACCATTGTTACCTGACCAATTTACATCATACAGTGCCATTGTTACCATTGTTTAAAATCACATGGGTACCGGCGCTCACTATGGGGGTTTAGACTCCGTAAGGGGTCCTATAGTCCAAGCGCTATATCATCATAAGGCCTATAAGCCTATACATATCAAAATCAGGCCTGAAAGCCTTCTTACAATATACTCGAGGCTGAAAAGCCTCCTTATATATCTCAACATATCCTCACCTATGCGATGACTGCTTATGCGTACCGATGCCCGCTTTTGCAGAACCCAAAACAGCACCTATGACTCCCCTTCCACTTCTGCGGAACTGCTTCTGCGGCCCCTTTTTCGCAGATGCAGAAATACCAGATACCAGACCATCAGCAATCACACAAGTCTAAAATTCACCCCGTTAGCCATCCGAATTCACCCCGAGGCCTCCGGGACCTCAACCAAAAGTGCCAACCCATTCTAAAACATCATTCAAACTTGCTCCAATTGTAAAAACACCACTAACAACACCAAAACCATCAAATTACATTGAATTCAAGCCTAAGTTCTTCTAAAACTTCCGAAATACGTATTTGATCAAAACCCGATCAAAACACTTCCGAATCATCAGAAATTTTACACACACATACCATATCACCTAACGAAGCTACTACAACTCTCATAATTCCATTCCGACCCTCGGATCAAAATCTCGCCTATCAATAAAAAATCCCCAAAATTCTAACTTTGCCAATTCAAGCCTATTTCTACATCGGACCTCCATAATCACTTCCGATCACGCTCCTAAGTCGCAAATCATATTCTGAAGCTAACCGAAACACCAGAAATCACATCCGAGCTCTATTACTCATAAGTCAGCATCTGTTTGACTTTTTCAAAACAAGCCTTTCTTAAAAAGACTAATAGCCCATTTGGCCAAGCTGCAAAAATCAACTTATTTTGAGAAGCGCTTTTTTCAAAAGTGCTTTTCTCAAAATTACTTTTGGTGAGAAGCAGTTGTTTTGGCTAATTAGTTTGAAAAGTACTTTTGAGCAGCAATTAGTATTTGACCAAGCTTTAAAAAACTGCTTCTAAGTGTATTTTTCTCAAAAGTACTTCTCAAAAAAGTGCTTTTGGGAGAAACTACTTTTTTTCCGCTTCTCCAAAACCGCTCCTGCTTCTCCTCAAAAGCATCTTCTCCTCTAGAAGCTTGGCCAAACACCTCAAATTTTTGCTAAAAGTACTTTTTGAATAAAAAAAAGAGCACTTTTGGCCAAAAATAAGCTTGGCCAAACAGGCTATAAGTGTCTCATTTTCTTCCAAAATCAATCCGAATTAACTCTAACCGACCAATTACCGATAACGAAATATGAAGAAGCATAAAATGGGAGAAATGGGACAGTAACACATGAGACGACGGGGCGAATCGTCATAGGTAATAACTATCGAGTAACCAACTATACGAGGTAATTAAGATCGTTGATAGTTTAAACATGTAGCTAATTATATGTGTCATGTTTAGAAGCATTCCAAGGTATTTTGCCTATATTGAACAAGTAGTAGTAGTACCACTGATGTTATGACATTTTTAGCATTTTCTTGTTTCATTAAATTGACCTTGTTAAATGTAGCAAAGTCTCCTTTTCCTCTTAGAAGCTCCATATACTTGTCATATACTTAGATGACTTTAATTCTTTCATCGAAATTTTTGGATATATTGATAGGTATGATATTGTTTTGGTAACATTGTGAACTACCATTAACTTCAAACATCATATACACCTATAGAGCACCTAATTCCTATAGTAGAACTTAGGCCTCCTACATCCAACAAATAAAGAAATTCTAATTACATAGAATATGTCCTATAAACTCCCTACATTTCTGTGCTTTCCTAGACATTTGTAGTAATTCTATTCTTTCTAATACTTCTCTTTTGATTTGTACAACTATCTCGTCAGTATTTATTGTCCTACTTTGGAAAATTTTGTTGTTTCTAGCTCTCCAGGTGTGATATATTCTTGCTAGTTGGACTGCAGCTATGATTTATTTCCTGAATTGCTTCCAGTGTTTACTTTTGATCTTCTCAAACATTTGCCTCACTCCTATAGTTTGTTCTTCATAGTTTGTCCATTTGATTAGTTCATGCTGTACTGCTTTTGTCCATGCACAGTGTACAAATAAATGCACCTAAGTCTCTATTGCATCGTCATTACACACTATACATTTGACATCTTCAACCTTTATATTTATTAGAATCATTCTACATTTAGTCAATAATTTCTCTTGAGTTGCCAGCCATCCTATGAATCTGTGCTTTGGTTGAGCTAATGCTGACCATAACAAGCCTGCAATCTTCATTCTTTGTTGGCTCCCTATTAGTGCGCAATATAGCTTGAGTTTATAGAATATTTCCCTATATTTTTGAGCACATATTTTCCCTGTACATACCAGTCACTCATCAACTCTTTGATTGTATTTAATTTTCTCCAATACCAACTGCTATCTATTGGTGGGGAATGAGTCCATATATCAGAATTTATTTTCATATACACTCCATGTACCTACTTTACCAATAGAGATTCTTTATTTAGTGCCAACTGCCAAACCAATTTACCTACTGAAGCTATGTTCTAATTCCTGAGCCTTTAATGTTCAGCTCTCCCATACTTTTTGGACACCAAACTTTATCCCAAGCTAGCAATGCCACTTCCTTATTTCTTCTTTTTTCCCCATAAGTATTCCCTGCAAAGTCTATCTACACCTTTCACTAAACTTTGAGGTAGTATGAAGATATTCCCCAAAAAGCTATGAGATACAAATAGCACGACATTCACCACTTGAAGCCTCCCAGCATAGGATAATTGTTTGGAATATGTAACATTGCATTTATTTGTTATTTTCTCAATTAGCTTCTAGCAGTCCATTTTATTCCATCTCTTTGTTGATAATGGCAGTCCTAGGTATTTGATAGGAAATTCCCCCTCTGTGAACTGTGTTCTTCTCAGCATCTATTGTTTGAGTTCATCTGCAATTCCAGCTATGAATATGTTGGATTTCTCCATATTTGCAATCAGCCCTGTCACTTTACTGAAATGGTCTATTGTCTCCATCACTCTATTCACTGAATTGAGGTTACCTTTGCAGAAGATCATCAAATCATCAGCAAAGATCAAATAAGTCAACTTGCTTGTCTTGCACATAGGATGGAATCTGAAGTAAGAAGTCTGCTTATTGTACCCAGAATTCTTGACAAGTATTCCGTGACTAGAACAAATAGCAAGGGTGACATAGAGTCACCTTGCTTCAAACCTCTCTTGCCTTCAAAGTACGCATGATCTTCTCCATTTACTTTAACTGTGAATTTGGCAGTAGATACACAAGTCATTGTCCATTGTATGAATCTGTCTGGAAACCCATATTCCTTCATTGCTTCTTCTATAAACTCCCAACTTACCATATCATAGGCCTTCCTTAGTTCAATCTTCATTAGGCATCTTAGTGAAGTTTTTCTAGTATAGTGTCTCAGCAGGTCATGACATATTAATACATTATGCATAATAGATCTTCCCTGTACAAATGCTAACTAATTTTCTGCAACTAAGTGATTGACTGTAGGTTTCAATCTGGAACAAATCATCTTAGATATGCATTTATATAGTACATTAAAACATGCTATAGGTCTAAATTTACTGGCATTCTCAGGAGCCTCCACCTTTGGTATGAGTGCAATATTAGTAGAGTTGAGTTGTCTTAGCAATTTCCCCTTCTGAAAGAGCTCCAGTACAGCTTCAGTTATTTCATTTCCCACTATTGACCATGCAGCTTTGTAGAAGCCACTCCCATAACCATCAAGCCCTGGACTTTTGTTACTATCTATCTGAAACATAGCCTGCTTGACCTCCTTCCTTTCAAATGGCTGAATTAATTCAGCTTGTTGTTTGTCTATTAGTCTGCTTCCATTCTTGATTATGCTCCTGAAAGTCTTCACTCTATCAATTGTTGTCCTGCCAAGTAAATTTTCATAGTAATCAACAAATGTGGCTGCTATTTTTTCAGGATCTGTTGTCCAATTTCCTGTGCAGTCCTTCATCTGAGTGATTGCTTGCTTCAATTTCCTATGCTTGATTACTGAGAACTATTTGGTATTGTCATCTCCCAATTTTATCCATGTGGCTTTGCTTCTTTGTTGTAGATACATTTCAGCTAGGTATGAGGATTCCCTAAACTTTTTGTATGCTGCATCTTCCTTTTGCTGATACTACACTTTTGTTGGTTCCCTCTGCAGTTGTTCTTATACTTGCTTCAGTCTTTCTCTATCATCATTCACTTCAGTCATTAAGTTGTTGGATCCTGTGCATTAATAGTTCTAAGGCCCTTCTTTAGTATTTTCAACTTCTTCACTACTTTGAACATAGTGTAGCCTTCTATTTTGATTTCCCATCCTTCACTAACTACCTTCAGAAAGTTTGGGTGCTTTTCCCAGTTGTTGCAGTATTGGAACATCTTCTTTGTCTTTTGTCTTCCTTTTACCATATACACCTTAGCAAGGTAGTGATCACTTATACCTTCATTCAAGTATCTTGCAGCACATTCTGGCATGTTGTTGAGCCAGTGATTGTTTATGAAATGCAGTCAATCTTTGAAAAGATTCTATTCTCCTCATGCTTATCACTCCATGTATATCTATTTCCTTGTGCTGGCATTTCCAATATTTCACATTCCTTTAGACAGTTGTGAAAATCCACCACTTCAGCCCATGACACCTCATGTCCTCTTATTCTATCATCAGCATTTAGGACTGAGTTGCAATCCCCTAGTACCATCCATGGTTTATTGCATCTTTTACTATGTTTAAATAGCACTTCCCATAGTTCCTTTCTCTCCTCCTTTGTATTGAAAGCATACATATTTGTAATTTCAAACTCTAGATTTAATGGAATGTATATTACTTTGCATGTTATTATTTGAGATTATTTCTCTAATGGCTGTACTTGATAGTAATCCGACCTCCAAGTAACCCAAATTCTCCCATTATAGTGCTGCTCCAGATTTTTTACATAGTGCCATCCTGCAAACATCTGTTCAGCTATCTTCTTTATTTTTTATTTTTTGATTTTTGTTCTAACAATCCAATCAATCCTATCATTTCCTCATTGCAAAGGAGTTTAGTCTCCTTTTGCTTATTAGGGCATTGAGCCACCTAGTATTCTAGCTTAGCAAACTAACCATCCCCATTATGAGGGATGTTAGTGCCACCCACATTTCTGATTTCTTGCACTTCTGTACTCATAATCCTCTCCTCATGTTTATTTAGTATTTGAAAAGAATTTGATTCCTCCAATTTTCCTGCTGCACCTCCACAATTTTGCCATACTTGTGAGGTATTTGACATTCTTGATCTCCTCCTTTTTCATTCTGCTTCCATTGATTCTTAATTACATAATGTTGATTCTTCTATTTTCCCTCTTTTCCTTCATCATTCATTCTCTCATTGCTGCCTTATTTTCATGTCCTGTGTTCTTAGCTTGTTCTTGTTTTTCCCCTTTGTGTTTACCACCACCTTTGTCTTATCTATTGTATCAATCTTCTGATTTTTCTTCTTTATTCTGCATACATCTTCCGCATGGCCATATTTGAAGCAATACTTGCATAAGGATGGCTTCCAGTTATATGTGACCTCCTGTTCAACTATATTTCCCTTCTCATTTGTGAAACTGATCTTATCAGGTAGCTTGGTGTTCATTTCAACCTCAACTAATAACCTTGCAAACTTCAACCCAATTCTCTTTTCTATGTTTTTTGTCCACCATTAGAGGCTTCCCAATAAGACTTCCTATCTTGCTTAAAACTCTTTGACTACAATATTTAAAGTCTAGGTCTGGTAATTTGATCCAAATAGGAACTGTTAGTAATTATTTCTTTGTAAATTCCTGCTCTGGTGTCCATCCCTTGACAATTAGCGGTTTATTGTCAAAATGATAGATTGCTCCTTCAATGACCTCTTGTTTCCCTATCGTTGTATCAAATCTTACTACTATTACACCATTTTTAGCATCATTATTTGATCTACTCCATGTTTACCCCAAATCCTTTGAATATAACCTTGAATTACAGTAAATGGAGGATGAGCCCCAAGCACATAGCAAATTACAGCATTCTTCCAGTATCCGACTTCGGAACTTATGTCATCAACTTCAATTTCAATAATTTGATTCTCACCTGTCTTTTTTGGTTGAACATACTCCAGTTTGTATCATGCATTTGATATTTTTGCAATATCGAAGTTATCCCATACCGAGCTTTTGTGCCTCTGCTTCTCAGTCACTTCCTCGACCTCATCTGCCCATGATTTCTTGCCTTGACTCGCATGCAATGGTGGACTTTTGCTTGTTGATGCTTCCTGAACTTCTTTCCAGACTTGGATTGCTTCAATCTCCTTTTGTTTCTCTTTATGTCGTTGATCTAGGGCTTTTTCATTGGAATTATGGCTAGCTAGTTTTTCACCGGAATTTTGTATTGTTACTGCATTTGCTTTATTTCCTTTTGATTTCTACTCCTTAATTCTGTTGTTTCTTTCGCCATTAGGGCTCTCTGATATGGAATCCTTGCTCTATTTCCCATGGTGGGTGCAGTTTAGTTAACATGCACCGATAGAGAGGTTCGCCATTTTAGAGAGAGTAACACTTTGCAGGTTAGGTATGATATTAACGGAGCTTCTTTAAAAGAAATTTGATGTTGATTTTGCAATTTCTATCAACGTTATAATCAGTCTGTGAACTTCCCTTGTCTCATCATTTAGCTGGAGAAATTCTTGTGATGTTGATTCAACCTTAGCATCATGCCGTTGATTTTATCTATATCTATTATTTATCTGTTTTGAATAGTTTGAACTTTTGAAATTCGATTTCTGACTTTTTTATATCTAAAAAGGGCATTTGAATAAGTCTAAATCAAGTTGTTTTATTTAAAGACAAATGATGATGAATTAGCAATGCAAAGATTATAATACATGTTGTTAAATGTTTGTTTTGATGCATTAAAAATAGTTTATATTGTATAATTTAAATATGTTTACCCTTCAAACAAAATAAAAGTATGAGAGTTAGTTTTGTTATTTTAATTCATGGACTACTATTACTCTCTTTCTTACTTGATATTTTATTTTACATAAAATAATATATAAATTTAACATAATTTATGCAAATGTTATTTATTTTTTTACATCCAAAATGACCCGAGGAAAAAATATGTTGATTATGGCAAGAGAGACAGACTTTTTATTGGAAATTAAACCAAGATTTTTTAGTATTCCTAAGATGTATAAGATTTGGTATTTACTAGTTTATTTAATTTATGTCAAATTAGATTTTATTTGCTATGTTCATATTGGAATAAGTTTTATTAGTCTAGTCAAATTTAGTTTATTGTATTATAAATAGGGGTACTATTACATATTTTCAATTATAGAGAGGTAGTTATGATTAGGGCTGTCAAATTTGGCCCAAGCCCAAATGACCCGCCCAACTCGCTGGGTTGGTTATTGACCCGCCAATTTATTGAACTTAGCCATCTTGATTCAACCCATCTCAACTCATTTAAAGTTGGGCTAATTCTTAGCCCAAATTGATCCATAAGTAAGTTTATCAAAATATCTTTAAAATAATTTTATTTTATTTAATTTAAAATGACCATAACAAAAGCAAAAAAAGCCTTATTTAGTAATAATACAATTTATGAGAAAATAAGAGATATTAATTAAAGTTTAATAAGAGTTGGGCGGGTTGTGTTATGACCCGAATTTTAACCCATCTTGATTCAACCGATCTTAGCCCAAGTAGCTTTTAGGTGGGTCATTTGACCCGCCCAATTATTGACGCAACCCATTTTGATCCGCCCAAACTTGACCCAACCCGCCCATATGACACCCCTAGTTACGATGCAGAGAGATTCAAGAGTTTATGAGTTATAAAAAGCCTCATATCATGTTTTCTCCCTAGTTTAATAAATTTCTTCTATATTCTCTTTGTTGAATTTTTTGCTTGTACCTATATTATTCTTGGGGTATTTCAATCCTTCACTTTTGAATATGTTAAGCATTGGTTGAGACTTGAGATCAACAACGACAAGTACAATAATATTCCAGTATAATTTCACAAGTGGAGTCTGAGGAGGGTAATATGTACGCAGACCTTACCCCTACCTTGAGGGGGCAGAAAGGCTGTTTCCAGGAGACCCTCAGCTCAAGAAAGCAACAAAAGATGATATATTAGTACTATCAATAGACTCATAATAAAATAGCATAAAATACATACCATAAAATAACACAAAATAACAACAGTATAAGAAATATAGGAAATACAAAAAATATAGAAAGTATACAAATATCCAACAGATAAAGCCCTGCATCAGTAGCATCCTTAGACTAACTCTTAATTGGCTAGTCTCACTCTAGTGCGCTGTAGAAATATAGAAATATTCACAACTTCCCCCTAACCTACAACCTTAATGCTCGACCTCCACAATCCCCTATCAAGATCCATGTCCTCAGTAATCCTAAGTCGTGCCATGTCCTTCATGATCACCTCTCCCCAATACTTCTTAGGTCTCCCTCTCCCTCTCCTCATGCCCACAACAACCAGCCGCTCACACCTCCTCACTGGTGTATCAGTGCTCCTCCTCTGAATGTGCCCAAACCATCTGAGTCTTACTTCTCGCATCTTGTCCTCTATGAGGGCCACACCCCCTTATCTCAAATATATTTATTCCTAATCTTATCCATCCTTGTATGCTTGCACATCTACCTCAAAATCATTATCTCTGCTACTTTCATCTTCTGGATGTGTGATTTCCTAACTGGCAAACACTCAGTCTCATACAACAAAGCATTCCTAACCACTGCTCTATAAAGCTACTTTTTAGCAATGGTGGCACTTTCTTGTCACACAAGACTCCCGTTGCTAACCTCCACTTCATCCACCCCACCCCTATGCAGTGTGTGACATCCTCGTTGACCTCCCCGATCCCCTGAATAACTGACCCAAGGTACTTGAAACTACCCCTCATAGGGATGACTAGAGATCAAGCCTCACTTCCACTCTTGCTTCCATCGGCTCGACCCCCAAATTTGCGCTTGAGGTATTTCGTCTTCGTCCTACTCAACCTGAAACCTTTAGACTCAAGGGAATGTGTGATGATATGGCCCGTCATCATGTGATTTATCGCCCGTTTCCTCATATTATGCTTAACTATGTATTAATATATGTATTTGAGTTGATCGGGCAGAATATGATTGGTTTTTAGTTGGAAATGAGACACTTAGTCTCTTAAAGGGAAGCTTATTTTGGAAAAGTCAATTGGAAGTTGACTATTTAGTTAAAGGGATCGGATGTGAATTACGATGATTCTGCTAGTTTTGGGGGATGATTTGTGACTTAGGAGTGAAATCGGAATTGAATTTGGAGGTCCGATGTAGAATTAGGCTTGAATTTTGGCGAATTATGGTTGATGAGTGAGATTTTGATCCGAGGGTTGGAATGAAATTCGGAGATATGCAGTAGCTTTGTTAGGTGATTTTGGATATGCGTACAAAGTTTCAGGTCATTCGGAGGTGTTTAGGTCGAGTTTTTATTCGAAAATGCAATTCGGAAGCTTTTAAGAAATTTAGGCTTTGATTTGATCATAATTGAGGATTTTGATGTTAACGTTAGTGTTTTGATGATTCGATCAAGTTTGAATAAGGTAATAGATCAGGTATGTGCTTTTGGTTGAGGCCCCCGTGCTTTTGGTTGAGGTCCCGGGGGCCTCGGGGTGATTTCTGATGGTTAAAAGGAAGGTTTTTGGACATAGGAAGTTGCAGAAATTGCAGTCAGCTGTTGCAGACCTTTTGTTCTATGCAATCGCATAGGGGCATTGAGATCGCATAGAGTGTCTTTGAGGGGCTATTTGGTTGAGCAGAGTGATCGCATAGAGGATGTTGCGATCACACAGTGTTAATTGGACTTGGGATCCTTATGGTGCATTGTGCTATGCGAACGTGGGGCCCTAAGTGCGAACGCATAGGGTGAGGAGCTTGTTCTATGCGATCGCAAGTGTGATGATGCGGTCGCATAAGAGAAAATCTGGAGGTTTGGAAATTTGTGCTATGCGATCGCAATAGCAAGGCTGCTATCTCATAGGGTAAAATCTGAGTAGACAGAAGGGTTTTAATAGCATTTCATCCGCGAACCAAGTCTATTTTCCACCATTGTTAAGCAACATTGGGAGCTTTTGACGATAATTTTCAAGAGATTTGACTAAGAATCAATTGGAGGTAAGTTTCTTAGCCTAATTATTTGAGTTTGTGGTAAATTTATCGTAGAAAATCACCAAAATGGAGTAAGTCTGGGCTTGGAAAATTGTGATGTAAATGGAATTTGAAGGGGCATTTGAACTCCAATTTTGACAAAATTTATATGTACGGACTTGTGGAAAGATGAGGAATCCGGTGATGTAAATTTTAGAATTTTTTGAGAAGTGGGCCCGAGGCTCGGGTTTTGCCAACTTCGTGATTTTTAGTGTTTTTCGAGTAATTTCGATTGAGTTATGTTTCTTTAGCATATAGTAATGTATTCGTTGTGGTTTTGACTAGATTCGACGTGCGTGGAGGTCGATTTAAGAGGAAAGAGCATTGTGGACTAGTCTACAGCCAGCATGAGGTGAGTAATAGATGTAGATGATGGCCTAAGAGTTTGAAACCCCGTTATATCACACTATGATGTTGTATTGAGGCGACACACGTAATCTACGGTGAGTGCGGAGTCGTTTAGGGATGAGGACTATGGCTTAGTCCGTCCGAGCATACTGTGTTAATGACTAGAAATTGATTAGTAAACATCCTGCTTGGATCGTTATGAGCATATTTGGGCTGCGTGCCGATTATTTGGACCCCTTAGGGATTATTATCAATGTTTCCATGATATTGAGCATGTTTTCATGATATCAATCCTGAGTAGAATACTTTCTAGAAATGATTAGTAAACTTCTAAAATTTTTATACACTTAGACTATCATACCTGATAAATGGAACTAAAAATGGTAAACTTGATTGTGCCTGTGTGGCTTGCATGCATATAGTTGGACTGATCGTGGATCGGACTGCACGCTGCAGCGAATGCTACTATGATATTACGCTTGGGATGTAGGAGCCCCTCCGGAGTCTGAACCCCCATAGTGAGCATGAGGTACCCAAATGGATCAGGCTGTATGCTGCATTGGTCATGTGCATTGCAATTCATTCATACACTTATATATATTTATCTATCTGTCATTGATTTACTGCTGATTAATCGTTAAATGTGCTAGGTGGTTAGTTTCTGCTTTACTATGTGGTATTTAGGGATTTCTTACTTTCAGTCATTAAACATGTCTATTACAACTGATTTGGAAGTACCCCTTTACTCCCTGCACCATGTGTGCAGATTCAGGTACATCGGGAGCATAGTTGAGCTTTGCCGTTTCAGAGTTCTCAGGAGTTGCCGAGGTAGCTGGCTGACGTTCGCAAGACCCGACTCCTCCCCTTTCCCGTTATTATTTTCTGCATTAATGAACTTCAGTACTACTGAGGATTTATTATTTTGTTATCTTAGAGGCTCTAGACTCATGACCCAGGTCTTTGGAAATTTCATTGGTAGTTGTTATGACTTTCTTAATACCTCTGTCTACTATCTAGTTGGAACTATATCATTTTGATAATTTAATACTATAAATTGGTAATGGATTGAGTTGTTGAGTTGTGAATGTTAATTGGTCGGGCTTCCCTAGTATTTGTGTTGGGCGTCATCACGACCGGGATTGGGGTCGTAACAACATGTTTCCAAACCTCTAGCCTCTCATTGATGTCGCGTCGTGTCTCGTCGATAAGGACTATGTCATAAGCAAATACCATGCACCCTGGTACATCCCCTTGAATATGGTACATTATGGCATCCTCACCAAGGCAAATATTAAAGGGTTGAATGCAGACCCTTGGTGAAATCCCGTAACAACCGGAAAATGCTCGGAGTCGTCTCCTACTACACTAACTCGGGTCTTAGCTCTATCATACATGTCTTTAATCACACTAATATAGGCAACCAGGATCCCTTTAACCTCTAAGCATCCCCATAATACCTCCCTAGGAACCCTGTCATATGCTTTCTCTAGATTGATAAATACCATTTGGAGATCCTTTTTCTTATCCCTGTATATTTTACCCACCCTCCTAATAAGGCGGATAACTTCCGTGGTAGATCGGCCCAGCATGAACCCGAACTAGTTATTTGAAATAGACTTTGAACTTCGCACTCTCATTTCTACCATTCTCTCACAGACTTTCATGGTATGACTCAGTAATTTGATACCCCTATAGTATTTACAGTTCTGGATATGGCCTTGTTCTTATACAAAGGAACCATTGTACTCCACCTCCACTATTCAAGAATCCTGGTAGTCTTGAATGTAACATTAAACAACCCAGTCAGCCATTCCAAGCATGCTTTACACATACACTCCAAAGTTCGACCGGAATTTCACCTGGTCTAGTAGCTCCGCCCCACCTCATTTTACCCATTGACTCCATGACCTCATCAACCTCATTGTCCCTACAATAACTTAATTCATGGGGGCTGTCGGCATTGCTCAATTAACCTAGTACAATATCGTGATCCCCTTCTTCATTTAGAAGTTTATGAAGTAAGTTTGTCATCTCCTCTTAATCTGGTCATCACCCATTAAAATGTTGCCATCATAATCTTTTATGCACCTCACTTGGTCAAGATCCCGAGCCATCATCCCTATCACCTTAGTGAGTCGGAATAACTTCTTCTCCCCTTCTTTATTCCCTAGTTCCTCATGCAGACGAGCAAAAGCTGTCGTCTTAGCCTCCGCTCCTTCCTAACTACCTTATATCTTTTACTGTTCGCTCTCTTCTCCTCCTCTCCAGTGCTCCCTATGAGCCGCATGTACGCCGCTTTCTTCGCTTCCGATTTGCTCCCTACGAGACATGAGATCACAAAATCCAAATACTAAGTATTAAGTACTGCCTGGTCATTTCAATTAAAGGGCCTAATGAAATTTGAGAATGTGGATGGACTTGACCAAGTCAAATATAAGTAGTAATAGCAGTAAACTGTAAATCATGTAATTATCCAAATTTACTAAGGTAGGAGAACTTAAAATATCTAGCATAAATTAGGATCATTTATGTGGCATACAAGCTGGCTGGATAAGTCTAAATAATATTGTGTATTTTTTAAATTATGGTGTTTGGGTCAGATTGTGTATACCTCAATTAATTTTACGTGTGCCATTTGCTATTTCACACCAACAAAAATTTCGAATAATTTTGTATACTAAAACTTAAGCAGATAAAAATAAATCACTTAATATTTTTTATCTAGCTGGAAAAAAAGGTGTTCCTTGTTATCAACAAATGCAACTTTAGAAATGCATGAGAAACTTTCTCACAAGTTGCAATTTTATTGGGTCCTAACTCTATGAAGCTGAAATAAGTAAACCTCTCCACCTAGTTTCTTTATTTGAATTTATCTTCAAATAATCATTTGATTTATCACTGATTACTAAAAGCTTTGACGTTAAAAGTACAATTAAGAAGCTTCTATAAATCCTAATGAAATTTGAGGATGTGGATAGACTTTACCAAATGCAAAAATATATGCCAAGTAAAATTCTAGTTGAAAATTGTGTTCTAACTTTACTAGGTAGGAGAGTAAACAATGAACGTAAGTTATATACACCGACGATAACGTAAAGGAATTTTGTAATTTATTTTTAGCATAATATAATCTGTTATAATAGTTTACTTATCATTTATTTTATATTACTAACTAACGCACCATTAAATAAAGTCACATAAATTAATTTTTAAGTGATCTGAGTACATAAAACTTAAACTCATAAAAATTATCGTTATAGGTTGTTTAGCACTAGAGTCATTTATGTGGCATACAGGGTGATTGGATAACTCCAAATGATATTTGCAAGCACATTTTTATCAACAAAAGCAACTTTAGAAATATAATGAGAAACTTTCTCACAACTTGAATAAAATTGTGCCCCAACTCTAGGGGTGTGCATTCGATTTATCGATTTGATTTTGACCCTTATCGATAATTATTTAATGATTTGAACATGCTTATCGTCATCGTTTCAGTAAGGTTTCGATTTTTTTGATTTCGATTTATCCATTTTCTGGGGCTTATCGATTCGGTCGATTACACCAATAAGAAAATTTTCGGGATTCCACAAAAAGTATATCGCTAAAACACGCCTAACTAATATAGACAAAAAGAAGCTAAAATAAGAAGAGCATCGTTTATAACATAAATATTGTGTCAACAAGTACATGAAACGAAATTAAAGTAAGTGATCAAATGTATGCCACCAACACTGCAACAGTATTAAAAAAAAAATCATCATGGCTAATTTTATTTTCCATTAATTTGAACTTTATTTACTTGAGCTTTAAATATGATCATTCCTTAAATGTGGTAGAGGAAATAATAGCGCTAGAGACTTAAGGTAAAGGAAATGGTATTATAAAACAAGGTAAAAATTTTTTTTAAAAGAAATTATAAAATTCATAAAAAATAGTATATGTTATCGGTTTATCGATAAACCGATAAACCGAAAAGAAGAGAATCGAAATCGAAATCGATAACTCGATAAGAAAAGTTTTGAAATCGAAATGGAAATCGATAAATCGATAAACCGATATCAATAAATCGATAACAAATAATCGATTCGATTTATCGATAAACCGATTTGAATGCACACCCCTACTCAATTCTATGAGGTAGCAAAAAGTAAACTTCCCACCTACTCGAGCTTACAAAATAGACAACTAAAAAAATATTCTTAACCAAATATTTTGGATATTTGGAGTTATTTTTACTTGGTAATATTTTACTCTAATGTGGAACATCTGTAGTTCGTATTTTATCGATGTTTGACCAAAAAGTGGAAAAGCCTTTTGTCGAGCTAATTATTGATAATAAAGAAGATAAATCTTAGCCAAACGTAATTATTCAAGTATATAAAGTACGAGATAAAAGAATAATAAGAACATGTAAGATTTTTTAATGTAATAGTCGTACATCAAGCATAAGAGATAGCCTTAGATCTAGCGCAGAGATGCATCATAGTCATCAGAGAAGGGAAGAGAGGTAACTTTGTTGATAAACAAGAAATTCCTCTTGCTTATTCTCCTTTTTCGCTATCTTCTAAACCCCCCCCCCCCCCCCTTAATATGGGCTTTCCGACGATTATGACCCTGACGATGGCTAAGGCGCTCTTTGTTATCTCACCCCGTGGGTTTCATAGCTTGGTCGACCTCTAATCATTTCTTTTAAGGACGATCATTTCAATCAGATTGTAATCGATACAGATACTGAATATAGGAGGAAAAACTAAAAAGAACAACTAAAGTCGATCCTTTCACATGAGCAATCTTATTATAAAAATAATTAGTTGGAACTTATCCACGTATAGACAACAAATAAAATCAAATAGTTAGAAGTTTGAATACTAGGGACTAAGTGAAATTTAGTCGGTAGATTTTCAGAAACCAAGGAAAAAACAAGAATAACAATAATTAATAATAATAACTGAAAAAATGATGAAAAACGCGTAGTGAGCTTTGAAGAGTCTTCAGTCCACTCTTTTATTTGAATCCAAACATAATTATTGAGCTAGTAGCACTGTTATAATTATTTATTTTGGTCATTTTTTTTAATTTCATTGACCTTGTTACACGTAAAAGTCTCCCTCTTCTTCTCTAAGAAGCTCCAAATATTTGTGATGACTTTGGTGACTTTTAGTTAACCAATCACATATAGTACGATCTAGTCCTTTTTCGTGCTGGTAACTGAAAAATAGTTATTATTTTATTGTAATGTAAATTTTTTTAGCATAATATACTGGAGAGTGGAAAGTGTCTGTGTATGGAGTCTCATCATATTATATTGAAACTCTAATATATTATGAAATTCCAACATGTTATTCTTGATGTTCACATATAAAAAATTCAAACTCCAGCATATTTATAATGGAATATTGTTCGAATTTTGAACAATATTTTTGTTCAAATTTATATATCATTCACATAAAAAGTAACTAAAATTCAATTATTTTTAAAATTATGATTACTTTTTAATTGTAAATTTGACTATTTTTTAATTTCAGCCCATAATAATTCATGTATGTGGCATACAGGGTCTTAATGAAATTGATTTGTTGTCCAATGAGCATGCAATTAGAGCAGAGTGCTCTATTGTCAACAAAAGCGACTTTAATAATAAAATGACAAATATCTATGTAATTTAGGCCTAACACTTGGAGGCTAATTAACTACGCACCATTATGTACATGTGTTATTTGTTTCTCAAAATAGAAAGCTGCCAAAGAAAATGTTTTT
Organism: Nicotiana benthamiana; assembly: GCA_034376525.1. Lineage (NCBI taxonomy): Eukaryota > Viridiplantae > Streptophyta > Magnoliopsida > Solanales > Solanaceae > Nicotiana > Nicotiana benthamiana. The sequence goes on from CM067336.1 coordinate 130,514,838, forward strand.
TTTTACTCCACTTATTCTTTTATTTTAAACATGTCACTATTAAAAAGATAGAGGAATAATTAAAGCTCTCAATCTAATTTGTTTTTCAGATAGAAGAAAATTTAGGAAACCTTTCATTATTAATTGTACCAAGAATTAAAATTATCCACCCATGATGGAGCTAAATCAATCATGTCGCATGACCAAATCACTATAGTACAAATTACAGTTTTGAGAACAAGAAAAACAAGAATAATGCAAAAAAAACAAGGACTGATACGACGGAAAACGCGTAGTGAGTTTTCAAAATTATTCTACACTCTACTTTTTAACTTGCATTCGTGAAAAAAATATTTAGATCTTTTTAAATATAACAAAGGGTGTGTTTGGTATATCAGAGTAAACATGTATAATCAAGGACATGTATAATGGAGCTAAGACTAGGGTTAGGACGGTAGGTGGCGAATCAGACCATTTTCCTGTGGTAATGGGGCTCCATCAAGGATCGGCGCTGAGCACCCTCTTGTTTGCCTTAGTGATAGATGCTCTAACCCGACATATCCAAGGGGATGTGCCTTGGTGTATGCTTTTTGCTGATGATATAGTATTGATAAACGAGACGAGGGTTGGTGTTAGTGAAAGGTTAGAGGTATGGAGACAGACCCTCGAGTCTAAAGGTTTCAAAATAAGCAGATCTAAGACAGAATACCTGGAGTGCAAGTTTGGCGACGAGCCGAGCGAGGTGGGCAGGGACGTGATGATTGGTTCTCAGGCCATCGCCAAGAGGGACAGTGTCCGGTATCTTAGGTCTGTGATTCAGGGGGACGGAAAGATTGACGGGGACGTCACCCATCGAATAAGAGCGGGGTGGTCAAAGTGGAGGCTTGCTTCAGGGGTCCTGTGTGACAAGAAAATTTCACACAAACTCAAGGGGAAATTCTACAGAGCCGTGGTTAGACCTGCGATGTTGTATGGGGCGGAGTGCTGGCCCGTGAAGACCTCCCATGTTCAGAGAATGAAGGTTGCGGAGATGAGGATGCTTCGGTAGATGTGTGGGAACACCAGGCTAGATAAGATTAAGAATGAAGTTATTCGTCAGAAGGTAGGGGTGGCCCCGGTGGATGAGAAGATGCGGGAAGCGAGGCAGAGGTGGTTGGGGCATGTACGGAGGAGGGGTCCCGATGCCCCGGTGAGGAGCTGCGAGCGGCTGGAGATTGTTGGCGATCGGCGAGGCAGAGGGAGGCCTAAGAAGCATTGGGGAGAGGTGATTAGGCAGGACATGACTAGAATGTAGGTTTCCGAGGACATGACCCTTGATAGGGGCGTCTGGAGGTCTAGAATCAGTGTTGTAGGCTAGGGGCTCATAGAGTGCTTCGTACGCCTCTCCCGGGGTTGGGTGTGGGACAGCAAGGTTACCCATAGATGATTTGTGTTTTAGCTTTTGTCCCCCTTATGGTTGTTAGTATGGTAGTTACTGTTTGTTATTATTACATGTGATTGTATTTATGTTTCTTATGTTTACATAATTATTTACGTTATTTATGCGGGATTTACTAATGTTTTATTGTTTTGTTTTGTTTTGTTTTTGTTTCTAATTTTGTCTTTGTTTTGGTTTTAATGCTGCTTTCCATTTTATCCTATGGGCCGAGGGTCGATTGGAAACAGCCTCTCTGCCCTTTCGGGTAGGGGTAAGGCTCGTCTACATATTACCCTCCCCAGACTCCACCTGGTGGGAATATACTGGGTAGTTGTTGTTGTTGTTGTTGGTGTGTTTGGTACAAAAAAAATATTTTTTAACTTTTTATATGTTTGATTAACTTAAATATTTTGAAAATCATTTGCTTTATGAACTCATTTTTCATTAATTGGAGAAAAATATTTTTCAAAACTTCTTATCAACCTTCCCCACCCCCTCCGTCTAATCAAATTTCGGTTTTTCCGTTATCACCCATCCTACTACCCCTCCACCTCTACTCCCTTCCGGCAAAAAACTATATTTGTTTTACCTTATTTTGAATTTCTATTTTTCAATTATCTGCACCACCTACCCCCAGCCCAACTGCCCCCTCCCCGGCATAATATAATTTTTTTTGTAATTTTAAAGTTCTATTTTTTCATTTTTCTTCCCCCACCCACCCCCGTCACCTGCCCCTTCTCCCTCCCCCCTCCCCCAAATATTTTTAATATATTTTTTCAATTTTAATTTTTTTATTTATCGGTTTAAAGGTTCAAAATTGTATAAGTTTCAAAGTTATGAGTTCAGAGGTTTATGTGTGTAGGCGTTTACGGGTTAAGAAATTATAAAGTTTATGGGTTTGAAATTTCGCTGTTTCGAAAGTTTATGAAAAATGTGGGTTCAGAAGGTTGTTGGTTTGAAAGTTTATGGCTTCATGTTTATTATGTCTAAATTATTTATAAATACATTTGAGAAGTCATTTTCTTTAATTTGCGTATCAAACGCCGAAAAATAAATAAGATTAGTACTTGTTTCCCAAGAAAATATTTTCTGTTATACCAAACACACCCAAAGTCTCCTCTTTTCTGATGAAAAGTAGTACATTGAAATTATTTCTAGTTGAATGTTCAATGCATTAAAATTAGTATATAGTGTTTCTTTTTTAAATAAATATAGTGTACAATATTAAAAAACAATGTAAGTTTACTCTTCAAACAAAATTAATATAGTTATTTTAACTCATGTATTGCTAATTATGACGATCCAAAGGGGTCATCACTGTAATTCTCCCTTTCTCTGTGCTTCCGAGACTTTGCAAAACCTCTTATTTAGTTGTTTCGATTTGCGTGCGCAGTCTGGGCGCAAAGCCGAAAAGTTTTTATGTGAAAATATATGAATTTTGTGTTAAACAACTGTGAAATTTGATAATAATATTGATATAGTTGACTTTGGTCAATATTTTGGGTAAACGGATCCCGACCCGTTGTGATGGTCCTAGAGGGCACGTAGAAAAATATAAGACCCGTGCGTACTCCCAGAATCAAAATCCGAGGTCGCAGGCCTGAATACAGAATTTTTGAAAGAAATTGTTTATCTGGAAATGATATGCAAAGTTGAAACGAAAATAAACTAGAAAAAATATAGGTAGCAGACTCGTGTTTTGGTTCTGACGCCTGGTACATGACTTAATTGAGTGTTAAGCGCTTTTTATAAAGTTTGGTTGAAAACGGACGTTGTATGACGTGTTTCGCACTATGAGTTCCAAGCTTGAAAGTTTATGAAACTTAGAAGAAAAATTCATGAGTTTGAGGTTGGATTCTATGTTTGTGATGTTATTGTGGCAATTTGATCGCGCGAGTAGGTCCGTAGGATGTTTTTGAAGTCGTGTGCATAATTGGTTTGGAGCCCCGAGGGCTCGGAAGATTTTTGAATAGGCATCAGATTGCGTTTCTCATTTTTGAAAGACCTAGTGTGCTTTAGTTTTGTAGGCTTCACAAATGCAAAGCCAGTGTTCGCAATTACGAAATAACCCCCGGGCTGCTATCTTCGCAAAAGAGAAGTATTTTTTTGCAATTGTGAAGACTTCATCGCAAATGCGATCCCCCAACCTTAGGCGTTGGGTTCGCAATTGCGAACACCCATTTCGCAAATGCGGAAGTCTACCTTTCCTGCATGGGTTCGCAAATGCAAACCATTATCTCGCAATTCCCATGTCTATTTGGGTTCGCAAATTGCGAACCCAGTTTCGCAAATGCGATACCTGCACCTGCATATTTCACACTTAAACAATTTCAAATCTCATTTGTCATATTTTCAAAATCCAAAAACCCATTGGCAATTTCTCATGAACTCTTTCCTTCCCAAATCATTTGTAGGTCAACTTTTACTCAATTTCTTAAATCTTTAGCAACTTTTATCACTTTTTCACCTCAAAATCAAGGTTTTTCATGGGCAAATATGGAGATTTGGGGTAGAACCTAGGTTTTCTAAAAATTAGGGATTTGGACCTCAATTTGAGGTCCGATTTCAAAAAAAAATATAGATATGAACTCGTGGGGAAATGGGTAACCCGCTTTTGGTTCGAACCTCAGGTTTTGACCATGTGGGCTCGGGGGCACTTTGGAAATATTTGGGTAAAACTTTGGAAAATTCATTCTTAAGCATTCAAATTGTTTTAACTAGCATTTATTGATACATTTGAGTAACTTGTGACTAGATTCGACCGGTTTAGTGGCGAATGGGATGAGTAAAGTTATCCTAGAGGGGTGAGTTGAGTTTGGAGCTTTCGAGGTAAGTGTTTGATCTAACTTTGGATTGAGGGAATAGGATTAGGATATTATTTGCTATGTGCTATGTGGAGTCGGTGTATAGGTATGGTGACAGTTACTTATGCGCCCGAGTCAAGCATGACTGTGGGTCTTAAATTGCTTCAATTCGAATAATGTGGCATGACTTTTTGCTTAATTTGATTGAGTTCTCATGATATGATCGGTTGAGGACAAATATATACTTGTAAAGGTTATTGAAGCATTTACTCGATTTATAGTTGTTGGCAGTTAAGTGCTAGAAGTGGAAGTCTTGTGATTATTTTCCTTGCCGGTATTTTTGGTATAAATTGGACCCTCTCTTGCCAGGAATTCGGGACTCTAGTATTTTGATGTTACTCCCCTTGCACTTGAGTTGCAAATGATGTTGGGTGAGTTTTGTTGGTAATATCGAGGATCGGATTGCACGCCGCAACGGTATTAAAAATATCGAGGATCGAGTTTCGCGCCGCAATGGAGATTTGAACTGAGTATATGGTTCTGCGTGTTAAGGTTTTCGACATTTCTTTATCAGTTGTAATTTGCTCGGTTTCCATTCTTGTTAGTGAATTTCTGTATTTGAACTGTTGTACCCCACATCATATTTCCCTCCCCTTTTAACTTTTTTGATTGGAGTATTCTCCGATTATTGCATATATCTGTACAAGTTAATTGTGGTAGGTCCTGTCTAGCCTCGTCACTACCTCGCCGGGGTTAGGCCAGGCACTTATCAGCACATGGGGTCGGTTGTGTTGATGCTACACTTCTGTGCCTTTTGTGCACATGTCAGGAGACAGCTTAGGGACCGCCGCAGCAGTTCTAGACCGGGAGCCGGCCTTCAGTCCAGAGACTCTTGGGTAGCTAAGCTGACGTATGCGGGCTCGGAGTCTCATCTATGTTATTTCAGTTTATTTATTTGTATCGAGACAGACTCTTGTATATTTTTTTTCAAACTGATGTTTTTAGTACTCCTTAGTAGTCCGTGAGTGGTGACACTGGATACAGGGTAGCGACAAGTTTTAAACTTCCGCACTTGATATTGTTTTTGTTAAAAGTCTTCCGCATTTTTTAAGTATTTATTTCAGTTTATCATACTGTTTTAGATAATAACTTTGTGAGGTGTTTAAATAGTTGGCTTGACTAGCTCCGATGGTAGGCGTCATCACGACCCCGGTGGTGGGAAATTCGGGTCGTGACAAGTTGGTATTAGAGAACTAGTTTACTTGGGTCTCACAACTCACGGACAAGCTCAGTAGAGCCCGAGGGATCGGTACAAAGACTTCTGTATTTATTCCCCAGAGGCTACAGAGTTAGGAAAAATTTCACTTTGTTGATTCTTGTCGTGTGATTCTGTTTCTCAAATATTGATTGTCCTTCTACTCTATTCTTCGCATATGGGGAGGACACGTGGGTCTTCTTCTACCGCACAGCAGCTCCCGCAAGGGGCAGGGGCCGAGGGCGTGCCAGAGGCCGTGGTAGGGGCAGAGCTCAGCCCCAGGCAGCAGTTCCAAAGGTGGAGCCTCACATTGACTTTGACGAGGAGGTTCCATCCCCAGCAGCTCCAGTGGGCTCAGGTGGCAGGATGGGTTATGTTTTTCCCTGATCTCCAAGATGCTCTCGTGCGTATAGCAGGCTTTATGGACAGTATCACTAGAGTGGGTATGCTGCCAGTAGCACCAGCCACTTCTCAGGCTGGAGCAGGGGTTCAGACTCCTACTACGCATACTCCGGAGCAAGTAGCTCCCCTGACTTATGTTCCAGTGGTTCATCCCGCAGTGGCAGCTCAGACTGGTATTTCAGCTCAGGCCAGAGATGGAGCAACCATGTATTTAGAAGCTTTGTGGAGACTTGATCGGTTCTCAAATTTTTTCACCAACACTTTCAGCGGTTCTTCATCGGAGGATCCCCATGATTTTCTATTCAGTTGTCATGAGATCCTCAGGACTATAGGTATAGTGGAGACCAATGGGGTTGATTTTTGCACCTTCAGGCTTGCAGGATCCACCAAGACTTGGTGGAGAGGTTATTGCTACCTAGACCAGCAGGGTCTCTAGCTTTGACATGGGATCAATTTGCATAGTTATTCTTGGAGAAGTTTCTCCTCGTCACTCAACGGGAGGCACTTTGAGACAGTTTGAGTGCCTCCATCAGGGCCCCATGACTGTTACACAGTATGAGACTAGATTTATTGATTTGGCACGCCATGCAGTTGTGATACTCTCTACGGAGCGAGAAAGGGTCAGGAGATTCATTGATGGATTGATTCAGCTGATTTGTCTTCAGATGGCCATGAGAGTTGGTAGTGATATTTCCTTTCAGGGGGCGGCCAATGCAGCCCACCGGGTAGAGATGGCACTCGATCAAGGAGGTGGTAGGTTCAGCGATACCTCATCTGGAGGTAGTGATTCATATGACAGAGTCCACACTCAGAGGCCCTTCCAGTCAGCACTTCAGCTTTTACACAGTACCGCGAGCGGTAGCAGTTCTCAGCAGCACCACTCTGATCAGTAGCCCATCAGTGCACCACCGCTTCAGAGCCTTCAAGGAGGTCATTCGGGGTATCAAGGTCAGCCCCAGTCTTCTCAGTTGTTGCATTCTGCTGGGTGTTATGAGTGTGGGGATCTCAACCACATCTGGAGATATTTCCCGAGGTTGAGGGGTGCTCGGTCACATCAGCAGGGTCCTCGTCCCATGATTCAGGTAGCAGGTGATCCCCAGGCCGCCCAACCAGCTAGAAGCGGGGGTAGAGGCCATATAGGTAGAGGTAGGGAGCATAGAGGTGGAGCTCAGACCACCATAGGCAGGGTCAGCCCACAACAGATAGTCCAAGAGATACATTTTAGGGTGGTGGTGGCCAACCCCGTTGTTATGCTTGGTAGCCAGGCCAGAGGCCGATTCATCAGATTCTGTGATTACAGGTACTATACTGGTCTATGATAGGGGTGCTTCAGTATTATGCCTAGTGAGGCTTAAGGTATTCCTGTATATGTGTCTACACCGATTGGTGATTCTATTGTGGTCGACCGAGTTCATCGTTCATGTGTGGTAGTATTTGAGGGTCTTGAGACTCGTGTCGACTTATTTCTCTTAGATATGGTGGACTTGGACATTATATTGGGGATGGATTGGTTGTTCTAGTATCATGTTATTTTGGATTGTCACGCCAAAAATGTGACCTTGGCCTTGCCAGATTTGCCGTGACTTGAGTGGAGAGGGACCCCAGGTCATGCCACCCGCAGTTTTATTTCGTATGTCAAGCGAGAAGGGGTGCCTAGCATATCTGGCGTATGTTTGCTACTCCGGCACAGAGGTTCCATCTATGGACTCAGTTCCAATTGTTCGGGAGTTCCCTGAGGTTTTCCTTTCAGACCTGCTGGGTATGCCGCCCGATAGTGACATTGATATTTGTATTGATCTGGCTCCGGGAGCTCAACCTATTTCCATTCCGCCTTATCGCATGGCCCCGCCAGAGTTGAAAGAGTTGAAGGAAAAACTTCAGGATTTGCTTGATAAGGGTTTCATTAGACCCAGTGTATCACCTTGGGGTGCACCAGTGTTATTTCTGAAGAAAAAGGATGGGCTGATGAGGATGTGCATTGATTACCGGCAGTTGAACAAGGTGACGATAAGAACAAGTTTCCACTGCCGAGGATTGATGATTTATTTTACCAGCTTCAGGGCGCTAGGGTGTTCTCGAAGATAGATTTGAGGTCTGGTTATCACCAGTTAAGGACCAGGGCGTCTGATGTCCCTAAGACAACATTTCGCACTCGGTATGGGCATTATGAGTTCATGTTCATCTGGTTTGGGTTGACCAATTCCCCAACAGCATTCATGGAGTTGATGAACTGAGTGTTCAGGCCCTATTTGGATTCGTTTGTCATTGTATTTATTGACGACATTTGTATATACTCCCGTAGTCAGGAGGAGCATAAGCAACACCTCAGAATGGTTGTTCAGACTCCGAAGGATAGTCAGTTGTACGCCAAGTTCTCGAAGTGCGAGTTTTGGTTGAGTTCAGTCGCATTCCTGAGTCACAACAATATCAGAACAAGAACAAGTAAGGACACACGGTCATTCTTGACACCAGTATATAGATACTTGTCATCATGTCTATGCACCGTACTTGACAAATAGCAATTAGCAAATTAAGAAACTACTCCAATTTCCTCAAACCAAAGTTAGATCCAACACTTACCTCGGTCCAAAGAATACCAATCAACTCTGTAATATCGACTTTTCTCTACAATCCGACTCCGAAACAATGGTATCTAGGCATATTTAATTCAATAATATCAGTAAAGGCTCAAAAACATAATCTCATAGCCTAGAAATGAAATCCCTAGCATTCTTTCAAAAATACCAAAATTCGACTCCGGCCCCACATGGTCCAAACTCGAGGTCGGACCAAAACCCGTTCACCCATAATTCCACGAGTTCAAATATATAATTTATTTCAAGATTCAGCCCCAAATTGAGGTAGAATCACCCGAAATTCCAAAACCCTAACTCTACCCAAAACCCCTAATTTCTACTTAGATTTCATGATTTAGGGCTAGGAAATTAGTGATTAGTTGAAGAAATTAAGAGGGAATAAAGTTAGGAACACTTACCTATGTAGTTTTGGAGGAAATATTCTTCAAGCTTGTCTATGAGGGGTGAAGGAGAAGAGCTTGTGTGAAAATAATTAAGAAAGCCCGTGTTAAGTGTTATGTTTTTAAGAAAAATTCAATGAAGGGTTTTACTATATGCGTTCGCGATACAGGGGTTGCGTTCGCGGAGAAGGCTAGCTGGGGAGCATCGCGTTCGCGATGGGGTGCTGTGAGCGAGAAGAAGGAAAACTGGGGGCCCTGGGGGTTGGTCTACGCGAACGCGAGGGGATGGGACGCGATGGGAAGGCAGCACACTACACGAACCCCAAAAGGGGACCGCGAATGCGTATGGGGGGAAACATCAAGGCACTGTGAACGTGAACTAGAGGCAGCGTTCGCGATGAACAAAATGGCCTGCAACAGCTGAGAGAAAAATCTGCTATGTTTCAAAGTGCAAATCCACCCCAAACCACCACCGAATCACTCCCGAGCCCTCAGAGCTCCTAATAAAACACACAATAACTCAACAACATCCCACAAACTTACTCGAGTGATCAAATCACCAAAATAACATCAAAATTGATGAATCAAACCTCAAAATCATCATTTTTATTTCAAACTTCTTACACTTCTAACTTTAGATATTTAGGACCGAAACACGTCAAACGACGTCTGATTTTAACCAAATTTCATAAAAAGTACTTAACACATATTTAATACCTGTACCGGGTGCCGGAACCAAAATACATGCATGATACCTATATTTTCTAACTCATTCTCATTTCAAATTTTCATATCATTTTTAGAAAAAAAAATTCTTTCAAAAATTTATTACTCTGGCTCGGGACCTCGGATTTTGATTCTGGAAAGACGCCCGAGTCCCATATTTTTCTACGGACCATCTGGGACCGTCACATAATATGTTCGGGTCTGCTTACCCAAAATATTGACCAAAGTCAACTTTAACAATATTAATATCAACATTCATCAAATATTTCACAGAATTCATATTTTTCTATATAAAAGCTTTTCGGCTATGCGCCCGGACTGCACACGCAAATTTAGACAACTAAAAGCAAGGTTTTCAAGGCCTCGGAAGCACGAAAAAAGGGAGAAATCCGGTGAAGACCCCTTTGGGTCGTCACAACTTGGGGCTTGAATTGAGTTTCGAGGTAAGTATTCAGTCTAACTTTGGCTTGAGAGATTAGGGGTGAGTCTTACTTGTTGCTTGCCACGTGTTGTGTCCAACATATATGTATGATGACGAGTATCTATACGTAGGGGTCGAGCCTGACCGTGAGTCCTAAATTGCTAAATTATTGTATTCTTAATTGTTGCCTATGAGAACTTGGTTAGAAATATTTAAAACTGAGCAAGCAATTATTGTGACTAAGTATTGATTTAATTGTGTTAAATAGAAATTGAATAAGTTTGGTTATTGCTGGATCTCCCTTGCCGGGATAGTTCTCCTTTACCGGGATAGTTGAGTTGATATCTTGTTCCCTTGCCGAGAAATTTATTATACTGTCTTGATCCCTTGCCAGAAAATTTATTTTGTCACCTTACTTCCTCGTTGGGATTTCTCTCTGATATTGTGTTGAAAGTAAATGGGAGCGAGTGGTACACCTACCACGTGATATATTGAACGCGAGTGGTACGATTACCACGTGATATATTGAAATGGGAGCGAGTGGTACGCCTACTACGTGATATATTAAAATCGGAGCGAGTGGTACAACTACCATGTGATATTATAAAATGGGAGCGAGTGGTACGCCTATCACGTGATATAAAGAAATGGGATCGTGTTGAACGCCTTCAACAAGAGGAAATTGAAACAAGTGAAAGTGGTTTGTTTTCCCATATTCTTTATTAGAAAATATTAGATGTAGTTTCTTTATTTATTTTTGATATTCTATTTTTATCTGCTATCCCGATAAGCATGTTCCCCTCCCAACTTTAATTGTTTACTTTCCATAGTTATTTCGTTATACTTGTATATATATATATATATCTGCACATGTTTATCTGGAGTCTAGTCCTAGACTCGTCACTACCTCGCCGGGGTTAGGCCAGACACTTACCAGCACATGGGGTCAGCTGTGCTGATACTACACTCTCTGCATCATTTTGCACATATCACAGTGTCAGAGCAACTTTTGGACAGCTGTAGTAGATTCTGGAGCTGACCTTCATCCTAAGAACATCAAGGTAGCTTTGCTGATTTAATTGTGTTAACTAGAAATTGAATAAGTTTAGTTATTGCTGGATCTCCCTTGCCGGGATAGTTCTCCTTTACCGGGATAGTTGAGTTGATATCTTGTTCCCTTGCCGAGAAATTTATTATACTGTCTTGATCTCTTGCCAGAAAATTTATTTTGTCACCTTACTTCCTCGTTGGGATTTCTCTCTGATATTGTGTTGAAAGTAAATGGGAGCGAGTGGTACACCTACCACGTGATATATTGAACGCGAGTGGTACGATTACCACGTGATATATTGAAATGGGAGCGAGTGGTACGCCTACTACGTGATATATTAAAATCGTAGCGAGTGGTACATCTACCATGTGATATTATAAAATGGGAGCGAGTGGTACGCCTATCACGTGATATAAAGAAATGGGATCGTGTTGAACGCCTGCAACAAGAGGAAATTGAAACAAGTGAAAGTGGTTTGTTTTCCCATATTCTTTATTAGAAAAAATTAGATGTAGTTTCTTTATTTATTATTGATATTCTATTTTTATCTGCTATCCCGATAAGCATGTTCCCCTGCCAACTTTAATTGTTTACTTTCCATAGTTATTTCGTTATACTTGTATATATATCTGCACATGTTTATCTGGAGTCTAGTCCTAGACTCGTCACTACCTCGCCGGGGTTAGGCCAGACACTTACCAGCACATGGGGTCAGCTGTGCTGATACTACACTCTCTGCATCATTTTGCACATATCACAGTGTCAGAGCAACTTTTGGACAGCTGTAGTAGATTTTGGAGCTGACCTTCATCCTAAGAACATCAAGGTAGCTTTGCTGATTTAATTGTGTTAACTAGAAATTGAATAAGTTTGGTTATTGGTGGACCTCCCTTGCCGGGATAGTTCTCCTTTACCGGGATAGTTGAGTTGATATCTTGTTCCCTTGCCGAGAAATTAATTGTACTGTCTTGATCCCTTGCCAGAAAATTTATTTTGTCACCTTACTTCCTCGTTGGGATTTCTCTCTGATATTGTGTTGAAAGTAAATGGGAGCGAGCGGTACACCTATCACGTGATATATTGAACGCGAGTGGTACGATTACCACGTGATATATTGAAATGGGAGCGAGTGGTACGCCTACTACGTGAGGAGCGAGTGGTACACCTACCATGTGATATTATAAAATGGGAGCGAGTGGTACGCCTATCACGTGATATAAAGAAATGGGATCGTGTTGAACGCCTGCAACAAGAGGAAATTGAAACAAGTGAAAGTGGTTTGTTTTCCCATATTCTTTATTAGAAAAAATTAGATGTAGTTTCTTTATTTATTTTTGATATTCTATTTTTATCTGCTATCCCGATAAGCATGTTCCCCTCCCAACTTTAATTGCTTACTTTCCGCAGTTATTTCGGTCTACTTGTATATATATCTGCACATGTTTATCTGGAGTCTAGTCCTAGACTCGTCACTACCTCGCCGGGGTTAGGCCAGACACTTACCAGCACATGGGGTCAGCTGTGCTGATACTACACTCTCTGCATCATTTTGCACAGATCACAGTGTTAGGCAACTTTTGGACAACTGTAGTAGATTCTGGAGCTGACCTTCATCCTAAGAACATCAAGGTAGCTTTGTTGACGTTAGCAGGCCCGGAGTCCCTTATGTCTTACTTTAGTTTGTTATCTCTTGTACCGAAATAGTTATGTTTCATTCAAACCTTGTATTTAGTGTTTATTAGACGTTCGTGAGTACTGTGACACCAATCTTGGGGTAGATGATTTTGTTAAACATCCGCATTTATTTCAGTTAATTATATTTGATATTTCCGCTTTATCATATTATGCTTCATTTTTATTAAATGGTCGATATTTGCTAAAAGAAGTAATTTAAGTTTGATTGACTAGCTCCTATCAGTAGGCGCCATTACGACTTCCGAGTGTGGGAAATCTGGGTCGTGACAAGTTGGTATCTGAGCCCTAGGTTACATAGGTCTCACAACTCACACACAAACTTGATATAGTATGAGGTATCAGCATGGAGACGTCTGTATTTATTCCTAGAGGCTACAGAGTTAGGAAAACTTCAAATTTGTTCTTTCTAGTCGTGCAGCTCCGTTTCTCAAACACCGATTGAATGTTTACTTTATTCTCTCGCAGATGGCGAGAACACACTCTTCTTCATCCACCGCTCAACAGTATAAGTTACTAGTGGCGGAGGCTCGAGTGGGTTTTGAGGAGGACCTTCTAGCCCCAACACTCCCCGTTGGCCCAGGTTAGGTACCAGAGGGGTTCATTGCCGCCCCAGTTCTTCAAGACACTCTAGTACAATTGGTAGGCTTTATGGAGAGTGTTATTCGAGCGAGTTTGCTTCCAGTAGCACCACCCACTTCTCAGGCCGGAAGAGGGGTTCAGACTCCAGCTACACGTACTCTAGAGCAGGTAGCTCCCCAAGTTCAAGTTCTAGTGGCTCAGTCCAGGGTTTAGGTCCCTTATCAAGAGGAGACCAATATGCGCCGTAGAGTTGAGATGATTCTGCCACAGGGAGTTTGTTATGGGTCGGATAAGAGGCCCCGTCATGCAAGCAGATTCAGTGGTACCTCATCTAGAGATAGAGGTTCTTCTTGTAGAGGCCATCCCCCTAGGCCCTTTCAGTTAACTCTCCAGGTTACTCATGGTACTTCAGGTGGTCATTCAGGTCGATAGGATCAGTCTCAGTTTCCTTAGCTGCAGCATTCGCGTAGACGTTATGAGCGTGGTGAGTATGGTCACATCAAGAGGGCTTGCCCGAGGTTTAGGGGGTTCTTAGCTGCAACAGCCGAGGTCTTGCCATGCTTGTGGTGACCCGAGTCATATTGTTAGATTTTATCCTCGAGCTCCAAGCAGCTCTCGGCATTAGAGTTCTCGCGCTAGGATTCAGGAATCAGAGGTTCCATAAGCTAACCAGCGAGCTAGAGGTAGTGGCAGAGTTGTTAGTGGTGGTGGTCATAGAGGTAGAGCTTCCGCAGTCAGAGATGGAGGAAAGACAGTAGCTAGGCCAGAGATTGAGTCTTTATATGCAGCCATTGCAGGTACTATTCTAATTTGTGATAGAGATTCTTCAAATCTATTTGACCCTAGCTCTACGTATTCGTATATGTCATCTTATTTTACACCGTATCTGTTCATGCCTGGTGATGCATTGAGAATTCCTGTTTATGTGTCTACATCGGTGGATGATTCTATCATGGTCGACCGAGTTCATCGTTCATGTGTTGTAGAGTTTGGGAGTCTTGAGATCTGTGTTGATTTGTTGATCTTAGACATGGTGGATTTTGAAGTTATATTAGGGATGGATTGGTTGTCCCCATGTCATGATATCTTGGATTGCCATGCCAAGACCGTGACCTTAGCTTTGCCAGATTTGCCCCGTTTGGAGTGGAGAGGGATCCCAGGTCATACCACTCGCAGTGTTATTTCATATATGAAGGCTCGATGCATGGTCGAGAAGCGGTGTTTAGCTTATCTGGCGTATGTTTGCGACTACAACTTAGAGGACCCTTCTATTGATTATGTTTCTATTATTCGAGAGTTCCTCGAGGTTTACCCTTCAGACCTGCCGGGTATGCCTCCCGACCGGGGGATCTACTTTTGAATTGATCTGGCTCTGGGTACTCACCCCATTTCTATCTTGCAATATTGCATGGCCCAGCAAGAGATGAAAGAGTTAAAGGATCAATTGTAGGTTTTTCTTGAGAAGGGTTTCATTAGACCTAGCTTTTCGCCTTGGTGTGCGCCTGTGTTATTTGTGAAGATAAAGGATGGTTTGATGAGGATGTGCATTGATTATTGGCAATTGAACAAAGTTACAATAAGGAATAATTATCCATTGTCGATGATTGACGATTTGTTCGACCAACTTCAGTGAATAAAGGTGTTTTCAAAGATTGACTCGAGATTTGGCTACTACCAGTTGAGGATTTGCTCATCCAATGTCTCTATTATTGCTTTTCACACTCGATATGGACATTATGAGTTCCTAGTCATGTCATTTGGGTTGACCACTTCCCCAGCAACATATATGGAGTTGATGAACCGAGTGCTCAGGCCTTATTTGGACTTGTTCTTGATAGTCTTTATTGATGATATTCTGATATACTCCCTCAGCTAGGAGGAGCACGAGCAACATCTTAGAGTGGTTTTTCAGACTCTGAGCGATGGTCAGTTATATGCTAAGTTCTTGAAGTGTGAGTTCTAGTCAAGTTCGGTTGCATTTCTGAGTCACGTTGTATCAGTAGAGGGATTCGGGTTGACCTAAGAGGATTGAGGTAGTCAAGAACTGGTCTTGACCAGCATCATCTACAGAGATTCGGAGTTTCTTTGGGTTGGCAGGCTATTATCATCAGTTCATGGAGAGGTTTTCATCCATTGCAGCCTCGATGACCAAATTGACATAGAAGGATGCCTAGTTCAGATTGTCAGATGAGTGTGAGGCGAGCTTTCGGAAGCTCAAGACAACTTTGAATACGGCACCGGTATTGGTTTTGCCCACAGGTTCAGGGCCTTATACAGTCTATTGTGATGCTTCCCTTATTGGGCTTGGTGCAGTATTGGTATAGGATGGCAGAGTCATTGCATATGCTTCGAGGCAGTTGAAGATCCACAAGAAGAACTCTCCGGTTCATGATCTAGAGTTGGCAGCCATTGTTCATGCTTTGAAAATTTGAAGGCATTATCTATATGGTGTGATGTGTGAGGTGTACACTGATCACAAGAGTCTTCAGTACTTCTTCAAGCAACAGCAACAATAACAACAAGTACCCGGTATAGCCCCACAAAGTGGAGTCTCGGGAGGATAACACATACACAAGCATTACCCCTACTCGAAAGGGCAGAGAGGCTGTTTCCAATTGATTCTCGGCTCAGTACTTATACAAGCAAAATGTGTTGAATTTGAGGCAGAGGAGGTGATTGGAGTTGTTGAAAAATTATGATGTTACTATCTTGTATTACTCGAGAAAATCCAATGTGGTGGCCGATTAATTGAGTAGGAAGCCCGGATCAAAGGTAGTCTTGCTTATATTCCGGTCAGCCAGAGACCATTTGCTTTGGATGTTCAGGCCTTGGCCAATCGATTTTTGTGATTTTATATTTCTGAGCTTAGCCGAGTATTAGCTTGCATGGTCGCTTGTTCTTCATTATTGGAGCGTATCTGTTCGGCAGTTTGATGATTCCCATTTGTGTGTCCTGAGAGACACGGTGCAATGTGGAGGTTCCAAGAAAGTGACCTTAGATGATGATGTTGTCTTGAGATTGTAGGGGCGAGTTTGTGCCTAATATTGATGGGATTCGTGAGTTGATCTTAGCGGAGCCCCTTAGTTCCCGGTGTTCTATTCATCCGGGCACCGCAAAGATATGTCAGGATTTGAGACAACACTATTGGTGGTGTAGAATGAAGAAAGATATAGTTGCATATATGGCTCGATGTTCGAATTGTCAGAAGGTTAAGTATGAGCATCAGAGGCCTGGTGGACTGTTTCAAAGGATTGAGCTTCCCGAGTGGAATTGAGATAGGATTACCACAGATTTCGTCAATGGACTCCCATTAACCCGGAAGAAGTTTGATGCGATTTGGGTCATTGTTGATAGGCTAACCAAGTCAACACATTTTATTCCTATTGCAGCAAATTATTCATCTGAGAGGTTAGCAAGGATCTACACCTCAGTCCAGGAAGAAGAGTTATGCAGACCACAAGGTTCGAGATGTGGCTTTTATGGTTGATTAGCAAGTATTACTTTGTCTATCGCCTGTGAAGGGCGTGATGAGATTGGGAAAGAAGGGCAAGCTTATACCTAGGTTTATTGGTCCATTCGAGATCCGCGATCATGTGGCAGATGTGGCTTACAGACTTGCTTTGCCGCCTAGCTTATCAGCTGCGCATCCAGTATTTCATATGTCTATGCTCCAGAAGCATCACGACGATCCATCCCATGTGTTGGATTTCAGCACTGTCCAGTTGGACATGGATCTGTCTTATGAGGAGGAGCCAGTAGCTATTCTAGATCGGCAGTTCCGTTAGTTGAGAACCAAGAGTTTCCCTTATGTTCATGTTTAGTGGAGAGGTCAGCCTCCTGAGGCATCGACATGTGAGTCCGAGTCCGATATGCGGAGCCGTTATCCCCATCTATTCCCCGAGTTAGATACTTCCATCTTTTGTCCGTTCGAGGATGAACAGTTGTTTTAGAGGTGGAGAATGTGACAACCCAAAGGTTCATCACCTATTTTCTTACCTACTCTATGCTTCTGAGGCTTTGAAAACCTCATTTTTAGTCACCTCGATTTACACTTGCAGTCCAGACGCGTAGCCGGAAAGCTTAAAAATTGAAAGAAATCGTGAGCTTTGAGGCTCGATTCAATGTATATGATGTTATTTTGGCGATTTGATCGTACGAGTAAATCTATAGGATATTTTTGAGGTGGTGTGTATGATTGGTTTGGAGCTCCGAGGGGTCGGGTGAATTTCGAGTAAATTCTGTGGTGCCTTAGGCTTAAAATATCAAATGTTGCAGGTTCAGGAAAAATATTGCAGATCTCTGAACTCTCTGGCGCGGTCCGCGTGAAAATGTGTGCGGCCGCGGAGGGGCCAGCGCGGCCGTAGTCGCCTTTGAGCGGTCCACGGTGGGTGCTGCACAACCGTGGTGGGCCTGGTGTGGTCCGCACTGGGTAGTGATCCGCAGGCCTTCAGAAAGCATGTGCAGTCGCGATCCTTCTTGCGGGGTCCACGCGGAGAACTTCAGAGGGTTATAAATACACGCAAATTTCAAATTGTTTACACTTTTCAAAACCCCAAAACATAATAAGAGATTTTTTAAACAACTCTTCTTCTCCAAGACGATTGGTAAGTGATTTCTAAACTATATTCTTCACTCCTTACCATCTTTCAACCTGATTTAAACTTCACTGAACCTAGGTTTTCTAAAGACAATTGGGAAGCTGGACCTTAATTTGAGGTCCAATTTCAAAACAAATCATACATTTGGATTCGTGGGGAAATGGGTAGCCGAGTTTTGGTCCGAACCTCGAGTTTCGACCACGTGGGCCCGGGGGCATTATTTTTACCTTTTTGGATAAAACCTTGTAATACTTATTTTAATGCTTTGGGGTTGATACTAATAGTATTTATTAACGTAATAAAGTGATTTGTGACTAGATTCGAGTGGTTTTGTGGTGGAATGCAGGGGTAAGGCGATACTTGGGACTTGAATTGATTTTGAAGCATCGAGGTAAGTATTTGGTATAACTTTGGCTTGAGGGATTAGGACTGAGTCTTACTTGTTACTTGCTACGTGTTGTGTCCAACGTATAGGCATGGTGACGAGTATCTATACGTTGGGGGTTGAGCATGACCGGGAGTCCTGAATTGCTAAATTATTGTATTCTTAATTGTTGCTTATGAGAACTTGATTGGAAATCTTTAAAACTGAGCAAGTACCTATTGTGACTAAGCATTAATTTAATTGTGTTAAGTAGAAATTAAATAAGTTTGGTTATAGCTGGATCTCCCTTGCCGGGATAGTTGAGTTGATATCTTGTGTTGGACAATACGCTTTACGCTAGAGGGGGGGGGGGTGAATAGCGTTTTAAAAATATTAAGCGTTTTAGTGCGGAATTTAAAAACTTTGCAGAAATTAAAACAAGTGCAGTAGAATAAACTTACACAATGATGTATCCTGGTTGGCCACAAACGTGGTTAGTCCAGTCCCCGAGAGACTCTCTCGAGATTTCCACTAAACTTGTCAAGCTTACGGGTGCTTAACAAACCGTTACAGCTGAGGACACAAGCCTCACCTAGTTGCTCGGGGATCACAATCCCAAAGACTTCAATTGCTCGGGGATATCAATCCCAAAGACTTCAATTGCTCGGGGATAACAATCCCAAAGACTTCAACTGCTCGGGGATAACAATCCCAAAGACTTCAACTGCTCGGGGATAACAATCCCAAAGACTTCAACTGCTCGGGGATAACAATCCCAAAGACTTCAACCGAGGAATCACAAGTTCCTCAACAAACGAGAATCGCAATTCTCTTACAAACACAAAACACACTCACTTTACAAAGCACTCCTTAATGAGTAGATATGAGTAGAAATAGTACGCTCAAGATCACAACAACTTAGCTCAATAGAATGGCTCTTCAAAAAGCTTTATGGATGAATGGAAAATGATGATCAATGTAAGAAAGCTTTTAGCAATGAAAATACTCAAAGTGTATATGTTGTTGTTGTGAAAACACTGAGTTGAAGCTGTATTTATAGGTGAAAAACTCAGTCTTACCGTTGTCTAATTGCCAATTAAGGATTGCTGAAATTACTCAGTGACAATCGATTGTCAAGACTAAACAATCGATTGTTTGCCTATCAGATTAAAAATTCAATCCCAGATTTTACGTCAACAATCGATTACTTCAAATCAATAATCGATTATTTATAACGTTAAGAAATCCTTTCCAATTTTTGGCATAAAACATCGATTGTCCGGAAATCAACAATCGATTATTTTAACAACGTTCAGAAAATCTTTTCCAGATTTTACGCAAAACATCGATTGTTGAATATCAACAATCGATTACCTGAAGGTAATTGAAAATATATGACAACGGTCAGCTTCAACAATCGATTATCAAATGGAATAATCGATTATTAATTAATTTCAAAACTCTCTATCTCATATATAATCGATTATCAAAAGCCACAATCGATTATCATTTTATTTAAAATCACTGGGAGACATTTTTCTCATTCTAATCGATTACCATTAGTTCATAATCGATTTTTATGAGTTTTGAAAACTTTGCCTCAGTTAACAATCGATTATCATAAGTACACAATCGATTGTTATGCAGTTTGCAAAAACCTGATGTAAACTGACTTACTCACAATCGATTATCATTAATTCACAATCGATTGTCATGCAGTCTTGGCTTAGAGATACTCGATTATCATAAGTACATAATCGATTATCTTAGCCCAGATTTTTGAGGCATGCTTGGAAAACATTTTAACAAATGTAAATATGCATAGTTTAAAATCATTTGACACTTAATTTAAATATGCATGATTTTGGAAAAATAATTTTAGTAGAGAAGCCATGTTATGAGCCAAGTTGAGGAATCAAGATCACAAAAAAAAAATATGAAATAAACAAAAGTTTATTTATTGGAAAATAAAGATAACAAAAGTAATCGATTATTGATACAGTAATCGATTGTTTGACGGCGATTTTCCTGTAGAATACTTGAGTATTTTGCGTCATGCTTTTATGATCCCCTTTTCTTTAGGGTGATACCTGCAAAAAAGTGTTAGACGCCTCCGACGCTCAAGTTAGAAATTATGTAAGAAATAAAATGCAATGCATGACTTAGATCAACGTGGAGTCAAGGATCCCGAGTTCACTACGAATTCGGAAGAAGGACTCTTTATCTAAGGGCTTTGTAAAGATGTCTGCCAATTGGCTTTTTGTTTCAACAAATTCAATTTCGACATCGCCTTTTAGAACGTGATCTCTAATAAAATGATGTCTAATTTCAATGTGTTTTGTTCGCGAGTGAAGAATGGGGTTCTTCGTCAAGCATATGGCACTAGTGTTGTCACATCTAAGAGGAATGTGGTCAAGACGTAGGCCATAGTCCAAGAGTTGTTGTTTCATCCATAGGATTTGAGCGCAACAACTCCCCGTGGCTACATATTCAGCCTCGGTTGTGGACAACGCAACACTAACTTGCTTCTTACTAAACCAAGAAACTAAAGCGCTACCGAGCAAGTGGCAAGTGCCGCTAGTGCTCTTGCGGTCCAATTTGCATCCAGCAAAATCGGAGTCGGAATAGCCAATAAGTTGGCATGAAGAACCTTTGGGGTACCATAGACCCATATTGGTAGTACCGACAAGATACCTTAGAATCCGCTTTACCGCAGTAAGGTGAGACTCTTTCGGTCATGATTGATAACGGGCACAGACGCACACGCTAAACATGATGTCCGGACGACTAGCAGTAAGATAAAGAAGAGAGCCAATCATACCTCGGTACTTTTTGATGTCGACTTCCTTACCTTTTTCATCTTTGTCGAGATGATCGGATGTGCTCATGGGAGTTGCCATTTCCTTTGCATTGTTCATATCAAAACGTTTAAGCAGTTCTTTGCAATACTTGCTTTGACAAATGAATGTACCTTCCTTCATTTGTTTTACTTGTAATCCCAAAAAGCATTGTAACTCACCCATCATGGACATCTCAAATTCGCTAGTCATTAAGTTTGAAAATTCCTTGCATAGAGCATTGTTAGTAGCACCAAAAATGATATCATCTACATATATTTGAACTAGCAAGATATCATTATTTTCATGCTTGACAAATAAAGTTGTGTCAACTTTTCCACGAATAAAATTATTTTCTAAAAGAAATTTACTCAACCTTTCATACCAAGCTCGAGGAGCTTGTTTTAAACCATAAAGGGCCTTTTTGAGTTTGAAAACATGATTAGGAAAATTAAAGTCTTCAAAACCGGGGGGTTGCTTTACATAAACTTCTTCTTGGATAAAACCATTTAAAAAGGCACTTTTCACATCCATTTGATATAAAATGAAATTCATAGAAGATGCAAAAGCAAGCAACAAACGGATGGCCTCTAATCTAGCTACCGGAGCATATGTCTCATCATAATCAATCCCTTCTTCTTGATTATAGCCTTGAGCCACAAGCCTAGCTTTGTTTCTAGTGATTATTCCATTTTCATCTAATTTATTTCGAAAAACCCATTTCGTACCAATTATGGTATGACCTTCGGGTCTTGGCACCAAATCCCAAACGTTGTTACGTTTGAATTGGTTAAGCTCCTCTTGCATTGCCAAGGTCCAAAATTCATCCCCAATTGCTTCAGAGATGGTTTTGGGTTCAATTTGAGAAACAAAAGCAGTAAGATCTAAGGTATTTCTAAGGGAGCTCCGGGTACTTACCTTCCCTCCAACGTCGCCTATTACCTGATCGAGAGGATGGTCTTTGACTGTCCTCCATTCTATTTGCTCTTTTGGTTCATTTTCCGGTTGAGGAGCTTCTTCAATTGGTTGTTCCACCGTTTTGTCAATTTCTTTCCTTGGTGGTTCTTCTTGAATTTTGTCCTTTAGACTTTCCAGAATGCCTGAAAGATCAAGACCACAATCCGACCTATCCGATGCCAATAATTTGTCCTTTATTGTTATCACCGAATACAACGCTTCCTCCTTCTTTGTGCTCTAGTTGAAGGAATTTGGATTCGTCTCCTGTCATGTGTCTGGAGCATCCACTGTCAAGGTACCATAGTACACTTGATCCCTTCAAGCACACCTACAAAGCAAATTAATATTCTTTGGGTACCCATACCATTTTGGGTCCTTGGGGGTTAGGCAAATAACGACCATAATAATATGAAGAATCTCTATGCTTTGTAAAACACATAGGTGCAATATGACCTATACGATTGCAGTAATGACATACTACGTTCGGGTTGTGTTGATGCCTAGGTTGAGCCAACAAAGTTCTAGGCGAATGAAAAAGATGAACACTAGACATATTGTTCCCATTTCTAGTATAATATCTAGATGGTCTAAAGTTATTAGTGCTAGACTTGTTGAAGGACCTAGTGTCATGTCTAGGTGGTCTAAGCTCGTTCCTAGAGTTATTTCTTGGTTGCCGAAAATTACTATTTGTAGGCTTGTTTGCAAGAATCCTAGATTCGGATCTAGGTTGTCTAAAGATATTAGTTCTACCCTTATTTTCATACATTCTAGCATAATGTCTAGGTGGTCTAAAAGAATTTGTTCTAGGCTTGTTTAATACCTTAGAGTTATTTCTAGGTGGAGTAGTGAAGTTTTTGTTTTTATGCCGTTGATATTTCTTAGGCGTTTCTTTTTCAACATTTTTAGGAACTTCTTTACTACGTGTTTCTAATGTTTTCCTAAGTTCTGTGTTTTCTAGTTTTAAGGACTCACAAGCAGTACAAGTAGAGCATTTATCAACACAAGAGGCTTCATGCATAGTCTTGATGACTTGTCTAAGTTCTATACTATCATTTAACAAAAATTGATTTTCATTTGCAAGATTCTCGTTATCACGAGACAGATTTTCAACACCTTTTTGAGCTAAAGAAAGACGTTCTTCAAAGTCCTTGTCTTTTAAAAAGAGTTGTTTTTGAAAATCCTCTTCTTGTAAAGAAAGAGTTCTTTGTAAATCTTTAATAGTCTTAGAAGCATTTACCAACTCATCATGCAGTTTGTTATAAGCAATTTGCATATCGTTAGATGTACTTACCTCGTCTTTTTCGTCTGCCATGAGGCACTGACCAGTTGATTCATCGTTTGTGCTGACCGCTTTTTGAGGCGTGTTTTCGTGCAATTCCTCAAGTTTGTCCCACATTTCCTTAGCAGTTTTATAGTGGGAGATTTTTCGCCAAAGTTCCTGGTTCAAGGCGTTATGTAATATATTCATAGCTTTAGTGTTGTATTCACTTACCTTATCTTTCCCGACTTTTGTCGTCAGTTGATCACTGTGCTTAATAGCTTGCCATAGATACAAATCGTTTGCCATTGTAAAAACTTGCATCCGATATTTCCAGACTGAGTAGTCGTTTTCGTCTAATATTGGAGGCGACATGCTGCATTCTCCTTCACCTATTCCTGCAAAGAAATTTAGAGTAGAAGCCATGGATGGTTCTCTCAAACGGTTAAGTTTTTCAGAGAGTATGGCTCTGATACCAATTGTTTGACAATACGCTTTACGCTAGAGGGGGGGGGGGGTGAATAGCGTTTTTAAAATATTAAGCGTTTTAGTGCGGAATTTAAAAACTTTGCAGAAATTAAAACAAGTGCAGTAGAATAAACTTACACAATGATGTATCCTGGTTGGCCACAAACGTGGTTAGTCCAGTCCCCGAGAGACTCTCTCGAGATTTCCACTAAACTTGTCAAGCTTACGGGTGCTTAACAAACCGTTACAGCTGAGGACACAAGCCTCACCTAGTTGCTCGGGGATCACAATCCCAAAGACTTCAATTGCTCGGGGATATCAATCCCAAAGACTTCAATTGCTCGGGGATAACAATCCCAAAGACTTCAACTGCTCGGGGATAACAATCCCAAAGACTTCAACTGCTCGGGGATAACAATCCCAAAGACTTCAACTGCTCGGGGATAACAATCCCAAAGACTTCAACCGAGGAATCACAAGTTCCTCAACAAACGAGAATCGCAATTCTCTTACAAACACAAAACACACTCACTTTACAAAGCACTCCTTAATGAGTAGATATGAGTAGAAATAGTACGCTCAAGATCACAACAACTTAGCTCAATAGAATGGCTCTTCAAAAAGCTTTATGGATGAATGGAAAATGATGATCAATGTAAGAAAGCTTTTAGCAATGAAAATACTCAAAGTGTATATGTTGTTGTTGTGAAAACACTGAGTTGAAGCTGTATTTATAGGTGAAAAACTCAGTCTTACCGTTGTCTAATTGCCAATTAAGGATTGCTGAAATTACTCAGTGACAATCGATTGTCAAGACTAAACAATCGATTGTTTGCCTATCAGATTAAAAATTCAATCCCAGATTTTACGTCAACAATCGATTACTTCAAATCAATAATCGATTATTTATAACGTTAAGAAATCCTTTCCAATTTTTGGCATAAAACATCGATTGTCCGGAAATCAACAATCGATTATTTTAACAACGTTCAGAAAATCTTTTCCAGATTTTACGCAAAACATCGATTGTTAAATATCAACAATCGATTACCTGAAGGTAATTGAAAATATATGACAACGGTCAGCTTCAACAATCGATTATCAAATGGAATAATCGATTATTAATTAATTTCAAAACTCCCTGTCTCATATATAATCGATTATCAAAAGCCACAATCGATTATCATTTTATTTAAAATCACTGGGAGACATTTTTCTCATTCTAATCGATTACCATTAGTTCATAATCGATTTTTATGAGTTTTGAAAACTTTGCCTCAGTTAACAATCGATTATCATAAGTACACAATCGATTGTTATGCAGTTTGCAAAAACCTGATGTTAACTGACTTACTCACAATCGATCATCATTAATTCACAATCGATTGTCATGCAGTCTTGGCTTAGAGATACTCGATTATCATAAGTACATAATCGATTATCTTAGCCCAGATTTTTGAGGCATGCTTGGAAAACATTTTAACAATGTAAATATGCATAGTTTAAAATCATTTGACACTTAATTTAAATATGCATGATTTTGGAAAAATAATTTTAGTAGAGAAGCCATGTTATGAGCCAAGTTGAGGAATCAAGATCACAACTAATATTGACTCAATTATAACATTTCTAAACTTTGTCTTGAGCTTCTTGTAATGCATCCATTTTGTGCTTGTCCTTGAGCACTGCTATATATCGCTTTTTCCTTTGTTTGACATTCATCAAAACCTACAAAAGAACACACGTTTAGTATATTGCATTTGAAACGTGTTTCCAACATCTTGTTCCCTTGCCGGGAAATTTATTATACGGTCTTGATCCCTTGCCAGTAAAATTTACTTTGTCACCTTACTCCCTTGTTGGGATTTCTCTGTAATGTTGTGTTGAAAGGAAATGGGAGCGAGTGATACGCCTACCACGTGATATATTGAAATGGGAGCGAGTGGTACGCCTACCACGTGATATATTAAAATGGGAGCGAGTGGTACGCCTACCACGTGATATATTGAAATGGGAGTAAGTGGTACGCCTACCATGTGATATACTGAAATGAGAGCGAGTGGTGTGCCTACCACATGATATATTGAAATGGGAGCGAGTGGTACGCCAACCACGTGATATATAAAATGGGAGTGAGTGGTACGCATACCACGTTATATGATTAAAAGGGATCGTGTTGCACGCCTGCAACAATAGCAAATTAAAACAAGTGAAAGTGGTTTATTTTCCCTTATTATGTGTTTGAAGAAATTAGATGTAGTTTCTTTTATTATTTCTAATATTCTATTTTTATCTGCTATCCCCATAAGCATGTTCCCCTCTCAATTTTAATTGTTTACTTTTCGCTGTTATTTCATTGTACTTGTATATATATCTGCACAGGTTTATCTAGAGTCTGTTCCTAGCCTCGTCACTATCTCACCAGGGTTAGGCAAGATACTTACTAGTACATGGGGTCGGTTGTGTTGATATGACACTATGTGCATCATTTTGCAGAGATCACGGTACCAGAGTAGCGTTTGGATAGCAGTAGTATATTTGGGAGCTAACCTTCAGTCCAGAGACATTGAGGTAGCCTTGCTGACGTTCGCAGGCCCTGAGTTCCTTCTATCTTACTTTAGTTTGTTATCTCTTGTACCGAACCAGACAGTTTTATGTTTCATTCAAACCTTGTATTTAGTGTTCTCTAGAAGTTCGTGAATATTGTGACACCAATCTTGGGTAGATGATTTTGTTAAACTTCCTCATTTCTTTCAGTTAATTATATTTGAGATTATCGCTTTATCATATTATGCTTCATTTTTATTAAATATTCGATATTTGTTAAAAAAGTAATTTAAGTTGGCTTGCCTAGCTCCTATCAGTAGGCGCCATCACGACTCTCGAGGGTGGAAAATCGAGGCTGTGATACATATGTAGCTTCTACAATAGGCATCAACAATCTGTAAGATTTTAGTAGGTAGTACAAACAGTTGGGCCAGAAGGCTTGCACACCAAATAGAACACTTGGGACAAGCTGAATTCTTCTTGCATATGACAGTTTCTTTATTGTCCATGATGAGATCTTTCCCAATATCTTCACTATAAGAGGTTTCCATTATAGTAGGGAAAGTTTCTTGGTCGACAATGGAACCCCAAGGTATTTAAATGGTAGTTCACCATTAGAGAAAAAGTTCATGTTTAATTCTTTGTCTTCCATCTCTGCTCACTCTACCCAACTATACTGAACTTTACCCGAAGTTTGCTTTTAGACCTGAGACTTCAGAAAATTAATTGAAGCAGTGATGTAATGCAGTCACTGATGAGATTCCACCTCTGGCAAAAAGCAAAAGATCATCTGCAAAACAAAATAGGTACAATTGCTAACTTTGAGCATCTCGGATGGTAATGCCACATCATTCATTCCTCACAGGCTTCTATTCAAGTGTTCCATTGAATTGGCAAAGAAGAAAGGAGACATGGGATCTCGTTACTCGAGTCCTTTAGAAGCATTGAAAAGTTCTAATGGTTTACCATTAATCAAGATAATATAATTGACTATTTGCATACACTCTAGGACCCATGTGATGAATAGTGTTGGAAAACCTAGTTCCACCATGATCTTCTCCAAGTATATCCACTCTACTGAATCATAAGTTTTCTACAAATCTATATTAATCATGCACCTTGGATATACATGTTTCCTTGTGTAAGCCTTCACCAGTTTATGTGATAATCTGATATTATCCCTAATCTTTCTCCCATGTATAAAATCCTGCTTGTGCTTAACCGATCATGGATGTAATGATCTTCTGGATTCTTGCTGCAATTGGCCTTAGAAATCAATTTATACAGGATTATGCAACAGTGTATTAACATGTATTCTTTAAATTTTGTAGGATTATCACTCTTTGGAAGTAGTGTTATAGTTGTACAGTTGATAGCTCTATACATTTTTCCTGTAGTAAAGAACTCTTGTACTATTCCTATCACTTCCTCTTTGATGAGGGCCCATATTTGTTTGAAAAATGTGGCATTATATCCATCAATTCCTGCAGCCTTATCCTCACCTATAGAGTTCATCCCTTCTTGTATTTCCATTATAATTACTACTGCAATTAGATCAAGTCTCTATTGTTGAGTAAGAGTTGGCCCTCTCTTCATGTTGAGCTTACTAATTGCTGATAGTCTATGTGCTGATGACTCCATCAATGACTTATATAACTTCACAATCTCCTCCTGAATATCTTTTGGTTCATTAAGTTTCACACCATCTAAGGAGGTGATCTCTCTGATGTGGTTTTTATGATTTATGTCATTTATCAGAACAGAGAAGTATTTAGTATTCGACCTTCCAATTGAATCTATTTGACCGTTGATTTTTGTTTCATCATACTTTCTTCAATCAAAGACCATTTCTCCATATTTTGTAATATACCTCTTTATTGTTCCGTCTTTTTATCATACCAGTGATAATTTAGCTATTTTTGGATTGCCACTAAGTCATTCCTTGCTTTATCTACTGTTTGTGAAATGGATTTAGACTTCTTATTATTCAGTTGCCTGAGTAATCGTTTAAGAGCTTTCAATTTCATGCATATGTTCCTCATCTTCCAGTTAGTGAATCTA
Organism: Nicotiana benthamiana; assembly: GCA_034376525.1. Lineage (NCBI taxonomy): Eukaryota > Viridiplantae > Streptophyta > Magnoliopsida > Solanales > Solanaceae > Nicotiana > Nicotiana benthamiana. The sequence goes on from CM067336.1 coordinate 130,543,234, forward strand.
TGTTACCATACTCTTTCAATTATGGGCATGAAGTTGTCATGTTTAGCCCAGGTATTGAAAAATATGAAAGGCACTTTGCCTTTGTTTTGGTTTTCTTAAGTAGAAAGTAGCATATGTGCATGGTCTGAGATTAGAGGTACATCATACTCCATCATTACATGGCCCTATTGCATCATCCAGTCATGATTTCCAAACTCTATATCTATCCTACTATATATTTTGTCATTGCTCTGTTGTATGTTTGTCCATGTGTAGTATTCAACTTTTCAGTTAACTTCATTTAGTAACAGGTCATGTATACATTCAGTAAAGTTTCTTATTTTTTCATATTTTCCAGGATTCTCAAATAGTCCATCAGGTAGGTATAATCCTATATTAAAATCACCACAGATCAACCATAGCATATATACCTTGTGTTAGTTCCTTCAGTGCATCACATAAGTTTCTCCTTTTTTTCACATGTGTGATAACCGTAAATGACAGTTAGGGCACATGGCATACGAATTGCTTTTATAGTAATTTGGAAATTTAGTAGTTGTACCTCCTCTCTTAGTTTAGCAACAATTTATATGCTATTATCCCAAAGCATCCAAATACTGCCATTACTAGCACTATAATAGTTATTTTGAAGTCCCCAATTTGGAGCCACAACATTAGCAACAATATGAGCTTTATGTTCTTTCACTTTAGTTTCAATTAGACCCGTTGTACTAATGTGTTTGGCCCTTAGATACTTCCTCAGTTCCTTCTGTTTATACCTCTTATTTACATTCCCTACATTCCTGAAAAGCCAACTCATAGAGTAAGGTTGATCCCACCTTATTTGTCAGGAGGTGTTAAGTGTGATCCACTATAGCCTCTATGTAACACTGTTTTCAAACCCATTCTTGGTTGGCACTGAACATAAAATAGGAAAGTCCTACAAGTTTAGTTCATGTACACTGTTTACTACTTTCCTTTTGTTAGGCGTAATATCCATATTTTCCCCCACTTGAAGATGATATAATGATGGATTGTTGCTCATGTATCACTTCATTTTCCTTCTATAATAGTCCATCACCCTTTGTACATTTTTCATTTGTTTCTTTGAGCTAGGACATCTCTTGCTCTACATTCTGCTCAGCATCTTTATTGAAGTCATTTTGTTACCAAGTTGCTTGATATTTGGTTACCCATATATGGATAGTTTTCTTTGGTCCACCTTACTTTTTTGCCTCATCATCTTGTTGTGCTTCATTTCCTCTCTACAGGGTTGGACAAAGATGACCAATTACTTGGCACTTGTTGCAGAAGAATGGCTTCTAATTATACGTTACTGCTTGCTATAAAGTTTTCCCATTTGTGTCAATAACTTATATTTTATCTGGCAGAGATTTTGTCACATTGGCCTCAACTGGCATTCGAGCAAAGGAAACTCGCGTCTGCTTAGGTGTGCATTTATCTGTGCACATAGGAATACAAATAGCACTGGAAATCCTATTCAAGAAGTTATCCCCCCAATAATTCATTGGTAATTTTGGGAATTTCAACCACAAAGGTATTTATGTTGGGAACTTCTAATCAAAATCGAAATCTGCTATCCAAGGCTGCAAAATGATCGATCGATAATCAATAGTATAAAGGCCAGAATACAGGATTTTGTGCACGTCATCTGTGATTTATAATTTGATAATATAATATCCTTCATCATGCATGAACAAATTAGGACTTGCAATATTGTTCCATTTCTGATCTATATAACGTCGCATAGTATTATACCCTGGCAATCCCCAATTACATAGGAAATTAAGGCTCCCCTCCATTATTCAGTCTATCGTTCCACTTCCTCTTTTTCCAGTTTAACCACTACCCTGCCATTTACTATTTGATGTGCGATATAGTAAAGAGTCGTACCATTTTCACTGTTTTGTTCTTAGCAAACATATTCACCCATTGTTGTGCTGGTTTTTGTACTGGAGCAATGATCTTTTGTTTCAATATTGTTCCAATGGGTTCCTATACCACCTCCCCATCTGATGGGTTATCGTGTGCAATTTCTTCTTCTTCGACCTCATTCCGCTTCTCGATTACCTGATCTGGACTCAATTGAAGTTTTTTAGGAGCTCTAGGTGGTTTCGAAAACAACCTAGTCTCGATAGGATTTCTCAATTCACTCAGATACATTGATGTAATTAGCACAATTTCCTAATTTTTAGATTCCGGTTGCATGCGTGCTCCAATAGAACTTCCAAAGATAATTAGGGAGATTTTCTTTGTCATTCCACCGCATCATTTTTCACAACCTCGCCCTTCTGCCATGGTTATCCCCACTGGTGCAGGTTAAGTGTGACGACCCAAAGGTTCATCACTGTTATTTTTCCCTTTTTTCATGCTTCCGAGACCTTGAAAACCTCGTATGTAGCTACCTTGATTTGCATGCTCAGTCCGGGCGCAAAGCCAAAAAGTTTTTATGTTGAAAGGTGTGAATTATTTGTAAAATTTGAAGAATTTTGATATTAATATTGTTAAAGTTGACTTCGGTCAACATTTGCGAAAACAGACCAAGACCCATGATGTGACGGTCCTGGAGGGTCCGTAGAAAAATATGGGACTCGAGCGTATTCCCGAAATCGAAATCCGAGGTCCCGAGCCCGAGTAAAGAAGTTTTGAAAGAAATTGTTTTTTTGAATATCACATGGAATTTTGAAAAGAAAATAAGTTGGAAAATATAGGTATCAGGCTTGTTTTTTGGTTTCGACACCCGGTACAGGTCTTAAATATACGTTAAGTGCTTACTGTGAAATTTGATCGAAATCGGATGTCGTTTGACGCGTTTCAGACCTAAATATCTAAAGTTAGAAGTTTATGAACTTAGAATGAAAAAATGATGATTTGAGGCTTGATTCATTGATTTTGATGTTATTTTAGCTATTTGATTGCTCGAGTAGTTTCGTAGGAGTTGTTGAGTTAGTGTGTGTTTTGTTAAGAGACCCGAGGGCTTGGGAGTGTTTTTCGGGGGAGTTCGGGGTGGTTTGGAGTTAAAACATATTGAGGACATCTGTTGTTGGCACTCATAACTTTCCTTCTTCGTGTTCGAGGCATTCAGCTCGTGATCGCGTACCTATGGGCTTCCCCTTCTTTGCGTTCGCGACTTAGTCCCCGCGTTTGCGATGACCAGGCCTCCCCTTCAACGTGTTTGCGAGTAGTCCCTCGTGTTCCCATACAAGCTCCCAGACCCCCCAATCCCTTCTTCTACGCATTCACGATTTGCACCTCGCGAACGCGATGCCTTGACATGTCCACCCTTCGCGAACGCGTCTTTGTCCAGGCGAACACGAAGGGAATTTTTTCCCAGCAAATGTTTAAGGTAAAAAGAGAACAGTAGCTCCGGATTTTGCCATTATTTCACACGAGCTTTTCACAACAACATCCTATCGACAAATATACAACTCTTTTTCCTCCATAGCTTGCTAGGTAAGTGTTCTTAACTTCATTCTCTCTTAATTTCTTCATCTAATCACTAATTTCCTAGACTTAAATCATGAATTCAAAGTAGAAATTGTGGGTTTTGGTTAGAGTTACGGCTTTGAGGATTTTGAGTGATTTAACCTCAATTTGGGGTCGAATCTTCAAATAAACTATATATTTAAACTCGTGGTATCATGGGTGAGCGGGCTTTAATCCGAACCTCGAGTTTGGACCATGTGGGTCCGGGGTCAGATTTTCGGTATTTTTGGAAGAATACTAGGGATTTCATTTCTAAGCTATGGGATTATATATTCGGGTCTTTATTGATACTATTGAATTGATTATGCCTAGATATCATTGTTTCAGAATTGGATTGTAGAGGAAAGGCAGTATGGGAGAGTTGATTGCTATTCTTGGACCGAGGTAAGTGTTTGTTCTAACTCTGGTTAGAGGGAATAGGTTTAGGATATTATTTGCTAATTGCTAAATGAAGAGAATGGTGCATAGGCATGGTGACAATTATCTATACACCGGAGTCTAGCATGACCGTGGGTCTTAGATATGTTTGAATCGGACTTTGTGAAGCATCTTTCTTGTCTAATTGCTAAGTTTCCTATAATATGAACGGTTAAGGAAGAATTGAGATTGGTATATTATTGGAGTGTTGTCTCTAACTAGAATTTTATAACTCATAAAGAAGTGATTGAAAGATAAGTGTTGTGATTTTTCCCTTGCCGGGATACGCAGTGTATTATTATTGTTGCTCCCTTACCGAGATATTTGGGCTATTAATTGCACCCTTGCCGGGTTAAATTGTTATTTGTGTTGAACATCCCTAATGGGACCTTTTTAGAGATATTATATGGTTATTCACTATAAATTGGGATCGTGCGGCACGCCGTCCACTTATGAATTATGATATGGGATCGTGTGGCATGTGGTCCACTTGTGAGTTATGAAATAGGATAGTGTAGCGCGCCGACCACTTATGAATACATATTTTGGGATCGTGTGGCACGCCTTCAACTTATGGAATATGAACTGGGATCATGTGGCACGTCGTCCACTTATGAATTGAGATATGGGATCGTGTGGAACGTCGTCCACTTATGAATTGAGATATGGGATCGTGTGGCACGCCGACATCTTATATATGAGTTATGGTATTGAGATAGTTTTGTTATTATACCCGTTGACATGTTTTCACTATTTCTCCCCCGATCATGCCCCTTCCTCTTTTTAGTTGATATTTCTGTCATTATTTCCATTTCTTTGTACATGTATATATCTGCACATGTTGTTTTAGGTAGGTCCTGTCTAGCCTCGTCACTACTTCATTGGGGTTAGGCCAGGCACTTACCAGCACATGGGGCAGTTATACCGATGCTACACTTCTGTGTTTTTTGCACAGATCACGGTACCGGAGCAGCTTTTGGACCACAGCAGTAGCTTATTAACCAGGAGCTGACTTCAAGCCAGGTACTTACAAGGTATCGTAGCTGGCGTTCGCAGGTCGGAGTCCTTTTCCATGTCTTAGTTTGTTATCATTGTACCGAGACAGACATTGTGTATTTCTTTCTTTTGTTCAGACTTGATTGTAGTACTCTTTAGTAGTCTGTATGCTAGTGACACCTGATTTTCGGTAGAGATATGTTCTAAACTTCAGCATTTCGATTTCAGTCTTTTTTATAAACTTAAAGTCTTTCTCTTTTATTTAATTTCTTTATATATTGTTATTGTCCAGAAGCTATCAGAGAATGTGAAACGTTTTGGCTGGCCTAGCTCCATCACGTTGGTCTCACAACTCATGGACAAAATCGGTAGAGTTTGAGGGATCAGTACAGAGACATCTGTATTTATCCCCTAAAGTTTGCAGAGTTAGGAAAAATTTCACTTTGTCCATTCTTGTCATGCGATTCTGATTCTCAAATACTTATTGTCATTCCACTCTATTTTTTCGCAGATGGCGAGAACACGTGCTTCCTCTTCTACCACGCAGCAGCTCAAGCCCCCAGTTGCAGCTCCTATCAGGGCAGAGAGCGAGGCTGAGGCCGTGCCACAGGCCAAGGCCGGGGCAGAGCTCATCCCCAAACAGCAGTTCCATAGGTGGAGCCTCATGTTAACTATGATGAGGAGGTTCCAGCACCGGCAGCTCTAGTGGGCCCAGCTAAGGTTCCAGAGGGTTTCAAAGCCACTCCACTACTCCAGTAAGCTTTGGTCCGACTGGTAAGCTTTATGGAGAGCGTCTCTAGAGAGGGTTTTCTTCCCGTAGCACCAGCCACATCTTATGATGGGGGAGCTGTTCATACTCCCGCTACGCGTACTCCGGAGCAGGTAACTCCTCAGGCTCAGGTTCCAGTGGCCCAGCCAGCTATGGTAGCTTAGCCGGGTATTCCAGCTCAGACTGGCTATTATGCGGCGATGTCCATGGATTCTTTGTGGAGGCTTGATAGGTTAACCAAGCCCTTCACCACCACCTTCAGCAGTGCTTCTACAGAGGAACCCCATGACTTCTTATTCAGCTGCCATGAGGTTCTTCAGACTAATGGGGTCGACTTCCTGACCTTTTGTCTTGCAGGATCCGCCAAGACTTGGTGAAGGGACTATTGTTTAACCAGGCCAAAGGGGCCGCCATTATTGACTTGGGATCAGTTTTCAGAGATATTCTTGGAGAAGTTTCTCCCGGTGATTGAGGGACATGTTCTACGCAGAAAGTTTGAGCATCTTCATCAGGGTACTATGACAGTTACACAGTATGAGACTCGTTTTATTGATTTGACACGCCGTGCTATTGTTATTCTCCCCACTGAGAGGGACAAAGTGGGGATATTTATTGATGGTTCAATTCACATGACCCGGCTCCAGATGGCAATGTGAGCCGATAGTGATAGTTCTTTTCAGGAGGCAGCCAATGCGGCCCACGGGATAGAGATGCCACTTGCACGATGAGGTGGTCAAGGGTCTGATAAGAGGCCTCGTCATTCTGGCAGTTTCAACGGTACTTCATCTGGAGGTAGGGATTAATATGGTATAGGCCATCCTCCGAGGACCTTTTAGTCAGCCCTACAGGTTTCATATGGTACTAAAGGTGGTCGTGGTTCCCAGCCACAATATTCTTACCAGCAACTTTCCAGCTCATCATCACCACCTATCAGCGCACCACCACTCCCTAATTCTCAACAGTCGAGGGCTTGTTTCACATGTAGTGACATGCGACATATTTCCAGGTATTGCCCTCGAGCATCTGACAGCTCTTAGCAGCATGGTCCTCGTCCCATGATTCACGCAGCAGGTGATCCACAGGACGCCCAGCCAGCTAGAGGCAGGGGTAGAGGCCATAGAGGTGGAGGTAGGAATCACAGAGGTGGAGCTCAGACCACCAGAGGCAGGGGTCAGCCAGTGGCTGATCGTCCCAGAGACATAGTTCAGGGAGGTGGGGCCCAGCTCTATTGTTATGCTTTGCCGGCAAGGCCAGAGGCTAAGTATTCTGATGCTGTCACTACAGGAACTATTCTTGTCTGTGATAGAGATACTTCAGTACTATTTGACCTTGGATCTACGTATTTATATGTGTCATCCTATTTTGCACCCTTCTTGGTTATGCCTAGCGATGCCTTGAGTGTTCCTTTTTATGTATCTACACCGGTAGGTTATTCTATAGTGGTCGACTGAGTGCATCGTTCATGTGTGGTAGTATTTGAGGTTCTTGAGACCCTTGTTGACTTATTTATCTTGGATATGGTATACTTCGATGTTATTTTGGGGATAGATTAGTTGTCCCCGTATCATGCTATTTTGGATTGTCACGCCAAGACCGTGACATTGGCTTTGCCACACTTTCCCCGACTTGAGTGTAGAGTGAACCCAGGGCATGCCACCCGCAGTGTTATTTCATATGTGAAGGCTCGACGCATGATCGAGATGGGGTGTCTAGCATATGTGGCGTTTGTTCATGACTCCAGCGCAAAGGTTCCATCTATTGACTCTATTCCTATTGTTCGTAAGTTCTCCAGAGTTCTCCCTTCCGACCTGTCGGGTATGCCGCCCAATGGGGTTATTTATTTCTGTATTGATCTGGCTTCGGGTACTCAGACTATATCCATTTCGTTGTATTGCATGGCCCCGCCAGAGTTGAAAGAGTCAAAGGAGCAGCTTCAGGATTTTCTTAATAAGGGTTTCATTAGACCTAGTGTGTCGCCTTGGGGTGCGCTGGTGTTATTTGTGAAGAAAACGGATGGGTCGATGAGGATGTGCATTGATTAGTGGCAGCTAAACAAGGTGAAGATATATTTGAGATCAGGTTATCATCAGTTGAGGATTTGGGAATCTGATATCCCTAAGACATCATTTCGCACTCGGTATGGGCATTATGAGTTTTTGGTCATGTCATTTGGGTTGACCAATGCCCCAGCAGCATCTATGGAATTGATGAAACGAGTGTTCAGGCCCTATTTGGATTTGTTCGTGATTGTTTTCATTGACGATATTCTGAAATACTCCCACAGTCAGGAGGAGCATGAGCACCACCTCATAGTGCTTCTTCGGACTCTGAAGGATAGCTAGTTATACGCCAATTTCTCGAAGTGCGAGTTTTGGTTGAGTTCTGTTGCATTCCTGGGTCATGTTGTTTGAGCAAAAGGTATTCAGGTGGACCTGAAGAAGATTGAGGCAGTCAAGAACTGGCCTCGACCAGCATCAGCTACGGAGATCCGGAGTTTCTTGGGGTTAGCAAGTTACTACCACTGGTTCGTGTAAGGGTTTTCATCTGTTGCAACCCCAATGACCAGATTGACCCAGAAGGGTGGTCAGATGAGTGTGAGACGCGCTTCCAGAGGCTCAAGACAGCTCTGACTACGACACCAGTATTGATTTTGCCCACGCGATTAGGGCAATATTGATGTAGGATTGCAGAGTCATAGCGTATGCTTCAAGGCAGTAGAAGATCCACAAGAAGAATTATCCAGCCCATGATCTAGAGTTGGCAGCCATCGTTCATGCTTTGAAGATTTGGAGGCATTATCGATATGGTGTGATGTGTGAGGTGTACATAGATCAAAAGAGCCTTAAGTTCTTGTTCAAGCAAAAGGAGTTAAATTTTAGGTAGAGGAGGTGGTTGGAGTTGCTGAAAGACTATGATGTTTCTATATTATACCACTCGGGGAAGGCCAATGTGGTGGCCGATGCTTTGAGTAGGAAGTCTGCTAGCATGGGTAGACTTGCTTATATTTCTATTAGCCAGAGACCGCTTGCTTTGGACGTTCAAGCCTTAGCCAATCTATTTGTAAGGTTGGACATTTCTTAGCCTAGCAGGGTGTTAGCTTGCATGGCTGCTCGGTCGTTGTTGTTGGAGCGTATCCATGAGCGCCAGTTCGATGATCCCCATTTGTGTGTTCTGAGAGACACGGTGCAGTGTGGAGGTGTCAAGAAAGTGACCTTGGCAGATAATGGTGCATTAAGATTGCAGGGGCGAGTTTGTGTGCCCAATATTGATGGTATTCGGGAGTTGATCTTAGCGGAGGCACATAGTTCTCAGTATTCTATTCATCCGGGCACCACGAAGATGTATCAGGATTTGAGACAGCACTATTGGTGGCACATAATGAAGAAATACTTTGTTTCATATGTGGCTCGTTGTTTGAACTGTCAGCAGGTTAAGTATGAGCACCAGAGGCCCGGTCGTTTATTTCAGAGGACTGAGCTTCCCTAGTGGAAGTGGGAGAGGATTACCATGGATTTCATTTCTTGCCTTCCGATGACTAGGAAGAAATTTGATGCAGTTTGGGTTATTGTGCACAGGCTGACCAAGTCAGCGCATTTTTTCTGGTTGCCACCATCTATTCGTTTGAGAGATTAGCTGAGATATACATCAGGGAAATTGTTCGCCTTCATGGGGTGCCGGTATATATCATTTCGGATCGGGGTACACAGTTTACCTTGCATTTCTGGAGAGCAGTGCAGCAAAAGTTGTCTTCTTAGGTTCAGTTGAATACTGCATTTCATCCCCAGGCGGAAGGTCAGTCCGAGAGGACTATTCAGATTCTTGAGGATATGCTACGAGCCTGTGTTATTGAATTTGGAGGCTCGTGGGACCAGTTTTTGCCGTTTGCAGAGTTTGCATACAACAAAAGCTACCAGTACAGCATTCAGTTGGCTCCGTATGAGGCGTTGTATGGTAGGCGGTGTCGATCTCCAGTCAAATGGTTTGAGCCGGGATAGGCTCGGTTATTGCGTACAGATCTAGTTCTGGAGTCCCTGGTTAAGGTCAAGATCATTCAGGACAGACTTGGGACAACTCAGTCTAGGCAGAAGAGTTATGCAAACCGCAAGGTCATAGATGTTGCTTTCATGGTTGGTGAGTGAGTATTGCTCCGTGTTTTGCCTATGAAGGGCGTGATGAGATTCGGGAAGAAGGGCAAGCTTAGCCCTAGGTTCATTGGCCCATTTGAGATTATTGATCGTGTGGGAGAGGTGGCTTATAGACTTGCCTTGCCGCCTAGCTTGTTAGCCATGCATCCAGTTTTTCATTTATCCATGCTTCAGAGGTATCACGGCGATCCAGCCCACGTAATAGATTTGAGCATAGTCCAAATGGATAAGGATCTGTCATATGAGGAGGAGCTGGTGACTATTTTAGACCGGCATGTTCGACGGTTGAGGTCGAAGAGTTTTCCTTCAGTGCGTGTTCATTGGAGAGGTCAGCCTCCTGAGGCATCGACCTGGTGGTCCGAGTCTGATATGCGGAGCCATTATCCTCATCTATTCCCCGACTCAGGTACTTTTTTCTTTTGTCCGTTCGAGGACGAACGATTGTTTTAGAGGTGGAGGATCTGACGATCCAAAGGATCATCACCGTAATTCTTCCCTTTTTTCAGTGCTTCCGAGGCATTGAAAACCTTGCGTGTAGCTACCTTGATTTGCTTGCACAGTCCGAGCGCAAAGCCTGAAAGGTATTATGTTGAAAGGTGTGAATTATTTGTAAATTTTGAAGAATTTTGATATTAATTTAGTTAAAGTTGACTTCGGTCAACATTTTGGGAAAACAGACCTGGACGCGTGATGTGACGGTCCCGGAGGGTCTGTAAGAAAATATAGGACTCGGGCATATTCCCGAAATCAAAATTCGAGGTCCCGAGCCCGAGTAAAGAGTATATGAAAGAAATTATTATTCTAAAAATAATATGGAATTTTGAAAAGAAAATAAGTTAGAAAATATAGGTATCAGGCTCGTATTTTGGTTCAGACGCCTGGTACAAGTCTTAAATATGCGTTAAGCACTTTCTGTGAAATTTGGTCGAAATCGAACGTCGTTTGACGTGTTTTGGACCTAAATATCCAAAGTTGGAAGTTTATGAACTTAGAAGGAAAAAATGATGATTTGAGGCTTGATTCATTTCTTTGATGTTATTTTAGCAATTTGATCGATCGAGTAAGTTTGTTGGATGTTGTTGAGTTAGTGTGTTTGGTTAGGAGCCCCGAGGGCTCGGGAATGTTTTTCGGGGTGTTCGGGGTGGTTTGGAATTTGAAAATATTGCAGAAAATCTGCTGTTGGCACTCAAAAATTTCCTTCTTCATGTTTGCGGCCTTCAACTCGCGATTGCGTACCTATGCGCTTCCTCTTCTTCGCGTTTGCGATTCAGTCCACACGTTCGCGATGCCCATGCCTCCCCTTCAGCGCGTTCGTGAGTACTCCCTCGCGTTCAGGTACAAGCTATTGAAACACATTCTCAAGGCACTAAACTAAACGTGTGTTCATATTTGTAGGTTTTGATAAATGACAAACGATGTGCAATTGACATATGACGAGGTCCAAGCACAAGCACGCAAATGTCACGTAACGAAGTTCAAGCACAAGACAAACAAAGATCAAGATTAAACAAAGTTATACATGAGTCGCTCTTTAATTATGATCTTGATCCGACAATTTAACTCAAGACTTAGCTTCTCTCGTAAAAACATTTTTATCAAATCATGCATATTTAATTTAGAGCAAAATGATTTTAAATCACGCATATTTATTTTAGCAAAATTATTTTTAAACATGCCTCTAAAATCTGGACAAAGATAATCGATTATGTACTTATGATAATCGATTATGTTAAGACAGCTGCAAGACAATCGATTGTGTACCTTATGACAATCGATCGTGTTGAGGCAGTGTCCATCAGATTTTTGAAATCTGCATGACAATCGATTGTGAACCTTATGACAATCGATTGTGTTGAGACAGTGTCCATCAGATTTTTCAAAGCTGCAAGACAATCGATTGTGTACCTTATGACAATCGATTGTGTTGAGACAGTGTTCATCAGATTTTTCAAAGCTACAAAATAATCGATTGTGAACCTTATGACAATCGATTGTGTTGAGGCAGTGTCTATTAGATTTTTCAAGACTGAAAAATAATCGATTGTCCATATAGCATAATCGATTATGTAAATGACCGTTGCCAAAATATTTTCAAACTCCGTCAGATAATCGATTATAGGATTTTAATAATCGATTGTTTTAAGTAAAATCTGGAAAAGATTTTTTGAACGTTGCCAAGTAATCAATTGTATATTTCTGATAATTGATTGTTTTAAGTAAAATCTGGAAAAGATTTTTAGAACGTTGCCAAGTAATCGATTGTATATTTCTGATAATCGATTGTTTTAAGTAAAATCTGGAAATGATTTTTTGAACGTTGGCAGTAATCGATTATACGTCTTAGATAATCGATTATGCTGCGTAAAATCTGGGAATGATTTTTGGAACGATTGGAAAACAATCGATTGTGCCAATTAGACAATCGATTGTCGTAGCACAAAATCAGCAATTCTTGATTGGCAATTAGGCAACGGTTATGCATGTTTTTGACACTATAAATACATCTTCAAATCAGTCTTCTAACACAACAACTGATCATATTATTGCTAAAGCTTGCATACTCTCTTATTCATCATTTTCTATTCATTACATAAGTTTTTGAGAGCCAAATTCTTGACGAAAGTTGTTGCGTTCTTGAGCGTATTTATTTTACTCATATCTACTCTTAAGGAGAGTCTTGTTTTGAGTGCAAAGTGTTTTCATACACTTGAAGGGAAGTGTTAATCCCTTGTATTGTAAGAAGGAACGTTGTGATTCCTTTGGTTGAAGTCTTGAAGTGTGGTATCTTCGAGCAAAGGTTGTTGAGGCTTGTGTGACTCAAGTTCTCAGTTTGTAGCGGTTTGTTAAGCACCCGTAAGCTTAACGAAGTTAGTGGAAATCTCAAGAGAGTCTCTCGGGGACTGGACTAGCCACGGGTTGTGGTGAACCAGGATACATCGGTGCGTTCGTTCCTTATTATTTACTTATCGCACTTATTTCATTCCTGCAATTTTTAAATTCCGCAAGTTTACGCTGTTTTTTATTATAACGCTATTCACCCCCCTCTAGCGTTAAGCGTATATTCTAACAATTGGTATCAGAGCCCAACTCTCTGAAAAACTTAACCGTTTGAGAGAAACAATCCATGGCTTCTACTCGTGATTCTTTTGCAGGAATAGGTGAAGGACAATGCTCCACCCGACCACCACTATTCGATGGCACAAACTATACGTACTGGAAGGAAAGGATGAGAATATTCATTCAATGGAATAGTTTTCATCTGTGGAAGGTTATAATAAAGGGAGAACAAATTCCAACCAAAAAGGTTGAAAAAGAATGGGTTCCAAAATCCGAAGATGAATACGATGCGGATGATATCTGAAAAGTGCAGAACAACGCTAAAGCCATCAACTTATTATATTGTGCTGTAAACGCTGATGATTACAGAAAAATATCATGTTGCACCACGACGAAGCAAATGTGGGATAAGTTGGAAATCACGTACAAAGGTACGGACCAGGTAAGAGAGGCTAAAGTTGATTTTCTAACCCATGCATATGAACTGTTTCACATGAAGGAAGGTGAAAGGGTCGATGACATGTTCGAACGATTTTCAAAAATCGTTAATGACTTACATGCTCTTAAGAAGACCTTCACGGATAAGGAACTTGTCCGAAAAATTCTCCGAAGTCTCACTCCGGAATGGTGCTCCAAGGCCGACGCGATTCAAGAGTCTATTGGCATTTCAAATGTCACCATCGACGGATTAAGAGGTAACCTTAAAACTTATGAATCTACTATACTTAACCCTCTTGTTAATGATCAAAGGAAACAAAGAATCGCCCTCAAGGAAAGCACAAGTCAACCTCAAAATGATGAGGACGGAGATAACGAGTTCGGACTCGTTATTAAGAGATTTCAAAAGTTCATGCGAAAAGAGTATGAACGAAAAGGCAAACAACAAGGATATCAAGTAAAGTGCTATGGATGCGGAGAAATCAGGCACATTAAATCAAATTGCCCAAATGTCAAAAAGAAGAAGAAACCCTTCAAGAAACAACGAGCATACATATCTTGGGGAGGCAACTCCGGAGACGAGTCGAGTGAGGAAGAAGAAGATGAAACCGCAAATCTTTGTCTCATGGCTCACGAAAGAAAATCAAGAAGAGGTATGTCAAATTTCTTCCAAAAACTTCTATTCTCTTGAGGAAATGCAAAATGCCTTTGATGAGTTGTATAGTGAATTCATTAAAGCTTCCAAAACTGTTAAAAACATTAAGGAAAATGCTTCCTTGAAAGAAAAAGATTTTGAAAAACAACTCTCTTTGAAAGAAAAGGATTTGGAAAAACTGATTTTGGAAAATGAGAAGTTGAAAGAAGAAAACAATTTTTTCGGCAAAAGAAGCGCCGACAAACCCGAGAGTTCTAATAATAATTGTACTTCTTGCATGCATCTAAAAGATGAGGTAGAAATACTTAAGGGCACCTTAGATAAGTTTAATTCTTCTCATAAAAATTTGAATGAAGTTCTTGTTAATTTGAAATCGACCAAAAATGGGATAGGTTTTAAAAACGAGCCTAAAGAAAAAGTTGAAGACAAACCCCAACCACCTAAGGCTCAACCTAGGACAAATAAAACAAATGTTCATCCTAGAGATAACAATCCTAGAATCAACATGCATGCTAGACCAAACACTAGAAGAAACTTTGAACATTTTAGGACACCTAGAAATGGCCTTCAACCTAGAAATAACTATTCTAGAAATGATGCATATCCTAGATCAAACACTAGAAGAAACTTTGAACATTTTAGGACACCTAGAAATGGCTTTCAACCTAGAAATAACTATTCTAGAAATGCTGCATATCCTAGAACAAATAGTAGGAGAAATGATTTTCATGAAATGCGCAATAGTCATATTGTCGAAAATAGAGTAAACAAATTTCGTCCGTCCAACTACTATCAACCTAGACGAATGCATAATCCTAATGCCATTTGTCATTATTGCAATCGAATTGGACATATTGCTCCTTCTTGCTTCACTAGACATAGACACTTAACTGCATGTCAAGCACAACAGCATATTACACCTAACTCTCAAGGACCCAAAACAGCTTGGGTACCAAAGACTCATTAATTTGTCTTGTAGGTATGTTTGAAGGGATCAAGTATACTTTGGTACCTTGATAGTGGATGCTCCAATCACATGGACCTTTTTGGACCATCTCGCATTGAAAGTCTTGGTAGAAATCGTTATGCTTTTGTTATTGTTGATGATTATTCTAGATTTACATGGACACTATTTCTTACTCATAAAAGTGAAGCTTTTCATAATTTTAAATGTTTTCTTAAACGTGTTCAAAATGTAAAGGACACAACCGTCACTTCAATAAGAAGTGATCATGGGGGAGAGTTCGATCACAATCTCTTCGCGGATTTTTGTGACGAACTCGGTATCGAGCACACCTTCTCTGCTCCACGCACACCACAACAAAATGGAATGGTGGAAAGGAAAAATAGGTGTCTCGAAGAGATGGCTAGAACCATGCTCGATGAGGCTAAGATTCCCAAACATTTTTGGGCGGATGCCGTGAGTACAGCATGCTACGTTTTAAACAGAGTAGTCATAAGGCCAATACTCATGAAAACTCCCTATGAACTCTACAAGGGAAGGAAACCAAATATCTCCCATCTTAGAGTATTCGGTTGTAAATGTTTTATTTATAACAATGGTAAAGATAATTTGGGAAAGTTTGATGTCAAATCCGATGAAGGAATTTTTATTGGTTACTCTTCACGTAGCAAAGCATATAGAGTATTCAATAATAGAACCGAAACTGTGGAGGAATCCCCTCATATTGTGTTTTCCGAAAATAATGCTCGCTTGGCGAGAAAGGATTCCAGTTTTGAACTTGCAGGTAGTTTAAACTCAATGAGTCCTCAAGACAAAGTACAAGAAGAAACTCCTAAGGAAATTCAAGATGAAATCTTGGAACAATTATCGGAGGAAGCGCCACAACTGGAAAAAGAAACGAAACTGCCTAATGCGTGGAGGACAATCAAAGACCATCCTCTCGAACAGGTAATTGGCGAAATTGAACAACAGGTAAGTACTCGAAACACTCTTAAGAACACCTTAGTACATACTGCTTTCGTTTCTCAAATTGAACCTTCAACCATCTCCGAAGCAATTGGGGATGAATTTTGGACCTTGGCAATGCAAGAGGAGCTTAACCAATTCAAACGAAATGACGTTTGGGATTTGGTGCCAAGACCCGAAAATCATACCATAATTGGTACGAAATGGGTTTTTCGAAACAAACTAGACGAAAATGGCGTAATCACTAGAAACAAAGCTAGGCTTGTAGCAAAAGGCTATAATCAAGAAGAGGGAATTGACTATGAAGAAACATATGCACCCGTAGCAAGGTTAGAAGCTATTCGTTTATTGCCTGCTTTTGCCTCTTCTATGAATTTCAATCTATATCAAATGGATGTAAAAGTGCATTTCTAAATGGTGTTATTCAAGAAGAAGTTTATGTAGAACAACCCCCGGGCTTTGAAGATATTAAATCTCCCAATCATGTTTTCAAACTTAAAAAGGTGCTTTATGGTCTCAAACAAGCTCCCCGAGCTTGGTATGAACGATTGAGCAAATTTCTTTTGGAAAATGAATTCATTAGGGGGAAAGTTGACACCACTCTATTTGTTAAGCATAAAAACAATGATATTTTATTAGTTCAAATCTATGTGGATGATATTATTTTTGGTGCTACTAACAATGCTTTGTGCAAGGAATTTTCTGATTTAATGACAAGCGAATTTGAAATGTCTATGATGGGTGAGCTAACCTTCTTTTAGGGGCTGCAAGTAAAGCAAATGAAAGAAGGAACCTTCATTTGTCAAGCTAAATATTGCAAAGAACTGCTAAAACAATTTGAAATGAGCAACGCAAAAGCAATGGCCACTCCCATGAGCACATCCGACCATCTAGACAAAGATGAGAAAGGTAAGGAAGTCGACACCAAGAAGTATCGAGGTATGATTGGATCTCTCCTTTATCTTACTGCTAGTATACCGGACATCATGTTTAGCGTGTGCTTATGCGCTCGTTATCAATCATGTCCTAAGGAGTCTCACCTAACTGCGGTGAAACGGATATTGAAGTATCTTGTTGGTACTGTAAATGTGGGTCTATGGTACCCCAAAGGTTCTTCATGCCATCTTGTTGGCTATTCCGATTCCGGTTTCGCTGGATGCAAATTGGACCGCAAGAGCACTAGTGGCACTTGTCATTTGCTCGGTAGCTCTCTAGTTTCTTGGTTTAGCAAGAAACAAGTAATTGTTGCATTGTCCACAACCGAGGCTGAATATGTAGCCGCGGGGAGTTGTTGCGCTCAAATCCTTTGGATGAAACAACAACTCTTGGACTATGGCCTAAGTATCGATCATATCCCTCTTAGATGTGATAATACTAGCCCCATATGCTTGACGAAGAACCCCGTTCTTCATTCAAGAACAAAACACATTGAAATTAGGCATCATTTTATAAGAGATCACGTTCTCAAAGGTGATGTCGAAATTGAATTTGTTGAAACCAAAGATCAATTGGTCGACATCTTCACAAACCTTTAGAGAAAGAGTCCTTCTTCCGAATTCGTAGTGAACTTGGGATTCTTGACTCCACATTGATCTAAGTCATGCATTGCATTTTCCCTTTCACATGATTACTAACTTGAGCGTCGGAGGCGTCTAACGTATTTTTGCAGGTATCGCCCTAAAAGCAGGGGGAATTATAAAGAGTGATGCAGAATAATCGATTCCTCTTTAGAATAATCGATTTCTCTTTAGTATATAATCGATTATCAAGTATCAATAATCGATTATGTTGACATTATTTGCTTTATTATCCCTTTTATGAAGTTGAAATTTTTGATTAATCAATAAACAAGTTATTTACCAATTTTTTGCTAATGTCAAAAAGGGGGAAGAATAATAAGGGCTATGCACTTAATACTTATTGGCACAAATTGAGGGGGAATTCATATGTTGAGGGGGAACTAATTTCATATATATATACTTGTCTTGGATCGTCATTATGAATTACCTAATATGCATATCCCGATTAAGGTTTGCCATTATCAAAAAGGGGGAAATTGTTGAAACACGTTCTCAAGGCACTAAACTAAACGTGTGTTCATATTTATAGGTTTTGATAAATGACAAACGATGTGCAATTGACATATGACGAGGTCCAAGCACAAGCACGCAAATGTCACGTAACGAAGTTCAAGCACAAGACAAACAAAGATCAAGATTAAACAAAGTTATACATGAGTCGCTCTTTAAATATGATCTTGATCCGACAATTTAACTCAAGACTTGGCTTCTCTCGTAAAAACATTTTTATCAAATCATGCATATTTAATTTAGAGCAAAATGATTTTAAATCATGCATATTTATTTTAGCAAAATGATTTTTAAACATGCCTCTAAAATCTGGACAAAGATAATCGATTATGTACTTATGATAATCGATTATGTTAAGGCAGCTGCAAGACAATCGATTGTGTACCTTATGACAATCGATTGTGTTGAGGCAGTGTCCATCAGATTTTTGAAATCTGCATGACAATCGATTGTGAACCTTATGACAATCGATTGTGTTGAGACAGTGTCCATCAGATTTTTCAAAGCTGCAACACAATCGATTGTGTACCTTATGACAATCGATTGTGTTGAGACAGTGTTCATCAGATTTTTCAAAGCTACAAAATAATCGATTGTGAACCTTATGACAATCGATTGTGTTGAGGCAGTGTCTAATAGATTTTCAAGACTGAAAAATAATCGATTGTCCATATAGGATAATCGATTAGTTAAATGGCCGTTGCCAAAATATTTTCAAACTCCGTCAGATAATCGATTATAGGATTTTAATAATCGATTGTTTTAAGTAAAACCTGGAAAAGATTTTTTGAACGTTGCCATGTAATCGATTGTATATTTCTGATAATCGATTGTTTTAAGTAAAATCTGGAAAAGATTTTTTGAACGTTGCCAAGTAATCGATTGTATATTTCTGATAATCGATTGTTTTAAGTAAAATCTGGAAATGATTTTTTGAACGTTGGTAGTAATCGATTATACGTCTTAGATAATCGATTATGTTGCGTAAAATCTGGGAATGATTTTTGGAACGATTGGAAAACAATCGATTGTGCCAATTAGACAATCGATTGTCGTAGCACAAAATCAGCAATTCTTGATTGGCAATTAGGCAACGGTTATGCATGTTTTTGACACTATAAATACATCTTCAAATCAGTCTTCTAAACACAACAACTGATCATATTATTGCTAAAGCTTGCATACTCTCTTATTCATCATTTTCTATTCATTACATAAGTTTTTGAGAGCCAAATTCTTGACGAAAGTTGTTGCGTTCTTGAGCGTATTTATTTTACTCATATCTACTCTTAAGGAGAGTCTTGTTTTGAGTGCAAAGTGTTTTTATACACTTGAAGGGAAGTGTCAATCCCTTGTATTGTAAGAAGGAACGTTGTGATTCCTTTGGTTGAAGTCTTGAAGTGTGGTATCTTCGAGCAAAGGTTATTGAGGCTTGTGTGACTCAAGTTCTCAGTTTGTAACGGTTTGTTAAGCACCCGTAAGCTTAACGAAGTTAGTGGAAATCTCGAGAGAGTCTCTCGGGGACTGGACTAGCCATGGGTTGTGGTGAACCAGGATACATCGGTGCGTTCGTTCCTTATTATTTACTTATCGCACTTATTTCATTCCTGCAATTTTTAAATTCCGCACGTTTACGCTGTTTTTTATTATAACGCTATTCACCCCCCTCCCCCCTCCAGCGTTAAGCGTATATTCTAACACAAGCCATTCCCAGACCCCCCCAGTCTCTTCTTCTACGCGTTCGCGATTAGCACCACACGAAAGCGATGCTTTGGCCTGTCCACCTTTCGCGAACGCATCCCTTTTCAGGCGACGCGAAAGGCATTTTTGCCCAGCAAAAGTTTAAGTTAAAAAAAGAACAGTAGCTCGAGATTTAGCCATTATTTTACACGAGCTCTTCACTCCAACATCCTATAGACGAATTTAAAGCTCATTGTCCTCCATAGCTAGCTAGGTAAGTGTTCTTAACTTCATTCTCTCTTAATTTCTTCATCTAATCACTAATTTCCTAGCCCTAAATCATGAATTCAAAGTAGAAATTGTGGGTTTTGGGTAGAGTTAGGGCTTTGGAGATTT
Source organism: Nicotiana benthamiana (assembly GCA_034376525.1). Classification (NCBI taxonomy): domain Eukaryota; kingdom Viridiplantae; phylum Streptophyta; class Magnoliopsida; order Solanales; family Solanaceae; genus Nicotiana; species Nicotiana benthamiana. The sequence continues at coordinate 130,563,293 of CM067336.1, forward strand.
TGAGTGATTCAACCTCAATTTTGGGTCGAATCTTGAAATAAATTATATATTTGAACTCGTGGGATTATGGGTGAGCGGGTTTTGGTCCGAGCCTTGAATTTGGACTATGTGGGCTGATAATTGGCTATAATTGTGTATTTTGGTCGCTTATTATACTCTAATTTACTGCACTTTAATTGGGTTTAAGTTTTAATTGCTAGTGCTTTGCACTAAATATGTATTTTATGCAGTGTAGGAGTGATTCCGAGCTATGTTGATATTATCGAATGAATTCAAGTGATTTGGACCTTTGAAGTCTGAGTAAAAGCCCAAGGAATTAAGTCGGGATCGTGTTAGGGGATCAACGGATGAGATTTGTTTAGTAAAATGCACATAACATTTCGCTCAAAACTCCGTTTGGGCTCTATAATATATCGTTGGAAAGCTATTCGAAAGGGCTACAACTTTCATACGTTGAATTTTCGCAAATTATCACTAGTGCGCCGCATGGGATGCCGCATGGTGCGGCGTAGCAGTTTAAAATGCTGTCTGACAAGAAAAGTTGAAGCCTCAGCTAAAGTGCACTATCACGCCGCATGGCATGGCGCATGGTGCAGCGTGACTGCACAGATTTTACAGAGCTAGAGTCCTATTTTACGCGGGAGAAGGTGTTTTCGTCTGGGCCCAACCCTACTTGTTATAAATGCATATAAAAACGCTATTTTGAGGATTTTAGATTCGGGAGACACACTTTGGAGTAGAACCACAAGAACATCTCTGATTTCTTCATCTTTTCTAGAATTTTCAATTAATCATAACTTATGCAATTGTTTGATTACATCATGAGTGGCTAAACACACATTGTTCTGGGGTTGTGATTTAGCCTCGAGTATTGTTGTTTGATATTAGCTTGATCTTGATTATAATTCATTCATATATGGTCGTTTCTTCAATTCTGTGTTTAATTGCTTAATTTTCTGGCCAGCAGTTAGCTTCTATTTACTCTCTATGCTATGCTTGGTAAAGTCATGTTTAGATTAGAGAAGAATTAAAGTGAGCATGATCTTAACCCTTAGGGGAAGCGGATTTGTGGTTAGGATAGGAATATACCTAATCACCGTGCTTAATAAAATATTGTGATCTTAATGCATTTTTAATAGATTGATTTCATAGGAATATAGGCATTAATCATAGGTGAGTAGTACTTCGGGAGAAGGCTATGAGAGCATTTATCGATTAATTAGCAATCATGAGCGAATTCTATGACGGGAAGAGTTAACGAGAACACAATATAATTGGTGAAATGATCACAACCCTAAAATACTTGTCTCTATTGAATACATAACAATCAACTTATTGCTTGATAATTTAGTTAATACTTAGAATTGTAGTTAGCATAATTAAATTCTTGAGCTCGAATTCGGCTTCGCGGAATAAAAATAGTGTTGTGTTAGTGAGTAGCTGATATAAGTCTCTATGGGTTCGACAATCAGCTTATTATTTTATTACTTGTATGAACACGTATACTCGCGTGTGCGTTTGGGAGAAACAAGGGCCCGGGGTTGGATTTCGGTAAATTTGGAAGAATGCTAGGGATTTCATTTCTAGGCTTTGGGATTGTGTTTTTGGGTCTTTACTGATACTATTGACTGATTATGCCTAGATACCATTGTTTCGGAGTTGGATTATAGAGGAAAGGCGGTATTGGAGAGTTGATTGCTATTCTTGGACTGAGGTAAGTGTTTGTTTTAACTCTGGTTAGAGGGAATATGATTAGGATATTATTTTCTAATTATTAAATAAAGAGTATGGTGTATAGACATGGTGAGGGTTATCTATACACCGGAGTCTAGTATGACCGTGGGTCTTAGATGTGTTTTAACCGGACTTTGTGAAGCATCTTTCTAGTCTAATTGCTAAGTTTCCTATAATGTGAACGGTTAAGGAAGAATTGATATTAGTATATTATTGGAGCGTTGTCTCGAACTAGAATTTGATAATTGATAAAGAAGTGATTAAAAGAGAAGTGTTGTGATTTTTCCTTGCCGGGATACATAGTCTATTATTGTTGTTGCTCCCTTGCCGAGATATTTGGGTTGTTAATTGTACCCTTGCCGGGGTTAAATTGTTATTTGTGTTGAATTTTCCTAGCGGGACCTTTTTAGAGAGATTATGTGTTATTCACTATAAAATAAGATTGTGTGGCACGCCGTCCACTTATGAATTATGATATGGGATCGTGTGGCATGTCGTCCACTTGTGAGTTATGAAATGGGATCGTGTGGCGCGCCGACCACTTATGAATACATATTTTGGGATCGTGTGACATGCCTTCCACTTATGGAATATGAATTGGGATCGTGTGGCACACCTCTACTTATGAATTAAGATATGGGATCATGTGGCGCGCTGACCACTTATATATGAGTTATAATATTGAGATAGTTTCGTTATTATATCCGTTGATTTGTTTTCACTGTTTCTCCTCGAGCATGCCCCTTCCCCTTTTTAGTTGATATTCTCTGTCGTTATTTCCGTTGCTTTGTACAAATATATATCTGCACAGGTTATTTTAGGTAGGTCCTGTCTAGCCTCGTCACTACTTCGCCGGGGTTAGGCCAGGCACTTACCAGCACATGGGGTATGTTGGGCTAATGCTACACTTCTGTGCTTTTCGCCCAGATTACGGTATCGGAGCAGCTTTTGGACCGCAGCAGTAGCTTATTGACCGGGAGCTGACTTCAGTCCAGGGACTTACGAGGTATCCTAGCTGGCGTTCGCAGGCCGGAGTCCCTTTTCATTTCTTAGTTTCTTTTCATTGTATCGAGACAGACAAGTGTATTTCTTTCTTTCGCTCAAACTTGATTGAAGTACTCTTTAGTAGTCCATGAGCTAGTGACACCAAATTTTGGGGAGAGATATGTTCTAAACTTTCACATTTTGATTTCAGTCTTTTTATAAATTTAAAATTTTCTGCTTTTATTTAATTGCTTCGTATATTGTTATTGTTCAGAAGCTATCAAAGAATGTGAAATATTTTGGCTGGCCTAGCTCCGTTAGTAGACGCCATCGTGACTATCGATGGTGTAAAATTCGGATCGTAACATTAACTATCTTGTGTCGAGAGCATAAGAAAATAGCATAGGTCATACGTCATACAAATGACCATATCAATGGCCTGTTTTTGTGAGTGTTCTAGGAAACAAGTTGAAAGAATAAGAAACAAACAAAAGATAAGAGGGAATAATGTGTGTTTATGACAAGGTAGAATCATCCAAAAACATATCTCTTCATTTGGACTAGTTTTCGTAATTTTTTGTTGTCACACATCGTCAGACTTTTCTCTAAAGCAAGTAAAGCAATTGTTTTAGGCCCCACATTTATGAGGGTTAATTTTTTGTTTTACCTAATATAACTATGTATAAGTTAAAAAAAGGTTTCGTGAAATGAAAAAGTTTGATTTTCTTATTTAATAACTATAGAGAAGATCTGCAACTGTTATGATTTCTACTAAAAATAATTGCACTTAAAATGAATATCGAGCCCGAATTTCGTAGGAAACGTATTATATATTGGAAGTAACAAATTGAGGAGTATGTTGATCATAAAATTTCAAAATTTTTCGAAAAGTTCTTTGAAGTTGATTATTTTATACATAATAGACAGAGCTATTTTTTTCACTTCAAAATAAATTTGAACAATTCGAATCATATGAAAATATTTTTGATTTTCTATTTAGTGGTAAAAACTAAAACTATTAGATTTCGAAAATTTGAAAAATAATTTCCTTAATCTTGAATGTTCCTTAAAGCATAATAATCAATTCGATATAGATGGTATTTTCGAAATTAAATTTTTTTTTAAAAATATAGTATAATTAGCAGTAACAGTAATTATATACTCAGTCAAATAAAAAAAGTGATTCTTTTTCCAATGCATATATTACTTATGAATAATGTTAATAACTCTTATTTCTGTCGTTTTAACGGAAAGAAAAATGCAAAATTAAAATTGATAAAATTTGACCTAAGATCAATAATGTCTCAATAAGGATTAAATGGATTAGTTATATTGTCAATTAAGAAAAACTTATTAGGAGTTATTGATTATAAAAAAATTATTAATAACTTTGTGCCTAAGAAGCGATAGAAAAATAGACTTCGAATAAATAAATAATTTATTTTTAAAATTAAGGTCCCTCATAAAATTTAAGTTTAGGTCACAAAACTAGTCGGCCGTCCCTGGTGTCACATCGTTCAATTCTTCCTCATCTTAACCTAACATTAATTAATTCTCTTTGTATTAATTAAATGAAAATTTTCAAACAATTGTAGACGTACAAAACCTAAAGTAATTATATAGTTCAAAAAGGATACAAATCAAAGATGCAATTTCGTCATCAAAGTTAAACATTTTTTATTTAATGTACCACATGACGAGATGACATTTTGTCTACATAAGGAAGTAGGTGAGCATATTTGGCTTGTCCACTTTTATTTATATATTAAGTCATCATCTCCACTTGAAAACAAAAAAAAAAATACGAGAAAATGACCTCTTATGATTACTTATAATTCGAATAGCAAATATGATCCTTTAAAAATTCTTTCTATTTTATTTATTAATTTCCCGTGGCATATGTTTTGTGTTTTTTTAATTTCCCGTCCGGTATTTAGTTCCCTTATTGGAGCATGACTATATTTGGATTCGTGCAGCGTAAGATCTCATTCGGGATGGAGCGCTCCCTACCAAAAAAAATTTTCATACCCAGGATTCGACACCCAGATTTCTGGTTAAGGAAAAAGTAGCCACATTAACTACACACATCTTTTGGTGGTCGCGTCGTATATTTTACTTATCTCCTTAGAACGAATTTTTAACTAAAATAACACTTAATTATGGACACAAACTAATTAACAAAAAAAAAATAATTAAGGCATAGTTAAATCCACCCTTTAATTTTGTTTTTGAGGCTTATATATATATATATATATATATATATATATATATATATATATATATATATATATATATATAATAATGTAATATTTTTTTAATCTCTTTATTAAAATTATGGTTCCCTCTGCTTACTAGGCGTTAGAATAAAAGTCATTTGAAGCATGCTTGAGTAAAATGGGGATTGTAACATAAATTGCTGGCTATGTTTGCTGTTATTTTTTCTAATCGGTATATATATATAATTAGGTGGGCAACTATTTTGGTTAATTTTTCTTTACTAAATGCGGATGGCTGCTTATACAAATATATAGCATGATCCTCAATTGGTATTTAACTAATTAATCTTGTTCATTCAAGATCTGAAGACCGATATTCGGATCACTAATATATATATATATCATAATTAGCTGTTAACAATTATACGTGGAGAGAGTGGGAAGATATGCGTTAATACTGTTTTTAATATAAGATCTTGGATAAGGATAATGAGATTACAGAGATTTATCCGCGTGTTTAATTAATGACGATCTTAACGTGTGTAATTAAAACCAACTAACTAAACTTTTAGTGGGATCAAACATAAGTGATTACATCTAGAAGTTAAATAGAATATTAGGCGGCTAAGTGTGGACAAGATGGATTAATGAAGTCATTATTAAAAGTAGAATAACTCAAGATATTATGCCTAATGTCTACTTTTGCTGCTTTTTTTTGGGTGCCTTTTCTTGTAAATACTTGGAATTTGGACTAACATTAACTAATAACATGTGGGATAAAAAATTGGGAGTATTGTTTAATTGGACTTTAAGAAATAAATAAAGATTTTTGAAATGTTTGGTCTTATCTGTCATAATATTTCTGTGGCTATAATTTTTTATTAAAATTAAATAAAAAACTTAAAAGTTATTTTGTTTCTATATATACAAAAGTACTAAAAAAAAGTTAGAGAGCTGGTCTCCATTTAGGATTATGGTAACTTTTCATTTACATTAGATCACATTAACTTTTTGTAAAGGTACTTGACTATATAAAAAACATATCATTCTAAATTTCTGATGTTTATTAAGCCTATAGCATCGTCACCTACGTATACACAATATCCACCAATCTATTCTCCTCTTCCAATTTATTTTGGATTTGTTACACCCACATGATTAGTTATGTGGTTAATGCGTTAAAAAAATTATGTACTTGTGTAAACTCAATAATTATCCCAAACATGCATAATCATGGGCATAACCTAGATTAACTTGCACAAAAAGTCCACGCTAATTAGTGGTAACCCAAGGGGCTTCATCATGGAAAGTTGTGTATAGCACAGTAAAGAAGCCTACAATAACTGAATGGATATCCTTTTGGTCCTGAAGCCAATTACCATTCTCTTCTTTGAGGGATAGAATTTTGTTTCTTCTTCTTCTATTAGAGTTGAAATGTGTGAAAAAATCTAGTAGTAGCATCACTCTCATTTAGGCAGTTGATCCTAGACTTTAGTTTTCAAAAGTCTTCTTCACTTTTGAGGATGTGGTTCAGCTCAGCAATTAGATCTATTTCAAGATTTAGCAGATAGCTAGGAGAATTTTAAATACTAGAGATTCTAGCCAACAGTATCTTCTTTTGATGGAACATGTTTCCAAAAACTTCCTGGTTCCATTTGGTTACCAGAGTCTTAAAACTATCAGTGGATTGAAGAATGGTGGATTGGTCAGAGAAATCCCTATTGATGATGTTCGGGAAAGAAGGGTGGCTAGCCCACATTGATTCAAACCTGAAGGGCCTTGATGCTTTGTTGTTTGGAGGCCCTACCAATTGAATTTGTTAAGGGCAGTGGTCTGAGTGGGTCCTAGGGAGGTATAGTACAGTAGTCTCGGAGTACTGTTCTATCCATCCTTCATTGGAAAAGCACCTATCTATTCTTTCTAGAATTATGGAGGTTTTGTTGTTGTACCTTTTATCAGTCCTAGTGTATTTACTCCCTTTATATCCTAGGTCTATTAGGTTATACTTGTTTATGCAGTTCCAGAATAGGTTGTTGCGACTCATGTTCATAGGGTTACCCCCAAATTTTTCCCTGGCCTTTAAGACTTCGTTGAAGTCTCCTCCTATGAACCAGTTTATATTTATGTTGTTAGAAATTGTGATTAACTGCTCCCATAGGAGTTTTCTATCTGCTAAGAGGTTACTAGCATAAATAGCGAAAAAGAGCAATTGAGGGTTGTCTGGGCTTACCTTTACCATTGCGTGGATACCTTGGGGGTAGTTGCCACTTCTTCCACAGACACGAACTCTTTTTTCCACATAAACACGATACCCCCAGACGGGCCTCCGGTTGGAGACTAGATGATCATGTCAAAGTCGAGTTGTCGGGCCAAAGAGTGATGGTCTGCCATCTTGGTTTCGAGGAATCCTAGCACTGCAGTCTTGTGGATTCTCGCCATTTTTAAATAGTATCGTTTGAACTCAGCATTGTTTCCACCCCCAACATTCCATATGATGTAGTTCATCATTGGAGTTGTGGGTGATTAGTGAGTTCCCTCGCGAGGGCTCGTTGGTCCTGGCAGACCTGGCATCTGGGGTGGTGGTGACTTCCTCTTTAAACTCAAGATTGGGGCTAGGTTTAGGAGTGGTTTCAATGGGCCGTGTGTTTAGGCTGAGACTAGGCTCATTCCACACTTTGGTCATTATTTTGGGGCACATCACCACTACTATCTTGCATGTTTCCGAGCTGAATTCTATCGATCTCACTGAGTCGAGGAGAAGAGAGTCTTTCCTTGGTGTTGGATAAGATTACTTTGGCTCTTCTGAGGCATTCTTATTCTTGAGTATCTCAAGTGCTTTGGAGGTTCCTTTCTGGATATTCTTGAGGGGTGGTGAGTTGTTCTTCCTTTTTAGAGCAGAAGATGATGGGTTGGTTGGTTGATCGATCGTAACAAAGACCGGCTCCGCCGTTGGGTTCTCTTTCATCAGATTTGGAAAAAAAGGAGGTATTAGAAGCTCTGTAGGATATGATTGTTGAGGATTTGGGGGTCTGTTATTGGTGAGGTGTTGTCGATATTCAACATCGACTGCCATATGAGAGGTCCAAAGGCTGCTAATGCCTTGTTTATTGCTTCCACCGTTACCCTGGCTAGGTGGGCTGGGTTTTGCACTATCAGTGTCACCCCCCGATTGTCCAGGGTGAAATCATAGGATAGATCCTGCCCCTGCAAGGCAACCTCCAACCAGGAGGCCGACTGTTTGGTCCGGTGGTAGTGGTAATGTGGAGATGGTGGTCGGTAGTGTTCTTTCGCCTGTTTTGTATTTTTTTAGCTTTCTACTTTGGGTAACGATGGGAGTGAAGTTTAGAGATTGTCTTCCCATTATTAAGCCATTTTGTGTCACATGTTAGATAGTGGAAGGGTTGCTGGGAATTGGGACTAGGGGTTGGGTGTTCATTAATTTAGGGATGTAATGGATGTGACGGTTGTGGTCTTTTCATCTGGAAATGGAAGGGGTAGCAGATAGGGCACTCGATTGTTGTTGGTCACTGTTGGGATTTCTCCATTAAAGGATGTTGCAGGAGATTTGGTAGGGAAAGCATAGGTTTAAGTGTTGGGGTGGGGAGTTGGGCTGTCAGTGGTGCCCATGGTGGAGTGTCCATTTGGAGAGAGGGAACCGGCCCCATTGGGTGTTTCACAAGACGTAGTAATTGAGGTATTGGGGGTTAGGCTATAAACCCCTTGAGAGTTGGGCTCATTATTGGAGCTAGTGGGGTCGTCAGTTGTTGGCCCCGCTTTTCGTTTGGCACCCGTATTAGGCTGCAATATTGGGCTTGTTAGATAATACGCTTAACGCTAGAGGGGGCGTGAATAGCGTTATAATAAAAATTAGCGTAAACTTGCGGAATTTAAAAATTGCAGGAAATAAATAAGTGCGATAAGTAAATAAATTAGAACAAACGCACCGATGTATCCTGGTTCACCACAACCCGTGGCTAGTCCAGTCCCCGAGAGACTCTCTCGAGATTTCCACTAACTTGTTAAGCTTACGGGTGCTCAACAAACCGTTACAACTTGAGGACACAAGCCTCAACAACCTTTGCGCGGAGATACAACACTCCAAGACTTCAACCAAGGAAACTCAAGTTCCTTCTTACAACACAAGGGACTAACACTTCCCTTCAAGTGTACAAAAACACTTAGCACTCAAACAAGACACTCCTTTAAGAGTAGATATGAGTAAAAAGAATACGCTCAAGATCGCAACAACTTTCGACAAGAATTTGGCTCTCAAAAGCTTATGTAATGAATATAAAATGACAAGCAATAAAGTATGCAAGCTTTAGCAATTGTATGATCAGTTGTTGTGTGTTGTTATTATTAAAAGACTGATTTGACGCTGTATTTATAGTTGAAAAACCTTGTATTACCGTTGCCTAATTGCCAATTAAGAATTGCTGATCTTACTCAGTGACAATCGATTGTCAAATTACCACAATCGATTGTTTGCCAGTTCTTCCAAAAATCAATCCAAGATTTTACGCATAACAATCGATTATCTAAGATCAATAATCGATTACTGGCAACTTTCAAAAAATCATTTGCAGATTTTACGTAAAACAATCGATTGTCAGAAATCTACAATCGATTATAAAAAATCAATAATCGATTACTCAGCAACGTTCGAAAAATCCTTTCCAGATTTTAATTAAAACAATCGATTATAAGAAATCAATAATCGATTACCTGACGGTATTTGAAAATATTTTGGCAACGGTCAGTTATACAATCGATTATAATAAGTTAACAATCGATTATATATCAGTCTTGAAAAATCAATTTAGACACTGCCTCTTGACAATCGATTGTTATAGGTTCACAATCGATTATTTAATAACTTTGAAAAAGTCTGGAAGACACTGCCTCAACACAATCGATTGTCATAAGTTCACAATCGATTATTTTGTGACTTTGAAAAATCTGATAGACACTGTCTCTTCACAATCGATTGTCATTAGCTTCACAATCGATTATTTTGAGCTTTGAAAACTTTTGATGGACACTGCCTCATCACAATCGATTGTCATAAGGTTCACAATCGATTGTCATGCAGATTTGAAAAATTTGATGCTCACTGCCTTAACACAATCGATTGTCATAAGTTCACAATCGATTGTCAAGCAGCTGACTTAAACATAATCGATTATTATAAGTACATAATCGATTATCTTAGTCCAGATTTTAGAGGCATGTTTAAAAATCATTTGACTAAAGTAAATATGCATTATTTAAAATCATTTTGCTCTAAATTAAATATGCATGATTTGATAAAAATATTTTTACGAGAGAAGCCAAGTCTTGAGTTTAAGTTGTCGGATCAAGATCACAATTAAATACCGACTCATATAAAACTTAATCTCGATCTTTGTCTTGTGCTTGAATCTCGTTATATATCAATTTTGCGCTTGTGCTTGGACCTCGTCATATGTCAATTTGCGCATAGTTTGTCATTCATCAAAACCTACAAATATGAACACACGTTTAGTATAATGCCTTGAGAACGTGTTTCCAACAATTTCCCCCTTTTTGATAATGGCAAACTTTAAGCGGGATATGCATATTAGGCAATTCATAATGACGATTCAAGACAAGTAAAGATATGCAACAAGTATATTTATTTGTTCCCCCTCAATATATGAATACCCCCTCAATTTATGCCGATAAGTATTGAGAGTGCATACCCGTTATCTTCCCCCTTTTGCCATTAGCAAAAAATATAGAATAATTAAAAAACTTGTTTATTTATTAATAAAAAATGATTACATAAAGGGAACAATAAAAACATAGAACAGTAAAATAGAAAAACAAATAAAGAAATTATTCATCATTATTTCCCGCCTCATCATCCGGCACTGCTTCATAGGGAACAAGACCGGCATATGGATAATGAACATGGTCAAAATATCCATGGATCTCATGTGTCAATTGACCGACAGAGGTGGTCAATGAAGCAATTTGGTCGGAAATGGATTGAAGAGTAGGTTCTTGAGGCTGACGCGATCGACGAGTTGGAGGAGGAGCAGGAGCTACATGATCGCCGTCATGGGGAAAGGAGGATTCAGAAATTTCCCACTTCTTGGTGCTCTTTTTGAGAGGACCAATGGAAGTGTTGAACCCGGAAGCTTCAAGAAAATTCATAATAAGGAGGGCATAGGGAAGAGGTCTATCATCTCCGATGGCATCACGCATGTGAATTTTGACGAGCTTACACCAATTGATGTGAGCTCCGGTTATAATGGCATGCATGAGCTTAGCGTCCTCTTGGGAAAGAGTGGTATGATTATGCTTCCGAGGCTTGAGGACTCGGGTGATGAAATAGAAAATCAAACGATATTCGGGGAGCATTCCCGTAATGGTAGGACGTCGAGTAGATAGATTAGGATCATAAACTCCAAGTCCTATTTGGTTTAGGAGAGTTTTCTCATCAAATAAGGCACCGGCCTCTCTAATGTAGCGAGTAATGTTTTCGCCACTTCGAGGAAGATGGGCAATGGAATGCAAGTTTTCATTGGACAAAAGAATTTGAACACCATCAATATTTGACACAAGCTCACCATCGTCATCCTCATGAAGGTTTGAGTAAAACGCTTGAATCAATGGAGGATTAATATAAGGATAGGTAAGATATAAGAAGTCAAGAAGTTGACATTCCTTAAGCATGTTTGCAGCGGGGGCATATGATTCAAGATACTTGCTTGTTGAAAAGCGAGGAGGAAGAATGTCACGCTTTTCGAATTTTGTCAAAAATCTAGTAAGCTCGGTTTCAATATTGAATTGTAAAATAGACCCATCTTGATAAGGGAAATTTGGAGGTGGAGGAGCAGAAGAAAATGCACCTTGTCTACCTGAACGGGAACGTTTAGAGTGTCTGCCCGACATTTTCAAAAAGTAGTAATGAACTTTGTTAGAAACTTGGAAGATTTTTGAAGGTTTGGGAGCAAAGATTGATGCTTGAGTGAATAAAATTGAAGACTTGTGATGCCTATTTATAATGGGAAGAATGGCATTTCATTTATGATGAAAATCTGCAGAAATTTATGAGCCAAAACAGTCAGAAACGGTAAAAATAAATTGCACTGACCATTAGACAATCGATTGTTGAAATGAAATAATCGATTGTTGAGCAGATTTTAACTTGAACTTGGAACTGACACATAATTGATTGCAGGACCCAAACGGTAACAAATTTTTTAATTACTGACAAAAAAAATAATCGATTGTTGAATTATGATAATCGATTGGTGTGATACAGTGAGCACGGTGATTTTCTGACTCGGAAAATAATCGATTATATTTATGAAACAACCGATTGTTTTAGGAAAGCAGTACTGAATGGCTGAGACAGTAATCGATTATACAGTTAAAAAATCGATTATTAAACACAAATGCATAATAAGCATCAAACATAAATAATCCATTAGTGATACTTGCTAATCGATTTTCCGCACAGTAAAATAATCGATTATTTGCTGTAACAATCGATTGTTCTATGTCATTTCTTTAAAATTCCCCCTGCCTTTAGGGCGATACCTGCAAAAGAGAATTAGACGTCTCCGACGCTCAAGTTAGTAATTTGTAACGAAATAATGCAATGAGAACGTGATCTCTTAAGAAGTGTGTCCTAAGGTGTTCTTAAGAGAGTTTCGGGTACTTACCGTTTCTCCGACGTCGCCAATTACCTGTTCGAGAGGGTGATCTTTGATTGTCCTCCACTCGTTAGGCATTTTCGTTTCTTTCTCCAATTGTGGCGTTTCCTCCGTTGATTGTTCCAAGATTTCATCTTGAATTTCCTTAGGAGTTTCCTCTTGTACTTTGTCTTTTAAACTATTTAAAATACCTGCAAGATCAGAACAAGAGTCCTTTCTCGCCAAGCGAGCATTATTTTCGGAAAACACAATATGAGAGGATTCCTCCACAGTTTGGGTTCTATTATTAAATACCCTATATGCTTTGCTACGTGAAGAATACCCAACAAAATTCCTTCATCGGATTTGGCATCAAATTTTCCCAATTGATCTTTTCCATTGTTATGAATAAAAACTTTACAACCGAATACTCCAAAATGGGAGATATTTGGTTTCCTTCCCTTGTAGAGTTCATAAGGGGTTTTCATGAGTATTGGCCTTATGACTACTCTATTTAAAACGTAGCATGCGGTACTCACGGCATTAGCCTCTTCGAGCATGGTTCTAGCCATCTCTTCGAGACACCTATTTTTCCTTTCCACCACCCCATTTTGTTGTGGTGTTCGTGGAGCGAAAAAGGTATGCTCGATACCGAGTTTGTCACAAAAGTCCGCAAAGAGATTGTGATCAAACTCTCCCCCATGATCACTTCTAATTAAAGTGACGGTTGTTTCCTTTTCGTTTTGAACACGTTTAAGAAAATATTTAAAATTCTGAAAAGCATCACTTTTATGGGCAAGAAATAAACTCCAAGTAAATCTGGAATAATCATCAACAATAACGAAAGCATAGCGATTTCTACCAAGACTTTCAATGCGAGATGGTCCAAACAAATCCATGTGAAGCAATTGCAATGGTCTAGTAGTTGAAACAATATTTTTTGATTTAAAAGATGCTTTTGTTTGCTTCCCTTTTTGACAAGAATCACAAATAGAGTCATTTTCAAATTTCAAATTTGGAAGACCAACAACTAAATTTTGTGAAACCAATTTGTTCAAAAGATGCATGTTGATGTGAGCTACTCTACGATGCCATAACCAAGAATCATCCTCTTTGCTCATTAACAATTCACATATTCGGGTGAAGAATTTGCAAGATCAACCATATAAATGTTATCCATTCTAAAACCACGAAGGATAATTTTAAAATCGCTACGTCTAAAAACTAAGCATTCATCCGAATCAAATAAAACAAGATTTCCCTTGTCACATAATTGACTTATGCTCAAGAGATTATGTTTTAAACCTTTCACAAGTAATATATGCTTAATGGAAGAAATTTCATCCTTACCGACCGATCCGATGCCGATAATCTTTCCTTTGTTGTTATCACCAAAAATAACACTTCCCCCTTCCTTGTGTTCTAGTTGAAGGAATTTGGATTCGTCTCCCGTCATGTGCTTGGAGAATCCACTCTCAAGGTACCATAGTACACTTGATCCCTTCAAACATACCTACAAAACAGATTAATGAGTTTTAGGTACCCATGCCATTTTGGGTCCTTGGGGGTTAGGCAAATCATAGTGATGTGATTGAGTGTTATGTCTATGTCGTGTAAAACAAGCAGGAGCAATATGTCCAATTCGTCTACAATAATGACAAGTCACGTTAGGATTATGCATCCTTCTAGGTTGATAGTAATTGGACGGACGAAATTCATTTACTCTATTCTTGACAATATAACTATTGCGCAAATCATGAAAATCATTTCTCCTACCATTTGTTCTAGGATATGCATCATTTCTAGAATAGTTGTTTCTAGGTTGGAAGTCATTTCTAGGTGTTCTAAAAGGTTCAAAATTCCTTCTAGTGTTTGGCCTAGAATGTGCATTATTTCTAGCATGATTATTTCTAGGTTGCGATTGATGAAAACCATTTCTAGGTTTGTTGTATCTAGGAGGAACATTTGTTTTATTTATCCTAGGTTGAGCCTTAGGTGGTTGGGGGTTGGCTTCAACTTTCTCTTTAGGCTCGTTTCTAAAACCTATGCCATGCTTGGTCGACTTCAAATTAACAAGCACTTCATTCAAATTTTTATGAGAAGAGTTAAACTTATCTAAGGTGCCCTTAAGCCTTTCTACTTCATTTTTGAGATGCATGCAAGAAGTACAATTTCTAGAATTCTCGGGCTTGTCGGCGCGTCTTTTGCCAAAAAATTTGTTTTCCTCTTTCAACTTCTCATTTTCTAAAATCAGTTTTTCCAATTCCTTTTCTTTAAAATAGAGTTGTTTTTGAAAATCTTTTTCTTTTAAAGAAGCATTTTCTTTTATACTCTTAACAGTTTTTGAAGCTTTAATAAATTCGCTATACAACTCATCAAAAGCATTTTGCATTTCTTCAAGGGAAAAGAAATTTTTGGAAGATATTTGACATACCTCTTCTTTGTTGTCCTCTTGTGCCATAAGACAAAGATTTGCAGCTTCGTCTTCTTCTTCCTCACTTGACTCGTCACTGGAGTCGCCTCCCCAAGATATGTATGCTCGTTGCTTCTTGAAGGGTTTCTTCTCCTTTTTAGCATTAGGGCAATTTGATTTAATGTGGCCGGTTTCTCCGCACTCGTAGCACTTTATTTGATCTCCTTGCTTTTTGCCCTTTCGTTCATACTCTTTTCGCATGAACTTTTGAAATCTCTTGATAACGAGTCCGAACTCGTTGTCTCCGTCCTCATCATTTTGAGGTTGGCTTGTGCTTGCCTTGAGAGCGATTCTTTACTTCCTTTGATCATCAACAAGAGGGTTAAGTATAGTAGATTCATAAGTTTTAAGATTACCTCTTAATGCGTCGATGGTGACATTTGAAATGCCAATGGATTCTTGAATCGCGTCGGCCTTGGATCGCCATTCCGGAGTGAGACTTCGGAGAATTTTTCGGACAAGTTCCTTATCCGTGAAGGTCTTCTTAGGAGCATGTAAATCATTTACGATTTTTGAAAATCGTTCAAACATCTCATGGACCTTTTCGCCTTCCTTCATGTGAAACAATTCATATGCATGGGTTACGAAATCAATTTTGGCTTCCCTTACCTGGTCCGTACCTTCGTACGTTATTTCCAGCTTGTCCCACATTTGCTTCGCCGTTGTGCAACAAGATATCTTCCTGTAATCACCAGCATTTACAGCACAATATAATAAATTAATAGCTTTAGCATTATTTTGCACCTTTCGGATATCATCCGCATCGTATTCATCTTCGAACTTTGGGACCTATTCATTTTCAACCTTCTTGGTTGGAATTTGTTCTCCATTCATTATGACCTTCCAAAGATGAAAACTATTTGATTGTACAAATATTCTCATCCTCTCCTTCCAGTATGTATAATTTGTACCATCGAATAGCGGTGGTCCGGTGGAGCATTGTCCTTCACCTATTCCTACAAAAGAATCACGAGTAGAAGCCATGGATGTTTCTCTCAAACGGTTAAGTCTTCAGAGAGTTGGGCTCTGATACCAATTGTTAGATAATACGCTTAACGCTAGAGGGGGGTGAATAGCGTTATAATAAAAATTAGCGTAAACTTGCGGAATTTATAAATTGCAGGAAATAAATAAGTGCGATAAGTAAATAAATTAGAACAAACGCACCGATGTATCCTGGTTCACCACAACCCGTGGCTAGTCCAGTCCCCGAGAGACTCTCTCGAGATTTCCACTAACTTGTTAAGCTTACGGGTGCTCAAAAAACCGTTATAACTTGAGTACACAAGCCTCAACAACCTTTGCTCGGAGATACAACACTCCAAGACTTCAACCAAGGACACACAAGTTCCTTCTTACAACACAAGGGACTAACACTTCCCTTCAAGTGTACAAAAACACTTAGCACTCAAACAAGACACTCCTTTAAGAGTAGATATGAGTAAAAAGAATACGCTCAAGATCGCAACAACTTTCGACAAGAATTTGGCTCTCAAAAGCTTATGTAATGAATATAAAATGATAAGCAATAAAGTACGCAAGCTTTAGCAATTGTATGATCAGTTGTTGTGTGTTGTTATTATTAAAAGACTGATTTGACGCTGTATTTATAGTTGAAAAACCTTGTATTACCGTTGCCTAATTGCCAATTAAGAATTGCTGATCTTACTCAGTGACAATCGATTGTCAAATTACCACAATCGATTGTTTGCCAGTTCTTCCAAAAATCAATCCAAGATTTTACGCATAACAATCGATTATCTAAGATCAATAATCAATTTCTGGAAACGTTCAAAAAATCATTTGCAGATTTTACGTAAAACAATCGATTACTCAACAACGTTCAAAAAATCCTTTCCAGATTTTAATTAAAAAAATCGATTATAAGAAATCAATAATCGATTACTCAGCAACGTTCAAAAAATCCTTTCCAGATTTTAATTAAAACAATCGATTATAAGAAATCAATAATTGAATACCTGACGGTATTTGAAAACATTTTGGCAACGGTCAGTTATACAATCGATTATACTAAGTTAACAATCGATTATATATCAGTCTTGAAAAATCAATTTAGACACTGCCTCTTGACAATCGATTGTTATAGGTTCACAATCGATTATTTAATAACTTTGAAAAAGTCTGGAAGACACTGCCTCAACACAATCGATTGTCATAAGTTCACAATCGATTATTTTGTGACTTTGAAAAATCTGATAGACACTGTCTCTTCACAATCATTGTCATTAGCTTCACAATCGATTATTTTGAGCTTTGAAAAACTTTGATGGACACTGCCTCATCACAATCGATTGTCATAAGGTTCACAATCAATTGTCATGCAGATTTGAAAAATTTGATGCTCACTGCCTTAACACAATCGATTGTCATAAGTTCACAATCGATTGTCAAGCAGCTGACTTAAACATAATCGATTATCATAAGTACATAATCGATTATCTTAGTCCAGATTTTAGAGGCATGTTTAAAAATAAATTTGACTAAAGTAAATAGCATTATTTAAAATCATTTTGCTCTAAATTAAATATGCATGATTTGTTAAAAATATTTTTACGAGAGAAGCCAAGTCTTGAGTTTAAGTTGTCGGATCAAGATCACAATTTAATACCGACTCATATAAAACTTAATCTCGATCTTTGTCTTGTGCTTGAATCTCGTTATATATCAATTTTGCGCTTGTGCTTGGACCTCGTCATATGTCAATTTGCACATAGTTTGTCATTCATCAAAACCTACAAATATGAACACACTTTTAGTATAATGCCTTGAGAACGTGTTTCCAACAGGGCTTCTGTGCTGACCATGTTTGTGTGTGTCTTGTGCACTAGTGGAGATTTTGTTTGGGCCAATTGGCCTCTTTTTGGTTTTTTTCACATGGTTTATTATTTTTCTTGAATTATAATGAAGAGTTTGAGTTTGTAAGAATTTACCTGAATTAGTGTCGAACATATTTACCTGTATCTCTTCCATCTGTAAAGCATGATGTGGTCTATTCACTTTACCTTCATTGTTGTATATTGTTTTTGTTTGTCCCTGCTTACGTCTTCGTGGGAAGGTGACTGTTTTCCATTCACTTTCCTATGGATTGACTGGTTTTTCTTGATGATCGTCTTGTGGTTCTTTAGTTTTTGTGGGTGTGTGTGTATCCTGTAGTTGCAGTTAAGAGCAGTGTGTCTTATCCTACCACAAATAGTGCATAGAATTCCCTCCTTTTTATATATCACAGCCTATTTATGATCTCATATTATTACTGATGTTTCCACTAGGGTTTCTGATTGTAGCGGACTCAACGTAAGGAAGAGCGGGTGCTAATACTTTTACCCAATAGTGGTAACGGGGTCAGTTTCCACAGGGAGCTTAGAATGGAGTCGAGTATTTGTTGGTCTAGGAGTGTGTTTGAGCTCCTAAGTGTACTTCTAACATTTTTGGTTTTTCTTTTGATTAATAACTACGATTTACCAACTACAAATTTAAACTAAGTTATGCTATGATATCAGCTCTAGGTTGTATGCAATATAGAGAAAGGCACTAGGGTCATAGCATTTACCTAGGTAATTAACTAACGGGTAAAGATTCCTAATACAAGAACGATGATTATGAGGCTTATGCTATAACCGTTGCACGATTTCACTCACTGTCACACCCTTCGGTAGAGAGAGTTATTTTGCCCAATTGACTCTCTCGAGACCAATTAGGTAGGCCAATTTTTCCAAGAAACTTAGGGTTCAAGCTGGGTACTTACTGTCTCGAGGTTTAACCCGTTAATTGGGGCTACCATTCTCATGGATCCATCCCAATTCCTTGTTGGGTCAACTTTTGGGTCTTACACTCTCTTTCTCAAGAAGAGTCAAGACCCACTAAGCTAGACTTAGTATTTGCAACTGCCAAATCCTAATGAAATCATAAAATTAACCCAAATAGCAAATGCCCAAATTTATTCAAGCGTTAAACAATCACTCATTAATTATCCACACTAGGATTGAGCCACAACCCTAGCTAATGAGTTTAGCTAGACATAGTAGAAAAATAAATTGAAGAAATAGTATATAAAATCGATATATTAATTAACTAGAATGTTAATCTACAATAATTCACGATAAAGCAAGATGAAATTGCCCAAAATAGGGTAAAACTTGAGTCTCAGGAGTGCAACAGCTATCTGATATCTAATACATAACCTAAAAAAGTAAAATGTTCTATTTATAGTACACAGGAAAACATGGACAAATATACCCCTACGGGTCTGGCGCAGACCGTGCATAAATGCAGCGCGGGCGTCTAGGGGTCTTGGTCTTCACATCTCTCTTCTGAAGCTGGGGGCGCAGATCGCGCAAAAAGGTAACGTGGTCGCGCTGGATGAAGGGCGCGGACCGTGCATAAATGAGGCGCGGCCGCGTGGACAATCTTGGTAAAATGGCATCTCTCTGACCATCCTTTGCCCGTACCACACTGTTTTGTAGCGTGGCCGCATGGGAAAACTTGGAAAAAGTATCACTCTATGAACTTCATCCATTCAGACTGCACTGTTTTGGTGTGCGGTCGCGTGGGACTTTTCCTTGAATATGGTAATCTCTGAACTCCCAATGGTGCGGACAGCGTATGTTAACATGGCATTTGCATAGTCTCTGAACTCTTCTTCGCGGCCGCGTGGCAAAGCAGTGTGGACCGCACAGGATGCCTTGTTCCCCACTTCACTTGTCTTTGACACACTTGGCAGATTATCATGTCGCTCAAACCCGCAATCAAGTGCAACTTGTAAGTATTTTGGGACTAATTTATGGCAATTAACACACAAAGCTTAGGCAAGAATGGGTATAAAACGTGTTAAAATCATAGTTATCAGTTTCCAGTGGAACTTGGATACAGATGCGTGCATATCTTTCCCTTAGGGTAGAGGATGTACATAAGTGTCACGACCCAGATTTTTTCCACCATCGGGATTCGTGATGGCACCTACTGTCGGAGCTAGGCAAGCCAACTTAAACATAGCCTTTTCAATCAGTTTTCAACAAGATAATAGTAAAGCAATAATTCAAGCGGAAGTCTTACTTTAATATAAAATGAAGAAAATGCAAAATAATTATTGACATCCTCTACCCAAGATCTAGTGTCACTATACTCACGGACTACTACAAGATACTACAAATACGGGTCTGAAAGTAAATACATAAGAAGTCTGTTTCAATAAAATGAAAACAAACGGTACTGAAATGGGTGAGACATGAGGCCCACGAATGCCAATGAACTACCTGGGAGTCTCTAGACTGAAGGCACGCTCCCAACCTACCGCTGCGGTCCGCAAGCTGCCTCCTGACCTGTGCACAAAAGGGTACAGAAGTGTAGCATCAGCACAACTGACCCCATGTGGTGGTATGCGTCTGGTCTAACCCCGGCGAGGTAGTGACAAGGCTAGACCGGACCTACCACAATCAACCTGTACAGATATGTGTGTAATAACGGAAAGATATACGAAACTTAAATAGATAATGGGAAAGGGGACATGCTGGGGGGTGTAACAGTTTAATTACAAGTCCAATGAACAAGAATGGAAACTGAATATTTAACATCAACAAAAGAGAGCCAGCAAAATCAACCATTGCACGGCACCACCAATCGTGCTTTTACCCTCGTCCTCACCAAGATAATCAATTAAAGTGTATGGCATCACCCATCGTACTTTATCACTCTTCCTCACCCAATCAATTGGATAAAGTAAATCTAGGGTTATACGGCATCACCCATCGTGCTTTATCACTCTTCCTCACCCAGTCCATAGTATGGGGTAAATCCATGGTTACACGGCATCACCCATCGTGTTTTTTCGTTCAACCTCACCCAAACAATAATAATAAGTAGATCAATGGTTACATGGCATCATCCATCGTACTTTATCGCTCATCCTCACCCAAACAATGATCACAAATAATAGGGCGAGGGTATAAACAACAGGATTAATCATACCAACAAAGGAGAACATTTCAATAATAAGTCCCGACAAGGGAAAAAAATACCACACTTCCTTATTTAACTCATTGCCTTCTCAATTATCAGTTCATAATTCATTTAACAAGTAATTAACTCAATTGTTTTACCTCTTTTGAATTTAGAAGCAATTACGACTCACGATCATGCTAGACTCTGACGCATAGGTAATCGTCACCATACCTATACACCGACTCCACATAGCACATAGAAAACATTGTCCTAATCATATTCCCTCAAACCAAAGTTAGAATAAACACTTACCTCGAATCCGAAAATAGCAACTCAAAGCTCGACAATGGCCTTTCATCTAGAATTCGAACCCGAACCAACGATATCTAATATAAATTGATTCAATATCATCAATAATAGCACAAGGATACAATTTCCTAGATTAGAAATGCATTCTCTAACTTTCTTCCAAAAATACAAAAATCCGACACCGTGCCCACATGGTCCAAACTCGAGGCTCGGACCATATTCCGATTACCCATAACCCCACGAGTCCAAATATAAGATTTTGTTTTAAGATTCGACCCCAAATTGAGGTTGAATCACCCTAAATTTTCAAAAACTTCACTCTACCCAAAAGCCCTAATTTCTACCATGATTTCATGTTTTAGGGTTAGACATTTGATGATTAGATGAAGAAATGATGGAAGAACGAGGTTGGAATCACTTACCCAAAGAGTTAGGGTGAAATGGAGGCGTGAAGTTCATCAATGGAGAGTGTAGAGAACAACTCGTGTGGAATGGTGAGGAAATTCTCAAGCTACTGTTCTGTTTTTAACATAAAATCACTGGGCAAAAAAGATTCTATGCGATCGCATCAGGGGAGTGCGCTCGCATTGAATAACTGGCCGAGATTCTATGTGTTCGCGGAAGAGCTATGCGAATGCATAGAAGAAAATTGGGGGAATTCCAGTTAGCTCTATGCGTTCGCGAATAAAGGGTGCGAACGCATAGAAGAAAGTTCTGGGATCCCAATTCCGTGTATCCGGTTAAGCAAGCCCTGCCCGCCAGCTTCCACCCAGACAAAAAAGGTGGCCTGACATTTGAACTATGTGAATGCATAGGGACACGCGAAAGCGGAAGGGAAAGGGGTCAGAACTATTCGAACGCATAGGAAGGCTGCGGTCGCATAGGAGAAAACATGACTGCAATTTTTTGCAATTGTTCTAAGTGCAAAACATCTCGAACCACCTTGGAAATCACTCCCGAGCCCTCGGGGCTCCCAACCAACCACACACACTAACTCAATATCATCATACAAACTTGCTCGGGCGATCAAATTACTAAATAACATTAAAATCAAAGAATCAACCTCCAAAACTCATGATTTTCATTTCAAAGTTCAAAACTTTTAAATTTTCCATTTGTTTGTCTGAAACACGTCAAATGACATCCGTTTTCAACCAAACTTTACAAATAGTGCTTAACGCTCATTTAAGACTTGTATCGGGCGTACGAATCAAAATACGAGCCCGATACCATCACTTTTGATCAATCAAATCTCATTTTCATTTTTCCTTAAACATTTTCAGAAAACAATTTCACGAAACAATTCTGTACTCGGACCTGGGACCTCGGATTTCGATTCCGGGAATACGCCCGGGTCCCATATTTTTCTACGGACCCTCCGGAACTGTCACATCACGGGTCCGGATCGGTTTATCCGAAATGTTGACCAAAGTCAACAATAGCAATATTATTATCAAAATTCATAGTTGTTAACACAGAATTTAAGTATTTACACATTAAAGTTTTCCGGCTTCGTGCCCGGACTGTGCATGCAAATCGAGGCAACCAAATTATAGGTTTTTAAGGCCTCAGAAGCACAAAGAAAGGGATGATTATCACAATTGGTCTATCTTGAGGAGTTTGCGCAGTTTCCTTCCAACTTTTTCTACGATTACATTGTCGTAGAATTCTGTTGGTATTGGAGGTAGTCGGTCCAAATGGCAGTAGAGGTGATGGTGGCTTCTTGAGGGACAAATTTTTGTTCCCATTTGTGTACGGATAGGAAGTTCTATGAAATGAACCAAGGTCCTAGGTGTAGAGCCTTGACCATGCTTTCCTCTAAGCTAAATTTAACTATGTAGGAGTCCCACCCTAGGTCAATCAAGATTAACTGTTCGGATGTCTTCCATAGCTCGTTTAGCTTAGATTAAAGCAGGTGGTATGGCATCTTTCGTTTGAATATTTTGATAATCATCGAGTATCGCCATGGGAGATAAAGGCGTTCTTTGTCATCTTGTGAGAGAGGAATTGAACCCTCAATGTGCTTCCCTTTTTCTAGTTCTGGATATGATTGGTGATCTATGTCGTAGTAGTTGGTTTGGTTGCTCGCTGGTTTATCCAAAAGCATTTCCTTGTAGGAGTGATGAGGTAACTCTACCTCCATTTGGCTGTGTTTATCCGAGGGTTCCGGTGGGAGTGGTGGCTTAATCGGTGGAGGCTCCATGTTGTGGAGAGGTTCTTTCAGGCTAGAGTTGGTAGAGAGAGAAAAGTTTTCAAAGTCAGCCTATACAGTATTCAAAATACGCCTACATGCAAGATATTTAACTAAGTCTTTTTATTCTCATAAATAACATAAATCAAATAGTATGACATGGAAAATTCTGACTTTGATAATTGAGAAATTCTTTCAAAATTAAGAATTAATGAGATAGGAATATTACTGTACATACTATTCACATGAATAATTAAAGATTTTTTTTGGTCAAATATCAAATTTCAATTAACCAGTAACGATATTTATAGCACTTCTAAATCTTTTGTACTAAAGAGTTAGACTCAAGGTAACATCATAATGACTATGAAAAATATTTACAAACTTGATAGTTCCTCTACTAGACTAAACTTCATAGAGGAAAACTACTCACTCTTCTAAGCACTTCTTCTATTTTGTCTTCTGTTGTCCTTTGATGTGCAATTGAACGATAATGTCTCATATGTTCTTCTTCATATCAATCTGCTTTCCCTGGAATCTGTGCATGTTCCTTTATATCCAAGTATGGTATATTAGTGTTGCAAACAGAAACGCCAGAATACTTCCATAAGCTCGAGTGTTTTTTGCTCTTGCACTCAGCCAGTTAACTTCCTCTTCCCATGAACCAATCTGATGCATCTCTCCTATCCAGTTGAGCAGAGTGTCCCATGCTCCTTGAGTACTGACATTCAAAGTACAAGTGTGCCATTGTTTCATTTTTTCCATTCTTACATAAAATACATCCAAGATCAACTTGTATGCCCCATGCTACTAGTCTATCCATAGTAGTAAGTCTGTAATTTAGAGCTAGACATAGTATAAAGTTGTGTCTAGGGATACTTGTACCCAGTAGTAAGGCTTTCTATCCAACTTTTAGGTACTGAGGTCTTGATAGAGTGTACATCTTATGAATACTGAACTGCCCCTTTCTCCAAAACTTGTTAATATTTGCAAATAATTCAATGTTTTTTTACCAGTCTCAAATATCAAATACCTTCCTTACCAGCTAGCAAGCTTGGTTAGAAGTCTAAATAATATTGAGAACCTTCTTCATTATATACACTTAGTGTATTCATTTGATCCAAAGAGCATCCTTCTTTGAATGTACTGCCCGCATTAGCTTACACAGTGCTGCCTTGTTCCACCATTCAAAGTTTATAACATTTAAAACTATAGCTAATACAGGCATGCATATTATGTCCCACGAAATCAAAGCTCTCTTCGAAGGACTATAGCTTCCTGTCCACAGAAATATTCTACAGACAGAGTTTACTAGCTGTATAATCTTCTTAAGTATCAAAAACACCTGCCCAGTAGGTCTGCATTTCAAATAATACACTTCTTATCAGTTGTATTCTGCCACTGTATGATAGGAGTTTTGAGGTTCAGCACTTTATTATGTTTGTAATCTTCTACAATAATGGCATGCATTGCTGAATAGATAGCTTCCTTGAGGATAAAGTAACTCCCAATTACTTGAATGGTATGGATTCTAGTTTGAATTGATAGTCAGAGCATATCATTTCTTTAACCCCCTGGGTAACTCCAGCTACATAGATAGAGCTTTTATCTAAATTAGCCATGAGCCCAGTCACCATTGGGAAATGGTTGAACTTGTCTAGTAGGAGTTGAATAGAGATCTTGTCAGCCCTACAACACATGATCACATCGTCTGCAAAACATATATGGGTGAGATTCATTTTGGAAAATCTTGGATGGAAATTGAAATCAGGAATGTCCTTGAGAGTCTTCAAAGTTATGCTCAAATACTCCATCACTAAAATAATCTTGAAGTGAGAATTCTGGCAATGAGTTTATAGATGGTGGTACAACATGCTATCGGTCGGAATTCTTTGACAAAAGAAGGACTAGCAACTTTGGGTACAAATGTAATAGTTGCACTGCATACATTCTTCAATAGCTTTCCTGATTCAAAGAACTCCTTGACTGCCTTTATCACCTCTTCTACAACTATATTCCAATATGTCTTGAAAAATTCTACTCGAAATTCATCAAATCAGGTGCTTTGTCACTTGGTAATTCCTTATGCCCTTGTAAGATCTCAGTATCAGATACACTCTTGATCATGTTCAATTGCTACTCTCTATTCAAGCAAGGACTATTCATAGCTATGTTTACATCAAGGCAGGGCAATTCATAAGCCCTTGTTCCTAGAAGACCTTCAAAGAAGATGTAAATCCTTGCTCAACTAATAAGGGATCAGTCAGTTTTGTCCAAGCTCATTACAGATAGTAGAGATTCTGTTTCTAGCTTGCCTTGCCTTCAAATTTCCATGGAAAAACTTTGTGTTTGAGTCTCCTGCTGCAATCGACTTCTACTTGTAGACTTTCTCTTGTATACCTTGCCACTTTTCTACAGGAATCAGAAGTTCTTTCTCCTTCAAAATCAAATTATTGTTGAATATATCATTATCTACCCTCTTCTGAATTTCCTACAGCTGATCTTTAATCATTTTAACCTTTTTTTCTACTGAATTATAGACTCTATTCATTCCTTTTGCCCTGCTCCCCTGTCTCTGTAGCTTTTGCCAAACTGAATACATAGTGTATCTAGTTATATTTTTATCCCACACCTCTTGTACTAGTTTGTTGAATTCTCTTCCTGCAAGAGCACATTAAGAAGCCCAAATGGCTTTGGTAAGCGATTTATAATAATCTCAGTACATAATACTATGGTTGAATGATTAGAGACATCATAGTTCTCATATACTGCCTCTATATAACCATACTGCATGAACCAGTAATAGTTTCCCAGTGCCCGGTTAATATTATTGTATATTCTATCAGTACCCTTTCTTTTCTTGCACCAAGACTACTGACATCCTTTTCTGTTCAATAATCTCAAACCATTATCATTAACACAACTTTAAAAATCAACCACATCACTCTGGGAAAATGGATAACCATTAATTATGTCATTAACATATAACATAGTATTGAAGCATCCCAGGATCAACCAGGCCTCCACTATAGTGCTATGTATCTATTTAATTTGACTCCATATTTCCTGTCTCTCTACAATAGGAGTATAACCATATACCAAAGTAATCCAGCATTTAAAAGTTGAAATACTGTCCTTGATCTCACAGTGCACCAATTGAGTTATAGCTTGAATTATATAAACATCTACTTGCTGAGTCTTTCACAGTATCCATATTCTCTCATTTGGAGCATATGAATAGTTTGAGAATACTTCCCATTCAGTACCAATCTTCCTTCTAACTCTTTTATCATTTTCTTTTTTCACTTTGGTCTCAACGAACCCTAATACTTTAATTTTATTCTTAAGCAGAAAAGCCTTGAGTTATTTCTGCTTATAGAGCTTATAAAGCCCTTTAATATTCCATGAACTAGTAATCATGGGGGTGGACCAAAGGTATTGTTTCTTCTTTCTATGCCAAACTAGCATCCTCCCTTTCCTGAATTCTTCGGGAATTGAATTTGTTTTATGTAGTATAGCTTCAATAGTCTCATTAGGCATACCCTTTCTCATTGAGATTTTCTCCTTGGGGCTTTGCACATGTTTTCCTTTCGACTTAGCTATTTGAAAATCATTGTCCCTCTGCTCTATTTCTATACTGATTACTGGTGGTGCAATTGTTTCTTCTTTGTTGGTCTAAACTCTAACCTCTTGAGCTTGTGCTTCCCCAATTGTCTTTTGCATCGCAATCCATTTTGTGGTTACTCCTTTCCCTTTTTTCTATCCATCTATCTGTCCTTTGGCATCAAGTCCTGAGTACTTTTTCATCTCTGTTTGGCCAGTACATTTCCCTATGTCATGACCTATTGTGAGACAGTCTTGACAGAAGGAAGGGTGCCAATCATAGCTCAATTTTTGCTAACTTATTTTCCATCTGCAGTTTCTATCAACACTGTCTCAGGTAGTGCTTGGGACACATCCATCTCAATCAACAAATGGGCATAGGATATTCAAGCCTCATGTGCTATAAGTTTATCAGTGCAAATTGGGTTCCCAACTAAGCTTGCAATTCTCCATAAGTTCTCCATTGTCCAGTACTATATAGGTAGCCCGAGGAAGTTGATAATAGGCGAAATCTAGGTGATTTAGATATTTTTTATTCTTTCGCTTAATTATATTTTAATGACATAATATGGTTAATTGATGGAAAATAGGCTCTAATTGTGATTTGTATGCATTGCAGTGTGAGGAGCTTATATGATACTTTCGAGGCTATTGAAATGATTTATGAGTAAAAACGACTCCTCAAAGTTGAGTGCGCGTAAGGATGAGACAAAAAGTGGAATAAATCAATCCCCAAGTGTGAGAGCAGATGTACGAAGTCGCGCAGGAGTTCACGTGCTTAAAGCTGAGGCAAAATAGTGTGCGAAGAGATGCACGAGTTCGCGTGATGCCAGTCCGAGAAAAGGCTATATAGGGGTAAAATTAGAAATCTAGAGAGAAACCAACTTAACCTATATAAATTCATGCTCGCCCAAGGTTTAATTATAAAGGTTTTCATAGTTTAGTGCAAGAAATAGAGAGGTAAGAGGAAAAGAGGAGTTTGGACTATCAATTTCTTCTTTTTTTTCTCTTTGTTTTTTGCTATTTGTGATGAAATTGAACTTATTATTGATGCACACTATTATGAGTGGATAAAACATATTGTTCTGGGGTTGTGGTTTAGCCATGAATATTGTCGTTCGATATTAACTTGACTTTGATTATAATTCATTCATATATGGTTGTTTCTTCACTTATGTGTTTAATTACCTAATTGTCTGGCCAGCAGTTAGGTTCTATTTACTATCTATGCTATGCTTAGGAAAACCATGTTTAGATTAGAAAAGAATTGAGGAGAGCATGATCTTAACCCTTAGGGGGGAGCAGACTTGTGATTAGGATAGGAATATACCTAATCACCATGCTAAATTAAATATCATAATCTTAATGCATTCTTAATGAATTGATTTAATAGGAATATAGGCGATAATCTATTGTGAATAGGTGAGTAGTACTTCATGAGAAGGCTATGAGAGCATTTGTCAATTAATTAGCAACCATGAGTGAATTATATGAAAGGGAGAGTTAATTAGAACACAATATGATTGGTGAATCGATCACAACTCTGTAATACTTGTCTCTACTGAATACATAACAATCAACTCATTACTTGATAATTTTGTATTACTTAGAATTATAGTTAGCATGATTAAACTCTTGAAATCAAATTTTAGTTTGACGGAATAATAATATTGGTGTGTTAGTGAGTAGTTGATACAAGTCTATGTGGGTTCGACACTCGACTTATCATTTGATTACTTGTATGGCCTCGTATACTTACGTGTGCGTTTGGAAGCAACAAGTTTTTGGCGTCGTTGCTGGGGACTTAATATTAGCTACTTGCTAGTTCTTTGCTTTAATTGTTTATTTCGTCGAATCTAACATTACTTGATTGTTGATTGGATCTTAGGACTTTTGATTGAACGCATAGGGTCAGAATCCAGGACCGATTTCAAGGCTTTGATCCGAAACTTGAGAGAACATTTCACAGGAGGTTGAGGGAAGCAAGGGACACTAATAATATTCAGGCACTTGTTCAATTTCTTGTGAACATGGTAGAGGAGCAACCCATGGTTGTTCAGGAGGTGGCGATGCCCAGCATTGCTAATGTCACCTCCAGTATAGTAACGCCCAGGATCGCTGGGCTCTTTGAGCTAAAACAAAGCATGATCCAGTTACTTCATGCAAATGGGCAATTTATGGGTCTTCCACGCGAGGATCCACAACACCATATTCTGAACTTCTTGGAGATTAGTAATACTTATATCACTAAAGGGGTCACTCCAGATTATGTGAAGCTCACACTTTTTCCATTCTCTCTGTTGGGCGAGGCTATGGCTAAAGGAAAAACTAGCTAATTCCATTACATCATGGAATGATTTGGCAAGAAAATTTTTGCAAGGTTTTTTCCTTCGGGCAAAATTCCAAAGATCCGAAGTGAGATCGTTGCCTTCAAATAGAAAGCGGGAGAATCTTTATACTCAGCTTGGAAAAGGTTCAAGAGGCTACTCACAGACTGTCCTCATCACAATCAGACGAATGAAGTGTTAGATCACACTTTCATAGAAGGGCTACATTCCGAAACAAAGATCATGGCAGATCTTTCAGCTGGGGTCAGGTGTTGGAGAAAAGCTTTGACGAGATATATGCATTATTGAACAAATTCTCCAAGAGCAATCCGAATTGGCAAGGAGAGTTGGGCAGACACACAGTGCAAAAGTCTGCAGGGGTTCTTGAGTTAGATGTCATCTCAGCATTATCAGTACAGATTTCTACACTGACCAATCAAGTCAATCAGATGAACTTGAGTATCAACAAGCAACAGGTACAACAGGTTCAAGCTTTTTGTGAAATTTATGGAGAGGGGCACACGAGCGACATATATCCCGCAAACCTAGAGTATGTCTGCTTCGTGGGTAATTCAAATAGGGGCCAAACAAACTAATATGGGAACACTTACAATCCCAACTGGAGAAACCACCTAAACTTCTCTTGGGGTGGAAACCAGGGCACTCAAAACAATACAGGCCTCAAGCACCTCAACAGCAATATAGACCACCTCAGGTTGAATAACAAGCGAGTCCTACAAGCCACCTTGAAGACATGTTTGAAAAAATGATGGCTGAACAGCAAGCCCTCGCCACAACAGTGAGAAATTTGGAGCGTCAAATGGGATAGCTTGCTAGTGCTTAAAATACTAGACCGGCTAGAGCTCTTCCAAGTGACACTGAAGCAAATCCTAGGGCAGCCCTTAATGACATGTCGTTGTGAAATGGGAGACAACTCGAGGAAGTTCTATCTAAAAAGAGGAAACAAGTGACTTTTAATGAAATTCCAGCCACTATAGAATCAACATCAGAGAAAGACACAGAGCCAGAGAAGCCAGCTGGAGAGGTGGTGGCTGAGCATCCCCCACAATTGGTTGCAAGGCCACCACCTCCATTCCCTCAAAGATTGCAGAAATTAAGAGATAATTCCGCATATAAATGTTTCTTGATATCTTGAAGCAGGTATAAATTAATATTCCATTGGTTGACATCTTACAAGAAGTACCCAAATATGCAAAGTACATCATGGACATTGTGGAAAATAAAAGGAGGCTGACCGAGTTCGAGACTGTGGCACTCACTGAGGAGTGCAGTTTTAGAATTCAAGGCAAGTTACTGAAATTGAAGGATTCAAATAGTTTCACTATCCACATCTCTATTGGTAAACATGTTGTTAGGCGAGCTTTATGTGATCTTAGAGCGAGCATCAATTTGATGCTTCTATCTGTGTTCGGACAGTTGGGGTTCGGTGAACCACGCCCAATGGCAGTTAACTTATAGTTAGTTGATCGCTCCATTCACCAGCACTCAAGAAGAAAAATTTCTCGGAGTCCTTCGCGAGCATAAAAAGGCCATAGGGTGGACTATAGCTGACATCAAAGGTATTAGCCCATCGTTTTGCATGTAGAAAATCTTTTTAGAGGAAGAACACCGCTCCAGTGTAGAGCAACAAATGATATTGAATCCTATCATGAAAGAGGTGGTGAAAAAGGAAGTAATCAAGTTGCTCGATGCAAGTATCACTTTTCCTATTTTGATAGCAACAGGGTACGCCCGGTTCAATGTGTGCCCAAAAAGGGAGGAATGACTGTAGTTGAGAACGAGAAGAATGAGTTAATCTCCACTCGCAGTGTTACGGGATGGAGAGTCTGCATTGATTATAGGAGTCTAAATAACGCAACTCGCAAGGATCACTTCCCAGTCCCATTGATTTAGCCGGGCATGAATATTACTACTTCTTTGATGGTTATTCAGGATAAAATCAGATTGTCATATGCCTAGAGGATCACAACAATACTATTTTTACTTGTCCTTATGGCACTTTTGCCTTCAAGCGATTGTTGTTTGGTCTTTGTAATGCACCAGCCACTTTTCAGAGATGTATGATGGCTATTTTCATAGACATGGTGGAAAACTTCGTGGAAGTGTTTATGGATGACTTTTTAGTTTTTGGGTCTTCTTATGATGATTGCTTGAGAAATCTAAGCAAGGTGCTAGCCTGTTGTGAAGAAAGAAATCTCGTTGGGAAAGTGTCATTTTATGGTACAAGAATGCATCATGTCGGGTCACAGAGTATCTAGGAGCGGCATTGAAATTGATAAAGCAAAGGTGGAGGCGATCGAAAATTACCTCCACCTATCTCAGTGAAAGGTTTCTGCAGTTTCTTGGGACACGCGGGTTACTATCGGTGCTTTATTAAAGATTTTCAAAAATTGCTACTCCTTTATGCAGGCTTCTTGTAAAACATGTAACCTTTAACTTTGATGATTCTTGCCTCAACGCATTTGAAGAAATTAAAATGAATTTGGTTATTGCTCCGATTATTGTGGCCCCCGATTGGTCTTTACCATTTGAACTCATGTGTGATGCGAGTGACCTTGTTGTCGGGGCAGCGCTAGGCCAGAGAAAGGACAAGGTGTTTTATTCCATATACTATGTGAGTAAGACTCTTGATGATGCCCAACTGAATTACAGCACTACTGAGAAGGAGTTATTAGCTGTTGTGTGGGCCTTTTAGAAATTTCGGGCATACTTGGTGGGAACGAAAGTCATAGTCCATACCGATCATGCAGCTATCAGGTTTTTGTTTACCAAGAAGGAGTCTAAGGCTAGATTGATGTGATGAATTTTATTGCTGCGGGAATTTGATAAAGAAATACGAGATCGAAAGGGGACAGAGAACCAGGTAGCTGACCATCTATCAAGGTTGGAAAATCACGATCACATGGAGGGGGGTGGCCAAATTAAAGAAGTATTTCCTTATGAGAAACTTTTGCATTAACCCAAGACTCTCCCTCATGGTACGCAGAGTATGTAAATTATCTTGTGAGTGGGGTACTTTCTCCCGAAATCCAATCTGAAACTAGAAAGAGGCTTTTACATAATGAAGTTCTACTACTGGGATGAACCCTATTTGTTCAACCAATGTACTTATCAGTTGATGAGGAGACGCATTCCTGAAAAAGAGGTAGAATTAGTGTTGTATGATTGTCACGCATCACCTTATGGAGACCATCATGGAGGAGATAGAACATCTGCAAAGGTGCTACAATACGGTCTCTTTTGGCCGAATTTATTCAAGGATGCATGTGCATTCGTTAAGAAGTGTGACCAATGTCAGAGAACGGGAACAATCATAAGAAGTCATGAGATGCATTTAAATAACATCCTAGAAGTTGATCTTTTTATGTGTAGGGGATAGATTTTATGGGGCCATTTTCACTGTCCAGAGGAAACAAATACATTTTGCTAGCAGTTGACTATGTATCAAAATGTGTGGAGGCAATTGCTTTGCCAATGAATGATGTCATGGTGGTAGCTGCTTTTGTGAAAAAGAATACATTCTCGAGATTTGAGACTCCGTGTGCCTTAATTAGTGATGAAGGGACTCATTTTTGTAATCTATTATCCTTCTAGCTAAATATGGAGTTCACCACAGAGTTTCCACAGCATACCATCCACAAACAAGTGGGCAAGCCGAGGTGTCAAACAGAGAAATCAAGCAAATATTATAGAAGACGGTGAGTGGGAATAGGAAAGATTGGGCTGCAAAGTTGGATGATGCTCTATGGGCATATAGAACTGCATATAAAATGCCAATTGGAGCGTTCCCTTACAAGTTGGTCTATGGGAAGGCATGCCACCTGCCCGCTGAGCTTGAACACAAAGCATACTAGGCCATTAAGAAGCTGAACATGGACCTTG
The DNA here is from genome assembly GCA_034376525.1 of Nicotiana benthamiana. NCBI lineage: Eukaryota > Viridiplantae > Streptophyta > Magnoliopsida > Solanales > Solanaceae > Nicotiana > Nicotiana benthamiana. The sequence goes on from CM067336.1 coordinate 130,596,652, forward strand.
AAGCCGCATGTGAGAAAAGACTTATGCAGTTGAATGAATTAGACGAGTTCAGGTTGCACTCTTATGAAAATGCTAAGCTATTTAAAGAAAAGACAAAAAGATGGCAAGAAAATCATATCAAGCCGCGTCACTTTGAGCCAGGCCAACATGTATTGCTATTCAATTTTAGACTACGGCTGTTCCCCATGAAGCTAAAGTCGAGATGGTCATGTCCGTTTGAGGTGGTGAGAGTTACTCCTTATGGTGCAATCGAGCTGCGAGCTTTAAATGGCGAAAGGAAATTTTTGGTGAATGGTCAGAGAGTCAACTATTATTGGGGAGGAATGATTAATCGTGAGAAGACCAAGTTTGTACTCGCTGATTAGTAAGCAAAACTCTGCATCGTGCCGCGACGTTAAATCAGACACTTATTGGGAGGCAACCCAATTTTTATTGCTTTCCTAGTTTAACTTCTCAATTTTTCTATTAGAATAGGTAGAGTATCGCATCTTCTTTATAGGTGTAGATTTTAGATGTAACGTGGTAGAGTTGTGTCGCGACGTTAAATCAGGCATTGGTTGGGAGGCAACCCAACGATAGTAGTATTGTTTGATTTTTAGTTTTAACATACTGCCAAATGGAGGAGACGAAGGGAGGGTGAATAGACCATCGACCAAGAGAAACACATGTGAAAAAAATACAAAAATAAACGCCCAGGAGCGCGACTTTGTGCACAAGTTTGCGCACCTGGGAAAAACATTCTGCCAAGAACAAACAGAAACATGCGAAGAGGCGCACGAAGAGTTGCGCGACTTCGTGCCCCGCCCGTCCAACTTCCGGCATTTTGTATCTTTATTTTTTAGTCTTTCTTTTTATTTTATTTTTTTATTCTTGTGTTTGACCTTTAGACTAAAAACTAAAACGAAACAAAAACCCCTCCCCTTCATCCTCCCCATTCACTCCCAAAGCAAAAAAAAAAAAAAACAAAAACAAACACTCCTCATTCTCCCCTCCCCCAAAACCCTTGTCCCCCCATCCCTACTCCAAACTATCCCATCCCTCATTTCCTTCACTTTCTTACCCATCCTCCTTCACAAGGTATGAGCCCTAGTTTTGAATTTTTCTTTCTTTTCTTCTTCTATTTTTCTCTTTCTATTTTCAGAATTTTTGTGTGTTGTATTTTATTCCATGAGTGTAGTTTTTTTTTTTGTGATTTGTTGTTCAAACTTGGTGAAATATGTTGTGGGGTTAGTTTCTTATAAGTTTGGGGTGGGTGGTACTTGATTTGGGTTATGTATAAGATTTTGTGGGAGGCCCTTGATGCAATACACTTAGAAAAGAGTTGTGAGAGACTAGTGCCCCCAAGGTTTGTGGAAAGGTTTCAATAAGCATGATTATGTAGTTGTGACAAATTTTGCGTGTGAAGTATGAGTAACCGCATTAAGTCACACTATTTTTATTAGACTGAGCTAATGTGTTCATGCTTTGCGGGTATTATGGCACCATCGAGAAAGCTCCAAGCCACATGTCCTTCATCAAGCCACCAAAGGGCAGCCCTGCACGTCACTATGACAACAACAAATTTGTCTCACCTGAGGCTCAGACCCGTTTTACGGATAAGGCCGCAAAAAATCCAATTCCGGATAGGGGCATTGACCTCCATTTGGTCCAGGAACGCTTCCCTCACATGTATTCAAAGTTGATGGAGCGGGGTCTGCAATCCTTCATTGATGAGCCAGGGGAGGCTAATGTAATGGCCGTGCAAGAATTTTATGACAATCTGCCAGAGCATGTAGACAATGTGGCCATGGTGCACCCCAAGGTAGTGGATGCCTCCATTGAGGCGATACGCGCAGCATACCAATTGCCCGATCTTCTGCCTGACAATATAGACTTTTATGAGTAGGGCGATAGCCAAGTAGGAGCGCTTCTTTGATGAAATTTGTGCACCCGGCAAAATGGTGGAGTGGGTGGAACACGGAGAGAAGTTCCACTCCTTCGTCTTAACTCCAGAGGCGAAAAGTTGGCTGTAGGTGATTAACAGTCACCTTATTCCCTCCAAAAATACTATGGAGGTGAATGGACCCCGAGCTGCATTGATTTGGTTTTTCGTCAAGGGTCTTCCCATCGACATGGCCAAAGTGATCCACGACGAGATGTTTATCTGGTGCCCCCAATGCCAGTATGGGTTTGTTTTCACTTCTTTGGTGACTAAGCTTTGCCGGCAAGTGCAGGTGCCAGAAAATACTCGTGTGGACAGGATGATAAAAAAAGCCACACGATCCGACCTGGCAAGAACACCACTGGGCCAGCCCAAGCGATAGAGGGAGGAGGAGAGGATAAGAGTGGTTCTGATGGATCAAAGGAGGGAGAGGATGACCAAATGGACGTGGAGCCAGCCCTAGCAGCACCATCACGAGCAGCGTCCTCTTCAGGAACTGCTATAGTGTCCTGGTACACCGCATTAGAGCAAAAGGTGGCTGGTCTATGCACCTCAACTAAGTTGGGCACTCGTGTGGACACCATAGCTGACCGACAAGTCAAGTCAGAAAATAATTTCATGGGTTGGCGGCGAGCTTTGGGGCATACGTGCAACGTGAACCCCAAAACCGCTTCCTACCAGGAGTGAAGCTTCAGGGAAGTCTGTTTACCTCACTACTCTTTTAAATTTTATGCCATATGGACATGTCTTTAAGTGTAGGGTGGGGGTACCTCGTTGTATGTATGTATGTGTATTAATTGATTGTTAGTTTCTATCTTGCTTTGTGTTATTTGACTTTGATAGTGTTGATATAAAGTAGGAATCATTAGTTTAAAATAGGTTGCTCGGCCCAACGACAGATCCCTTTCGACGGGGTTCTTGAGGGTTGAGTTGAGAATATATATATATATATATATATAACTGAAAATTTGTAGGTTCTTCCTAATGATATTTTAGAAGATTTTCTTGAGGGAAGTGAGTCTAGAGAAAACATCAAAAAGATATTTTATTTTTTTTCTTAGGTAGTGCAGCAACTCCCCCTTTATTTTTCGTTAGGCTACGGTTCTTTTCCAAGGGTTTAGCTTGAACCGAGCATAGGTAGTTTTTATTTTTGATTTGTAGATTAGGGTAATGGTCTACGAGCTATAAATTGAAAGAGAACCCATAGTGTTAACACACCTGAACAAAATAGACCCGAGAGTGTAACGCATAGTCCTAATTGTTGAATCTCACTGAATGTGCCTTAATTTGTATGTTTGTTACTGAATTGAATGCTCGTAACGGTGTGTCTTGATGAGATGATCTGAATGAGTCACATACCATGTGTGGTGAGTGTTTGTCTAGTCCATGTATAGTACTTGTGTCTAGAACTTGTCCGGTATATGAGTTGAAGCAAAATCTTAGGTGATGCTCGGTTTGAAAAGTTATTCTAGGCTTTCTTTGACCTTTTTGAGCTTAATTGCTTATCATAAATAAAATGTATCCCTATCTGACCCTTTTGAACCTTTAGACTTTTTTTTAGCACCCGCATTACAAGCCTATACCCTTTTGTTCTTAATTGATATTGTTTTGATCATTTTACCTCTTAAGCACTTTAATTGTGAGAAGAGCACTAGGGTGACTTTTGAGTGGAATCAATAAAAGGATGAAAGGTGTTCTTGTGTTGTAAACAAACACACCACTAGCAGAAATTGAGCGACAAGAAGAACAAACTGGAAAAAAATAAAAAAAAAACAAAAAAAACATAGATGAATACATTGTGTCTTGTTCCAGCTAGTGGGTATGAATTAATAGAGTGCTAAAAGAAGAAGGGAGTACTTGTGTGATGATATTGTTTGTGAATGAGAAGTGGGTTGAAGCATTTGCGCTAAAAATTGCTCATGTGATGTGTTAAAGTGCTTAGGAGGTTGACTCACTATCCCTAAATATATCCTACCCATCCCATAGTCCACATTACAACCATGAAAAAGTCCTAATTTATTTTGGATCGTGCTAGCCTACATTAGTAGAGATTTACAATAAGGGCAAGCTTATGGTACCAATTATATGCATGTGACTTCATTTGTGAGAGTGAGTGCTTTACTTGATATATGTGAGTATATGACTCAATTGTGTGGATTGAATTCAGTTTTTGTTAATGTGATTGTGAGGGCATATGATTCGTGACGGAAAATCAAGTCTTGACTTCTATGTATAGTACTTTGAGGAAGCGTGAATATTGCATGGCACTTGAGAGTCGTCTTTGAGTCCAGGATTGTTCGCTGCTAGGCATGATGTAAGTACATTATTCTAGGTGTAATGCGTTAGGGGAAATGGAAGAGTGAAGGATTCTCTAGAGAGTATAGTGTGATTGCTCGAGGACTAGCAATGAATTAAGTGTAGGGTGTTGATAATAGGCGAAATCTAGGTGATTTAGCTATTGTTTATGCTTCCGCTTAATTATATTTCAATGCCAAAATATGGTTAATGTGACGACCTGGCCCACCGTAACGTGAGTTACTGCCCCGTTCCCTCCTTATTGTATGGATAAGGTTTCAATATCAGTAATAGAGTCGATCGGGTGTAATTGAATTGGTTTTGGTTGAAAATAAGGCACATAACCTCTTAGAATGAAGCTTGTTTTAGAAAAGTCAATCGGAAGTTGACTATGTGGTTATAGGGCTTGAATGTGAATTCCGATAGTTTGGTTAGCTTTGGGGGATGATTTGTGACTTAGGGGTGCGATCGAAATCGAATTTGGAGGTCTGATGTAGAATTAGGCTTGAATTGGCAAAGTTGGAATTTCGGCGAATTCGGGTTGATAGAAGAGATTTTTTATCCGAGGGTCGGAATGAGATTCCGAGAGTTGCAGTAGCTCCGTTAGGTGAATTTGGATATGTGTGATAAATTTTAGGTCATTCGGACGTCGTTTGGTTGGACTTTTGGTCGTATGTGCATTTCGGAAGTTCTTAAGAAACTTAGGCTTGGATTGGAGGAATTTGGATATTTTTGGTGTTAATGTTAGTGGTTTTATGGCTCGAGCAAGTTTGAATAAGGTATTTTATCATATCTGTGTTTTTGGTTTAGGCCCCGGGGGCCTCGGGGTAATTCTGGATGGTTGAATAGAGGTGGTAGGAGTTTTTGGAATTTTTCGATGTGCTTCTTCTGCTATTTCCACGCCTGCGGAAAAAGAGCCGTTTAAGCGGTTCTACAGACGCGGCGGGTGGGCCGCAAAAGCGTCTAATGGGATTTTGGCCTGGATCGCGGGTGCGGAAGGAAGACAGCATAGGCGGTGACCGCGTAAGCGGTAGTTGACCGCAAAAGCGGTCCTGGGAGAATAAGTTGGACCGCAAAAGCGGTCGAGAGGCCACATAAGTGGAGATATGACCGCAGAAGCGGATAATGTGTTAGGTTTAATGAGTAGTAACTTAACAAGTTTGAAAAGATGAAAACATTTGGACCTCGGACTAAGGCGAGTTTGGGAGAGATTTTGAAGACGATTTTGGGGGAAATCATCAGGTATGGATTCTTGGACTTAGAGTATGTAATTATAGTGTAAAAACATGGATTAAACACTAAGAATTCAAGGTTTTTAAGGTTAAATATGTTGGTTAGGTCTTGAAACCCAAGTGAGCTTAAAGTGTTAATTTGAGGGGTCAAATGGACAGATATGTACGAATTCGTGGCGAGACAAGGATTCCAGAAATGTAAGTTTCGTAATTTTTCGAGAAGCAGGCCCGGGGCTCGGGTTTTGCTAGTTTTGAGATTAATTGTTATATTTAGATTGTTTTCGATTGGGTGTTGTCCCATTATCATATTATGATATATTTGTACTGATTTTGGTTAGATTTGACGCGCTTGGAGGCCAATTTGAGGGTAAGAGGCGTCGCGAGCGAGGAATTTCACCGGTTTGAGGTGAGTAATACTTGGGAATGATATCCTGAGGGTTTGAAACCCTATATTTGCACATCCTAGTGTTGTACTATGGTGACTTGCACGCTAGACCCGAGCGTGGGGTAGAGCATCGTTGGGGATTGTAACTTGGTCCGTCCCGGTTGTTGCTTTTGACCGTGAAATTGTAAATGTTTTGTGGTTATCATTATGACTTGGGCTCATTTCCATACTTGGGGTTTATTTCCAATTATTTGAACTCTTTATGATCTATCATCACTGTTTTCCTCATTGTTTGAAATATTATTTGAACTTAGTCCGTGTGATTTGCACTGTTTCATGAACTCAGTTGTATTTTTCTCAAACTTGGAGTTAACTGACATTTGAACTATTGTTGGGCTGAGTATTGTTGTTTTACAGATGCCCGAGGGGCTTATGAATATTTTGGATTGATAGAGGCTGAGGACCATATGTGAGGGCATGAAGAGTGATGTAAGGAGGCTTTCAGGCCTCGAGTGTTATGTGTGCATATGCATATACATGCACGGATCGGACTGCATGCAGCAATAGCATATTGCATGGATCGGACTTCATGCCGTAATAGCATATTGCATGAATCGGACTGCACGCCGTAGTAGCATATTATATGGATCGGACTGTACGTCGCAGTAGCATATTGGATGGATCGGACTGCACGCCGCAGTAGTATATTATATGGATCGGACTGCACGCTGCAGTATTATTGCGCTTGGGCTGTAGGAACCCCTCCGGAGTCTGTACACACCCCAAGTGAGCGCAGGGTACCCATGGATCGGGCTACGCCCAGTAGCGGTCATGTGCATTGCATTGCATTCATGCATTCACTCCTATTTGTACTACGTGGTACAACATTTAGCACTCATATATCATTGGCATACATACTATTACTTGCCTTGTTGACCAGATAACCTAGTGTTATATATTAAGGAGTGTTGTGCCCAAGGGGCAGACTTATGAGCTGACTTGTTCTATTTGATATGGCATTCATATGATGGGTTGTTGAAAATAAAAGAGATATTTGATAATAAAAAGAGACTTTGTGAAAGAGATTTTGAACTGATCTTGAGATTTTCTAACAGGATTTTTTCCACTGTATTCCGGTTTTTCTCAAAGGGTTGTTCTGTCTTTCATAGCAGTTTGGTATGCCCATACGTGTTTTCTTATCGCTCAGATATTATTCTCTCTTATTACCACTGAGTTGGAAGTACTCACTTTACTCCCTGCACCTCACGTGCAGTTGCAGATACTCTTCAGCCGGTAGCGGGTTAGTAGCCGATTGAAGGTATTGCTATCGTAGCTAAGCAAGGTGACCTTCGTCGTTCGCGGCACCGAGATTCTTCTTCTTCTTGATTCCCAGATTTTAACCTATGTATAATAGACTATAAAATTTTAATAAAGGAACTCCTAGATACTCATGACTTGTGACACCCCGATCGGGCTGTATTAGGTTGTAATTATATTAATTAATATCATTAATTCATATTCAAACTGTTATATAACTGACTAACTACTTTAAGTGGTGTTCTGAAACGGTATCGCTGGCCTTGTCTTCACGAGAGGCGCCATCACGACCGGTTTTGGGAATTGGGTCGTGACAAGTTGGTATCAGAGCGTAGGTTACCAGGTCTCACGAGTCATGAGCATGTTTAGTAGAGTCTTGTGGATCGGTACAAAGATGTCTGTATTTATCCTCGAGAGGCTGCAGAACCATTAGGAAAACTTCACTTTCTTGGAATTCTTATCGTGCGTACTTGATTCATCTTGAGATATAATTCTTGAAATTCCTTCCACACGTCTGTATGCGCACGCGAGCGCTCAGTAGTATATGTGCCTGGATGGCTTGTGATTTCCTGATCAAGGGGCGAGATGTAATCTCCGTGAATTCATGTTGGGCCAGTCAGGAGTACTTGAGGCCGGATCTTTGCCTATGGCTGGAGCACCAAGGTGCTGATTGTGGGAGAAAGTGTTTTGAACTTATATGTTCGGTAATGTTATTATTAGTCGGGCTAGCGGTGGGGTATCATGTGATGGGTATGTTAGTAGTGTGAGGTGTATCTATGTGATTTTGGTAATGACGAAGAAGTCTGATGGATAATAAATGATATGTGCATTAATAAACTTGTAAATGACTTGAGTTTAATCTCACTATAACATTGTGGCATCATTGGAGTAAAAGTGCTATGAGTTGTTAAGAGTGCCTTGATATATGGCTTCGAGCCAAGTTGGGGAGGTTGTTGTTGGTCGGCTGATTGCACGGTTATGTGCAAGGTTGGTTCCGTTTCGAGGGATGATCGCAGATCAGTTCTGGTTGTATAAATTGAGCCGAGGATGGTACGGTTGAAGGAAAATTTTTACAAAGATTATATGGTACTTCGTAGGTGTGAGAAAATATTGGGATTTTTGGAGCTGTTGATGATAAAGAATGCCCAGTGTATAGAGAAGAAAGATGGTTGTTTGTATCTATATGATATCATGTTCTGTCGTGTCAGGTTACTAATAAGGCACGAGTGGTTCCGTTCATTCAGGGCAGGTAAATAACAGTTGAATAAGAGTGAATGACTCTCGAGAATGGTTTTACTGTGTTCAATATTTTGCATGTAACAATCAAGGGTCTTAAGTTTGTGTACATGGCTAGAGACTGTGCTTAAATGAGAAAAAATCAAGACTTGTGGTAATTTGTGTTAATCATGGGATTCTACGTATCCACATTTGGTGGTAATGGTAAACGAATCAGGATCGCAAGAAGCTCTTCAAAGTAAAGCATTCTGGAATGTGGTACTTCCGGGAAGCGTTTGAGAAGGTATTCAGTTGCCTATGGGTCTTGGACAGTGTGGTTTTATGTGTGAGTCTCGTGTGCTAACCTAGGTCAATGTATTGTGGTGCTACAGCAAGGGAGATTATCAAATCAAAGATGAATCAGAAAGGAGTTTAGAAAAATGGAATAGCTTGATAATAAACCAAATCGGTATGGTGAGGATATTATTAATTATTGTATGTGATCGAGGTAATGAGCCTTACGGGTATTTTCCATCAAAGCTTTTAAGTGTTGGCAGTTTGCTTAACTTGGTTTGAGTAGAAGGATTTCGTCCTGGTAGTTTAGCTTGTGCAATGGAATTGGGAGAAAGAGTTCTTGATGTGTTTTACCGTGGGTTGAAGATGAGTATATTTCCTATGGGTATGCGAAACATGGAGTGTGTAACAATTTTTCTCCTATATGGGACCATGAAAATTCTTGACTAGTTGAGTGCGTCAATGTCTGCAGTGTAGAAGAGAGATAGAAGTCCTCATGTTATCCCAGAGTGGTATAATCTATGTGTTATGATATGGAGAATTGGGATTTGCGTGTTCAAGGTTTCGGTTCAGTTCATAATGGAAAGTCATTAAATTCTTGAGCAGCACGAGCAGTTGCAGGTGAATGAAGAATCGACCTTCACATGATTAAAGAGATGGTATTGCTATTATAGTGGTTTGACAAGGGTATATGTTCAGTCAAAAAGGGTAAGGTGATGTAAACTAATGATACTTCAGTAGTATTGCGACATTTTTCTTGTGGGATCAACTGTTTATAATTGGGTTGTTGATGGCGTAGGGAAATTCTTGAATATATTTCGTGGTATGGACATGTACTTTATGTTTGTTATGCATTCGTACGGTGGAGTGTGGGATCATACATAGTGATTCAAGTGTTATATTTTTTGGAGACTAGAAGTTATAGTGATATTGTCGATTGTGTGTATCGACATCGTCTAGCGGTTATTTGAAATTGGAGGTCCGAGTGGATCTTTCTTTGCATGGTATCTTAAATTTGGGTTATGATATTAGACGGCAGACTGGTTGTTCCACTGTCAGATTGTCTAGACCAATATGTTATGGGCTATGTCGGGAAATGCCACAGGCTGCGTGGTGCATTGAATTATGTTCTAGCAGGATAGCTTGTATTCCAGAGACCAGCGGACGGCTGTCAAGCATTGCTTTATTGGTTGGGCCTTTGTGCGGATGTCAGTGCAGAGTTTCTACCATTGATTCGGTTTCGGTATTGAGGTTTTGGATGCGTTTCTTATGGTCGGGCATGAGACTATATGTGTTTATAGTAATAAGCAGGTTTGGCTCGATGTGCATCTCCTTTTGTGAAATATATATGTGGATCGGGTGGCACACCGCCACGGGTATGTTATGTGGATCGGGTTGCGCGCCGCAACAGTGTGACATGGAAAATAGTTTTCTATATGTTACTTTGTATGCCTTGCTTCCTGGTTTCTGAGGAAAATCCGTATTGGGTGTTGCTCAGCGAATAGCGCATCGGTTACGTCCTTTCAGGATGGAATAGTGTATATTAATTGTTTCACCGTGGGTGTGATGGATTGTGTGGTTTCAGAACTCAATCGGTGCGTGGATGATCGTGTTGGCATGGGGACTTGAGGTGCTTCGTGGGTAAAAGTGTTTGGATAGGATCGCGCGATGTGGCAAGGCCATGTGAAGTTATGACCTTTCGAGGAAAATTCAGGTACTGTATTTCTATAATGTGAGACGGGATCTCAGTTTTGTGTTGTAATGGTGTTGTTGAGCTTGAGGTACAGCTTTTTCGTTGAGTCGTTGTCATAATTTGACAATGTTCAGACTGCTTCTCATTGGTGTGTGTGCTACGCAAGTTATGGCTTAGGCCTGTGTCGAGGTGCCATATCACCAGAGGGAAATGGATTCAGGAATTGTTGATCTGAGAGGTGGGTTCAGTAGATCGCATGTTTCAGTTGTCGTTGGCAGTATATGAAGGTACTGAAATGAGACTTTATCTAACAAGAGATTTTCTATCGATATTAGTTGTCATGGGCAGCTGTTGTGAATGGAAGTTATCGCTGCATGTATTTAAGCTATGTGGTATATCATATGATTGCAGCCGAGGTTGCAGGTATGGATAATTACAGTTGGTTCGGGTTTATTCTGAAAATAGACGTGAGGTTCGGATCTTATGTATAACTTCGAAAAATGCAACGCGGTCCTATAGTTTATGGGTTAGATGGACTGTAAAATTCACCTATGTCGTGTTGTCAGACCTGTAAGAATAGGGTGATATGAGATCACCCCGGGTATATGCTTGGTAAGATCATTCAGCTTTTAGTTGGCTTCTAGAATAACTCTGGGTACGCTCGAGGACGAGCGTTTGTTTAAGTTGGGGAGGATGTGACGAACTGACCCGCCGTCACATGAGTTACCACCCTGTTTCCCCCTTATTGTATGGATTCATGTTTCAATATCAGTATTAGAGTCGATCGGGTGTAATTGAATTGGTTTTGGTTGAAAATAAGGCACATAGCCTCTTAGAAAGAAGCTTGTTTTAGAAAAGTCAATTGGAAATTGATTATGTGGTAAGAGGGCTCGGGTGTGAATTCAGGTTGTTCGGTTAGCTTCAGCGGATGATTTGTGACTTAGGGGTGCAATAAGAATCGAATTTGGAGGTCCGGTGTAGAAAAGACTTGAATTGGCGAAGTTGGAATTTCGACGAATTCCGATTGATAGGTGAGATTTTGATCCGAGGCTTAGAATGAGATTTAGAGAGTTGCAGTAGCTCCATTAGGTGGATTTGGATATGTGTGAAAAATATCAGGTCATTTGGATGTCGTTTGGCTGGACTTTTGGTCGTATGTGCATTTCGAAAGTTCTTAAGAAACTTAGGCTTGGATTGGAGGAATTTGGTGATTTTTGGTGTTAATGTTAGTGTTTTTATGGCTCGAGCAAGTTTGAATAAGGTATTAGATCATATCGGTGTTTTTGGTTTAAGCCCCAGGGGCCTCGGGGTAATTCCGGATGGTTGAACGGAGGTGGTAGCACTTTTTGGCATTTTTGGATCTGCTGATTCTGCCATTTCCGCGTCTGCGGAAAAGCAGCCACTTAAGCAGTTCCGCAAACGCCGCAGATGAGCCGCAAAAGTGGCCAATGGGAGGTTGGCCTAGATCATTGGTGCGGAAGGAAGACCGCATAGGCGGTGACCGCGTAAGCGGTAGTTGACCGCAAAAGCGGTCCTGGGAGAATAAGTTGGACCGCAAAAGCGGTCGAGAGGCCGCAGAAGTCACCGGAGATATGAACGCAGAAGCGGAAAACGTGCTGGGTTTAATGAGCAGTGATTTCACAAGTTTGAAAAGAGAAGAACATTTGGACCTCGGACTAAGGCGAGTTTGGGAGCGATTTTGAAGAGGAGTTTGGGGAAATCATCAAGTATGGATTGTTGGACTCAGAGTATGTCATTATAGTGTAAAAACATGGATTAAACACTAAGAATTCAAGGTTTTTAAGGTAAAAAATGGTGGTTAGGGCTTGAAACCCAAGTGAGCTTAAAGTATTGCTTTGAGGGGTCAAATGGACTCCAATTATAGTAAATTTCATATGTTTGAACTCTTGGAGAGACGAGGATTCCAGAAATGTAAGTTTCGTATTCGAGAAGTGGGCCCGGGGTTCGGGTTTTGCTAGTTTCCAAATTTTTTGTTATATTTCGATTGTTTTCGATAGGGTGTTGTCCCATCAGCATATTATGATATATTTGTACTGATTTTGGATAGATTTAACGCGCGTGGAGGCCAATTTGAGGGGCAAAGGCGTCGCGAGCGAGGATTTTCACCGGTTCGAGGTGAGTAATACTTGGGAATGATATCCTGAGGGTTTGAAACCCCAGATTTGCATATCCTAGTGTTGTACTGTGTTGACTTGCACGCTGGACCCGAGCGTGGGGTAGAGCACCGTTGGGGTTTGTGACTTGGTCTGTCCCGGTTGTTGGTGTTTACCGCAAAATTGTAAATGTTCTGTGGTTATTATTATGACTTGGGCTCATTGCCATACTTTGGGGTTTATTTCAGATTATTTGAACTCTTTATGAGCTATCATCACTGTTTTCTTCACTATTTGAAATATTATTTGAACTCAGTCCATGTGATTTGCACTGTTTCATTAACTCAGTTGTATTTTTCTCAAACTTGGAGTTTTAACTGACATTTGAACTATTGTTGGGCTGAGTATTATTATTTTACGGATGCCCAAGGGGCTTATGACTATTTTGGACTGATTGAGGCTGAGGACCATATGCGAGGGCATGAAGAGTGATGTAAGGAGGCTTTCAAGCCTCGAGTGTTATGTGTGCATATGCATATACATGCATGGATCGGACTGCACGCCGGATTAGCATATTGCATGGATCGGACTGCACGCTACAGTAGCATATTGCATGGATCGGACTGCACGCCGCAGTAGCATATTGGATGGATCGGACTGCACGTCGCAGTAGCATATTATATGGATCGGACTGCACGCCGCAGTAGCATATTGCATGGATGGGACTGCACGCCGCAGTATTATTGCGCTTGGGCTGTAGGAGCCCCTCCGGAGTTTGTACACACCCCCAGTGAGCGTAGGGTACCCATGGATTGGGCTACGCGCCGTAGCGGTCATGTGCATTGCATTGCGTTCATGCATTCACTCATGTTTGTACTACGTGGCATGACATTTAGCACTCATATATCATTGGCATACATACTGTTACTTGCCTTGTTGACCAGATACCCTGGTGTTATATGTTAAAGAGTGTTGTGCCCAAGGGGCAGACTTATGAGCTGACTTGTTCTATCTGATATAGCATTCATATGCTGGGTTGTTGAAAATAAAAGAGATATTTGAAAATAAAAGAGACTTTGTAAAAGAGTTTTTGAACTGATCTTGAGATTTTCTAAAAGGATTTTTCCACAGTATTCCGGTTTTTCTCAAAGGGTTGTTCTGTCTTTTATAGCAGTTTGGTGTGCCCATATGTGTTTTCTTATCGCTCAGATATTATTCTCTCTTATTACCAATGAGTTAGAAGTACTTACTTTACTCCCTGCACCTCACGTGCAGCTGCATGTATTGTTCACCCGGTAGTGAGTTAGTAGCGGATTGAAGGTATTGCTATCGTAGCTAAGCAAGGTGACCGCCGCCGTTTGCGGCATCGAGATTCTTCTTCTTCTTGATTCCCAGATATTATCCTATGTATTATAGACTTTAAAATTTTAATAAAGGCACTCCTAATGTTCATCACTTGTGACACCTCGGTCGGGCTGTATTGGGTTGTAATTATATTGATTAATATCATTAATTCATATTCCAACTGTTATATAAGTGACTAACTACTTTAAGTGGTGTTCTGAAACGGTCTGGCTGGCCTTGTCTTCACGAGAGGCACCATCACGACCGGGTTTGGAAATTGGGTCGTGACAGTTAATTTATGAAAAATAGGCTCTAATTGTAATTTGTATACATTGCGGGTGAGGAGCTTATATGATGCTTTCAAGACGCTATTGGAATGATTTATGAGCAAAAACGACCCCTTGGAGTTGAGTGCGCACAAAGACGAGACAAAAAGTGGAAGAAATCAAACCCCAGGTGCGCAAGCAGACGCACGAAGTTGCGCAACAGTTCGCGCGCGTTAAAGGCTGAGGCAAAATAGTGCGCGAAGAGACACACGAGTTCGCGTGATGCCAGTCCGGAAAAAAGTTATTTACGGGTAAAATTGGAAATTTGGAGAGAAAGCCACTTAACCTATATAAAGTCAAGCTCGCCCAAGGTTGAATTATCAAGGTTTTCGTAGTTTAGTGCAAGATATAGAGAGGTAAGAGGCAAGGAAGAGCTTGGACTATCAAGTTCTTCTTTTCTTCTCTTTGTTTGTGCTATTTGTGATGACATGCACATTAGTATGAGTGGCTAAAACCCATTGTTCTGGGGTTGTGGTTTATCTATGAATATTGTCGTTCGATATTAACTTGACCTTGATTATAATTCATTCATATATGATTGTTTCTTCAATTCTGTGTTTAACTACTTAATTGTCTGGCCAGCAGTTAGGTTCAATTTACTATCTATGCTATGCTTGGGAAAGGCATGTTTAGATTAGAGAAGAATTAAAGAGAGCAGGATCTTAACTCTTATGGAGAGCGAATTTGTGGTTAGTATAGAAATATACCTAATCACATATTTAATTAAATATCATAATCTTAATGCGTTTTTAATAGATTGATTTTATAGGAATATATGCGTTAATCTATTGAGAATACGTGAGTAGTACTTCGGGAGAAGGCTATGAGAGTATATATCGATTAATTAGCAACCATGAGTGAATTATATGAAAGGGAGATTCATTAGAATACAATACGATTGGTGAATCGATCACAACCTTGGAATCTTGTCTCTACTGAATACATAACAATCAACTCGTTAATTGATAATTTAGTATTGCTTAGAATTGTAGTTAGCATAATTAAACTCTTGAACTCGAATTTAGCTTGATGGAATAACAATATTGGTGTGTTAGTGAATAGTTGATTGTGACGACCCAGCCCGTCGTAACGTAAGTTACCGCCAAGTTTCCCTCATATTATGCTTCACTATGTTTTAATATCAGTGTTTGATTTGATGGGATAGAATTGGATTGGTTTTAGTTGGAAATGAGACACTTAGTCTCTTAAAAGGGAGCTTGTTTTTGAAAAGTCAATTGAAAGTTGACTATTTAGTTGAAGGGCCGGATGTAAATTCTGATGATTCGGTAAGCTTTGGGGGACGATTTGTGAATTAGGAGTGTAGCCGGAATTGAATTTGGAGGTCCGATGTAGAATTAGGCTTGAATTGGCTAAGTTTGAATTTTGGCGAATTCTGGTTGATAGGCGAGATTTTTATCCGAGGGTCGTAATGGAATTTCGAGAGTTTTAGTAGCTCCGTTAGGTGATTTTGGATATGCGTGCAAAGTTTCAGGTTATTCGGAGGTGTTTAGGTCGGGTTTTTTATCAAATGCATGATTCGGAAGAGTTAGTTTGACTAAGGCTTGAATCCGTGGTAATTTGATGATTTTGATGTTAATGATAGTGCTTTTATGTATCGAGCAAGTTTGAATGAAGTAGTATAACATATTTGTGTGTTTGGTTGAGGTACCGAGGGCCTCGGGGTGATTCCGAATGGCGTCTTTGTCGAGCTTATCCCCCTTTCCAGCTAGAGTTGTTTGTATATAGTTCAACTGCAACCCTTGTTAGCCGAGCTGTTTACATGATTTTGTATTAACTTCCATACCGAATTGAGCAATGTTGTGCTAGGTGGGTTTCGTGACACAAGATGATGTGCTTTTTCCACAATTGACTGTAGAGGAACCCTTAGTTTTTGCTGCATTCTTAAGACTTCCAAGCAAGATGAGTCGACGTCAGAAGTATGAAAGAGCTGAAGTGATTATTAAAGAATTGCAACAGAAAATTGCAGAGAAACTTTATTCTATGTCTGCGATCGCATAGAAGGCTTAGAGGGGGTCTCAGAATTTACCCTATGTGATCGCTTGAAGGGCCTTGCGATCGCATAGGTTTGGGTGGTTGTTCAGTGCGGTCGCGTTGTCCTGTGTGCGATCGCGTAGAAGGGGGGACTAGAGCTCTGTGATCGCAAGGGGTCTTCTGCGATTGCATAAGAGGAATTTCGGGGGCCTGGATTTTTGGTCTATGCGATCGTAATGGGATTTATGCGATCTCATAGAGGAAGCTACAGTGGTCGGACATAATATTAAAAACCCTTTGGTCAGCGACCCACATCATTTTTCCACCATTGTTACTTCGCCAATAGATCTTTTTGACCGATTTGAAGAGAGCTTTTGACGGGTGTTGATTGGAGGTAAGTCTCTTAACTTAGAAACATCATTTTATTGAGAATCAACACTCAAATTCATGAAAGTGTGTTGAAATTGTGAAGAACTAGGGCTTGGTTTTGAAAACGAATTTTTAGGAGTTGAAAGGCCAATTGAGTTCCGATTTTGTAAACTTTATATGTACGAACTACTGGAGAGACGAGGAATCTGTTGGTGTAACTTTCGTAATTCTTTGAGAAGTGGCCCAGGGGCTCGGGTTTTACCAACTTCGTGATTTTTAGTATATTTCGAGTAATTTCGATTGGGTTATGTTTCTTTAGCGTATAGTAATGTATTCGTTGTGGTTTTAACTAGGTTCGAGGCGAGAGGAGGTCGATTCAAGCGGAAAGGGCATCGCGGACTAGTCTACGGGCGGCTTGAGGTGGGTAATAGATGTAGATGATGACCTGAAGGTTTGAAACCTTGGCGTCTCACATTATGACGCTATATTGAGGCGAGACACGTACTCTACGGTGAGTGAGGGGTCGTTTGTGGATGGAACTATGTCTTAATCCGTCCGAATGATGTATATACTATGTTATTGACTAGAAATTGGTTAGTAAACATCCTACTTGGATTGCTATGAGCATATTTTGGCTGCGTGCCAACTATTTGGATCCCTTAGGGACTATTATCATTGTTTCCATGATATTGAGCATGTTTCCATGATATAACTCCTGAGTTAAATAGTGTCTAGAAATGATTAACAATCTTCTAAGGTTCTAATCACTTAAACTATAATACCTATTAAATGGAACCCAAAATGGTAAACTTGATTGTGCCTGTGTAGCGTGCATGCAAATATAATTGGACGGATTATGGACCGAGCTGCATGCCTGTAAGAGCCCCTCCGGAGTCTGAACTCCCATAGTGAGCGCGGGTATCCAATGGATCAGGCTGTACGCCATAGCGGTCATGTGCATTGCATTGCATTCATGCATATATATATATATATATATATATATATATATATATATATATATATATATATATATATATATATATATATGTGTCTATCTGTCATTGATCACCGTTGTTTTATCATTAACTGTGTTAAGCGGTTAGTTTCAGCTTTGCATTGTGGTATTTCGGGATTTCTTACTTTCAAGTCATTATACATGTCTATTAATTCTAAGTTGGAAGTACTCACTTTACTCCCTGCACCTTATGTGCAGATTCAGCTGTTCCGGGGACTTAGCTGAGCAGTCGCTGTCTTCCACAGTTTTATCAGAGTTATTGAGGTAGTTGTCTAACGTTCGCATGACCCGACTTCTCCCCTTTATTCAGTTTTATTTCCCTATTCTAGACTTATGTATTTTCGAATATTGTTATTCAGTTGTTTAGAGGCTCTAGACTCGTGACCCTAGATTCTGTTGGGAGTGTTTTGTCGGATATTTTTGTCTGTTCCGTATTATTTTTATTATAAAAATCGAATTGTTATTTTTAAACTGTTAAATTCCCTTTAATTAACGGTAATGAGTTATCAGGTTGGGTTCATGAGAGATAATTGTTCAGGCTTGCTTAGCTATATGGTTGGGCGCCATCACGACCGGATTTGAGTTGTGACAAAGGTGAGTGCAATGGTAACTTGTTCACTGTAGCTCACAGGAGTCGCACATCGGGAAGGAGAGGGGGAGTCCTGGGCTATGTTAGTAAGGCCTTGGACAACATGCGTGGACGCGTTTTGGGGGTAATTGAGTTCCCCAGGAACAAATCCTTGCAGGCTAGGTCCAAAGCAGATAATATTCACACAGTGTTGGGCCGGTTCATTATAGTAATATAAGTCTCTGTGGGTTTGACACTCGACTTATCATTTTATTACTTGTACGACCACGTATACTTGCGTCTGCGTTTGGGAACAACAGAAGTTTACCCATACTGGAATATTTTTGTGGATTCCTTACATATATAGAAATCTAATTCTCATACTTTCAAAATCATAGGTCTGTTATTGAAAGTGTATGGTCCATTTTGAAGAACCAGATCTCTATCCTCATCATACTCAAATTTTGAAAATAAAGTATCATCGATCATGAAGTAGTATCTGCGGAGTTAAACAAACTGCCAAACTCCATACACAAATTTCAGCATCTCTTTGAATTAAGGAGATCAGCCTATGACATAGCCAATTAAGCAAGTCCTCCATCTCCTATTCTGCTCTTCCACTTCTATATGGTTCAATCGAACAATTTTCCTTTCATCCTTAATAATATGGGGTTAATAGTTCAATTTCAAACCCTGTTGTACAGATCGATTACCTTGAACCACAACAGCTAGAGTTGGTTTTGAAGTCCTATTCCAGACGAGAAGGTTAATTTCCTTGTTGTTGTCACCATGTCCGCCTTAGTTATCGGAGCTCCCTGTGCTTGAATTGCCACCAGCTCCTCTGATTCCTTTCTCTCTTGTCCATGCAGAACGGTTGGTGCACTACCCATGCCTTTCATCCAATGGAACAGTTGTACCGAGTCTAATACTTGGGGAATCCCGTTCCTGGTGTAACTAACCTTGTATCTTCATCTTCTACCTTATCTTCCCCATCTGCATGTGTTTCCTTAGCTATGGAATTCTTCTTCCTCTGTCTCGCCATCCCTACCAGTATAATTTAGCAGACCTTACTTAACGTGCGCCGAGAGAATCCATTTGTTAGGTTTAATTGATGAGTCTTTAATATTATTTTATTTTAATTAGATAAGGGAATCTGGAAATGGAGCCAACATAATAATGGGGGATTTGCATCTACCCGCTTTTTGTGTTACTTTTTAACTTATGCCCGCTTTGTAAAAATAATTGCAAACGTACTTGCTTTTTCGCATAACTTCAGCATACGGGGCTGAAGTAGCAAAAGCAATCACGTAAAATTTCAGCATTCTAGTAGACGAGCCTGAGTAGCAATTGTGCTGAAATTTTTGTTTTGTAACTAACGAATTTCAGCTCTAGAGCTGAAGTTTTTATTTTGTAACTGGCGAACTTCAACTATAAAGCTGAAATGTTTGTTTTGTACCTATCGAATGTCTATTAGTCCCCAGAATAAGATCGTTTGATTGTCGAGAAAACTTTAATTTTCCAAAGCTTTTTGCCGTTTTCTCAAAGAAAAACAAAAAGAAGTTATCATTAGTTATGTCTGCTCGACTGTATAGAGAAGCAGGAAGAGACTATTGGACAAAAATTCGTATAAATTTATATGAAAAAATTCAAAGACAATGAATGATAGAATGTCAGCCTCTTCTTATGTGATACTTGTTATATTTTGTGCCTGGAGCGCGTAAGAATCATTAATATAGATAAAATCTGTTTATGCTGATTGAGTAGTATCTTTAAACAACTTTTACTCAGTTGAGATTCTCTTATATATGATTCGACAGAGTTGCAAAGCAAGAAATGAGAACAAATAAGACTGAAGTCTTTTAAAAAGCAAATACAAATTAAAAATTAAAAAAATTAAGTATAGAAAAGACGGTCAAATAAGACACTCCGTTCAATTTTTACCATAATAATTAACTAAAAACCCACGTGCAATGCTGAAAAGGCCGGAAATCTAACCATTCAACGCATTGCATGCCGTTTATGGGCCCATAGAATGACTCCTAAAAGGATGTTTTTCGTACAGAATAGTCAATTTTCTAAATTTCAATTTAATAAAAATGTACTTGAATCGATAATTTACACCAAACACAGTCATTTAAAGTAGTTAGAATTAAAGTAAGAATAATATCAATGAAGGAGAGGCGGAGCTAAACTTATTAGATAGGGATTCAGCTAAATTCAATCACTTTTGCTTAAACATAATATTTGTATTATAAAAATCATTAAATATTTAATTGTAAATCTTATAACTAAGATGAGCTATGAGTTTGATGACAAATTCAAAACCCATAAACTTTAAATTTTGGCTCCGTCTCTGCACTTAACCATAGCAGAATATATGAATGTGTATATAAATGATATATGTTTTGCATTGATTGGTTTGATATTACCACCAAATGCAAGTTATATTTACCCTAACGGGCTTTTACGTACACTACTAGAATTCGGCAAAAAGCGACCACAAAAAGCGACCAAAGTTGGTCACTAATAGGCCCAAAAGCGATCAAATAGGCTTGGTGGCTATATTGATGGTCCATTTATTGTAGGAACCAAAGTTGGTCGCTAAGTAGCGACCAACTTTGGTCTCTAAGCTAAAAGGACCAAATATTCTGGATAAAGACCATAGAGACCAACTGTGCTCGCTTTTATTGCTTTAATAATATAATTTTGGCGATCAAAGTTGGTCTCTAAATGTAAAATATATTTTTTAAAATTTATTATTAATAATAAAAAAGCGACCAACTTTGGTCTCTAATACAATTATTATATTTTAAAATCTGGTATATAGAGACCAAGGTTGGTCGTTTTTTTATTTATTTTTTATTATATTTTATTAAATAAGCGACAAAAGTTGGTCTCTAAATATAAAATATTTTTTTAATTTATTATTAGTAATAAAAAAGTGACCAACTTTGGCCTCTAATACAATTATATTTTAAAATCTGGTAAATAGAGGTCAAGATTGGTCGCTTATTATTAATATTTTAAATTTTTTAAAAATAAGCGACCAAAGTTGGTCACTAAATACAAGAATTAGCACATAAGAAAGACTTGTTGTGGGTGAAATGGATCAATTCTGTTTATATCAAACATCACCAGTTGGAGAACCTTACTATCCCAGCTAATGCTAGATGGATGGTAAGGAAAATTGTGGAGGGAGCTAAGCTACTTCATCAGCATCAATTGCTAGACAACACTGACTGCACCATAAGGAAGGTATACTTGCAACTGCTTGGAGAATCAACTAGAGTTTCATGGAAGAATCTGGTAATGCAAAATGCTGCTAGACCTAAAGCTATCTTCAGCTTGTGGTTGTTACTGCAGGATAGACTTCCTACCAAGAACAGACTGCTGCAATGGAATTTGAACATATCAGGCATCTGTGTTATGTGTCAACAAGAATTGGAAACTAGAGATCATCTATTTCTGCATTGCACCTATGCTTCCCAGTTGAGATATCAAACAATGCAATGGCTGGGAATTGACGACTTCACTGGACAAGTTTGGACACAATTCTGCCACTGGTGCATCATACAGTCCAAAGGGAAATCTCTCCGAGCTCACACATTCAAGATGACAATTACAGAAATGTTGTATAGTTTATGGTTAGAAAGGAATGCGAGAATCTTTGAAAACACCTATTGTAATTGTGATAAACTCCTAAGTAGTATAGCCTATATTTGTAATGTTCGAGCTCCTCCTAGGCTTAGTTCGTATATTCAGCATTTCATGTTATAAATGCTGAATGATTAGAGTAGCATTGATACTTCATGTTCCAGTTTTGATAGGCAGTTGAGATTAAACTGTCCTATGATTTTGTAAGGCATCCTTTTGGTGATTAATAAAAATTTTAATTACAAAAAAAAATAATCAAGAATTTAATTTATTTTTTAAATAAAATCGACCAAAGTTGGTCGCTATTTTTTCAAAAAAAAAATTTTGAATACATCAACTTTTATTGAGATTAAAGAAAATATTATTTGGACGTTTTATCAAATTACATTTAAAAAAACATAACAGAAACCGGATTTTTTTTCAACTAACCTTATTTCAGCTTCTGTAAAAAATTTAAAATAAAAATTTTTGATGGCTAAACTAAAATTCAAAAATATTTTTGCAAAAACTAAAAGAAGAATTTTGGATAACATTTTCTTCGTAATAAACGCCCCCTCATTAATTGGACAAGGTTATTAATAATGTAATATGACAAAAGCATATATAATAAATACTCATCAATTAATGCTAAAAAATTGGCTCCGTACTTTTTTCACATCCATTTGAAAATGAGAAAGTGCAAAGTTGTGATTTGTGAAAAGAATTGATATTATCACTTGATTGTAGGAGGGGTAGATGTGGATGAGTGTATTTTGCATATTTGTTGTATTTATAGTGTAATTTATTATCTTTGATTTTAGAATTGGTAATGTGGACTATTGGATTTTGATATAATCTACGGTGCAAGATTCAATAGAAGTGATCCATATGATTTTAAATGGACCAATGGGAGGCGAGGGTTAGTTTGAATTTTGGTAAAAGAACAATTTTTCCGCCTCGAAAGGAACAAGCTTTTTCATTTACAGAATTAGAGACCAACTTTGGTCTCTAATATGAGACCCAGTTGTAAAATTTTAATAATTATATTATCATTTAAAAATTATAAAATTATAAATAATATGATTCAAAATTAGCGACCAAAGTTGGTCGCTTATAAAATAGAGACCAACTTTGGTCACAAATATGGGACCCGTTTAATAATTATATTATTATTTTAAATATTATATAAAATATAAATAAATCTAATTTAAATTTAGCGATCAACTTTGGTCGCTAATTTAAATTTATGTATAATTAGCAACCAAAGTTGGTCTCTTTTTAGGTCAACAATGGTCAAAATTAAAAATTATTTTTGTATTTACTATCTAAACAATATAAATGAAATTACTTTTGCTATATTCCATACAGTATTACCTAATACACTTGTACTCAATACATAGTATAGTGTAAGTGCATATATATATATATATATATATATATATATATATATATATATATATATATATATATATATATATATTAAATGGGTCCCATATTAGAGACCAAAGATGGTCTCTACCTAATAAAGTTGACCTGATTAGCGATCAAAGTTGGCCACTAAATTTAAATCAGATTTATTTATATTTTATATAATATTTAAAATAATAATATAATTATTAAATGGGTCCCATAATAGCGACCAAAGTTGTTCTCTAAATTTATTTATATTTTTAATTTTTTTAATTAATAATATAATTATTAAAATTTTATAATTTGGTCTCATATTCGCATCCAAAGTTGGTCTCTATCTGCTTATCCTTTAATTAGCGACCAACTTGGGTCTCTAATTTTTAATTATATTTATTTATATTTTATAACTATTTTTAAATAATAATATAATTATTAAATTTTATTATTGGGTCTCATATTAGCTACTAAAGTTGGTCTCTATCTGCTTATCCTTTAATTAGCGACCAATTTTGGCCCCTAACTTTGAATTATATTTATTTATATTTTATAATTTTTTTAAATAATTATATAATTATTAAAATTTTATAATTGGGTCACATATTAGCGATCAAAATTGATCTCTATCTGCTTGTCCTTTAATTAGCTATTTTTAATTATATTTATTTATATTTTATATTTTTTAAAAATAAAATTATAATTATTAAAATTTAATAAGTGGGTCCCCCTAGTGACCAACTTTGGTGCTAATTTTAAATTATACTTATTTATATTTTATAATTTTTTAAATAATATTATAATTATTAAAATTTAATACGTGGGTCCCCCAATAGCGACCAACTTTGATCGCTAATCTCAGTATTTCTTTTACCAAGCAAGTTTGATTATTCCGGTCAATATTTTGACGAAATTATTGACCAAATAGAGACCAACCTTGGTCGTTAATGTATTTACAATAATTATTTTATTATTTTCTCCAATTTAGAGACCGACGTTGGTCGCTTTTTTTGACATACCAACTTTGATCTCGTTTGGTTGCTTTTGAGGAAAATTCTAGTAGTGTACCTTATCACTTTGGAGATAGTTTCAATTTTTACTTTGCACTATTCATTTTTAGATAGATTCTCACAATTGAATAGTAAAACATGACTGTTTCCAAATGTTCAAGATTATTTAGAAAATTCCTATTGTTGGATTTTTTTCGTTAAAAAATAATCAATAGAGTCGTGAAATTCGACCAAACCCTAATAGAAGAGATGAAATAAATGAATAGTTTGTAGGTGCATAATTTGATTAGTACACAAAGATGGACAAAGTCAACAGGATGACTAGTCAACTTAGCATACCAAATTAAAGAGGTTGGCTAATAATGTAATACAAAAAAGACTTTCGCACTATCAAGAATTGTGGTCAGATAGGATGGATTCGAGCACTGAAAATAGAAAATATTTTTGTACGAAACGTTTTTTTCTTTAATGAACCTTACGTGATACGAAAACTAACTTAATAATGTGGGTACTAAATATCGGACAAAAATAATATAAAATAAAAATAAAAAACAAGAAAAATCCTTGCCTTCACAAAAGTCTAATGGTAATTAAAGATCTAATGGTAATTAAAGATGGGATCTTAACGTATGATTTTCTACTTGACATTACACAAATATCAGTAATCTAATATGACCTGCGCCCCCATTTGAATATGGAGTCTTTATTGCTAAATAATAATTGACTTTTTCAATATAAACACATAGATATTTATAAGGACAACGGTGATTAGCGTTTTTTTTCAAACTCTTCCGATACACCTGGACTGTTATTATGGATATTATCACTTTAAGTCCGGACTAATTTTTCTTTATATTTGATTGTTTAAAAAATATATAAAATTTGTATAATATATATATATATATATATATATATATATATATATATATATATATATAGTGGTAAATAAACAGATCTAATAGGTAACGGTTGGCAAACAAAAATAAAATTAAGAGGTACTCCATTCAATCCATTTTAATTGAATTTTTGGCTTTTCTTATGGTCTATAGTATTTAATTTTTTCAAATATCAAGAAGGTATTAACTCATTTTTTTCAAAGTTACCCTTAGAGTAAGGAGTCTAGGAGTATTTGTTATATTTTTAATGAATAAATTAAGGTTAATGGTCAATTTTATTGCTAATTAAGGCTAAAAAGTAAACTTTTTAATATGTAAAAACAACCAAAAAATAAATTAAAGTGGATCGAAAGGAATAATAACAAGGTTTTTTTTTACTTTTAGCCCGTTTCAAAAACTATTTATACAGTATTATTTTTCCAACTAATTACTAGTGAGTCGGTCAGTAAAGTTTGTCACGATCCAAAATTTGAAGGTGGTGACAAATAGCAATACCACTTATTATTTCTGAGTATTTTGGGTGAGGAAAACACCAAAAAATGAATGAAAATAGCCATGGATTTATTTTAAAATTAACCATAAATAGAATTTAAATCTTCCTACCTTCAGTTCCTTTCAATCTACTCATTTATTTGTCTTTTTTCTAATTCCAAATTTCCAACTATGTCAACTTGGAAAGAAAAGAGCGTGTGAAGACTTAGTCATTGGAATAGTTTTAGACGAGAACACACTATTTCATTGATTAAGACTTGACCTAACAAAATGCCACGACTATGGTATTATAATTATTAGAACAATAAATAATATATATAAGACATTTAGACTAAGGTCATTTTCAGACAGTTGCTATTGAGCTTTGACCCTAGCAAACATTCAATTAAATATCAAATCCAAGTTGATAATACTTTATGCATTAAAAGTTCTGTTGAATACAGATTTTTAGATGTCAAGTGCTAAATACAATTACTTTTTGTTTGTCCTGTTGAGTGATTTTTCCACTTCCTGCTGGACCATTTATAATTATTAAATGTCCTTTTTTTTGACTTCAGACTTTGAATTCAAATTAACAAACTTAAGACTTAAATAAAAGGGTTAATTATATGCCAATTGGTAGTTGCAAAGATAAAGTATTAAATAGTGTCAGAGTTTTTCTGTTGTAATCTGCTGATTAAGCAAGCATTAATATTATTAAATTTGATTATTGATCACTTAAGAAGTGATGTTATTAGTACAGCCGTGTCCTGTTCATATTACTGCATCAGTCAACAGAATATAAATAAATAATAACTCAATCACATGGTTAGCATTAAATTAATTACTTGGATTTTTGAGTTTAATATGAAACCTAATTACATTTTCTTTTTTTACATGTCATTTAAGTTGTTTTCTTGATCTACGACTTCTTTTCTACTTAACCGTGATTAAAAGGGAATGCCGATGCACTAAGTGTAAAGAGTTTTGGGAGAAGTAAGTTTCTTGTATTGCTCACCAAAGTATATATAGAGTACAGGAAAATCAAAACCTACCAACTATAGGATTGTACAATAATGAAGGAAAATCAAAACCTACCAACGATAGGATTGTACAATTAATGAGAGAATATTCTACCAATAACAAAAAGATACACAAAAGATATTTACAATATTTCCTAATACGCCCCCTCAAGATGGAGGGCCGGAGGACACGCCAATCTTGGACATCAGCAGAAGAAGCCGAGGACGAGATAAGTGCTTGGTGAGAGCATCAGCAAGCTGATCAACAGAGGATACGTGAGCAACACGAAGGGACCCATTCTGGACCAATTGACGAACAAAGTGATAATCAATGGAGATGTGTTTCATGCGAGAATGAAACACAGGGTTGGCACAGAGATAAGTGGCGCCAATGTTGTCACTGTAGATGACAGGAGCAGCCGGAAGAGGGACATGAAGCCGCGCAGCAGGGAATGAAGCCAACGTACTTCAGCGGCAGCAGAAGCAATGGCACGATACTCAGCCTCAGTAGATGATCGCGCAACGGAACGCTGCTTTTTGGAGCTCCAGGATATAGGATTTGGCCCTAGAAAAACAACATAGGCACCAGTTGAGGAGCGGTCATCACAGTTTCCACCCCAATCAGCATCAGAGAAACAATATAGAGGTATAGCAGATGAAGGACGCAGCCAGACGCCAAAGTCACGCGTCCCATTCAGACACCGGAATAGGCGCTTAACTGCACCCCAATGAGTGACAGTACGAGCATGCATGAACTGTGAGAGTTTATTCACAGCAAAGGAGATATCAGGACGAGTGAAGGAGAGATACTGGAGGCCCCCAAGGGCCGATAGGCCGATGCGTTGGCAGGGGCCGAGCCGTCGGCCAGATGAAGGCGAGTTGACGCCGCTGTTGGCGTCTGAACAGGATTTGACTCCAGCATATTATGACGAGTCAATAGATCAACAAAATATTTCCGCTGAGAAAGAAAACACCCCTTGGACTGCGCAGAACTTCAACACCAAGAAAGTAGCTTAGATCACCCATGTCTTTAAGAGAAAACTGAGACCCAAGAGAGTCAATCACACGGTTCAAGAAAGCAGAATCATTACCAGTCAATATGAGATCATCAACATACACCAAAAAATAGGCCGTAATACCAGAGTGATGAAAGACGAAGAGCGAAGTGTCAGAGGTAGTGTTGACGAAACCCATGGTCAGAAGGCTTTGGCGGAGCGCACCGTACCATGCCCGGGGTGCCTGGTTGAGACCATAAATAGCTTTCTGTAACTTACAGACATAGGATGGATAGGCTTTGTCAATAAAGCCCGGTGGTTGTGCCATATAAACATCCTCTGTAAGCCTCCCGTGAAGAAAGGCATTGTTCACATCCATTTGACGAAGAGGCCAGCCCTTGGATACAGCTATACTGAGAACCAAACGCACAGTTGCCAGCTTAACAACCGGACTGAAAGTCTCCTGGAAATCCACACCTGGACGCTGATGAAAGCCCTTTGCAACAAGCCGGATTTTGAACTTATCCACAGTACCGTCAGGCTTGCGTTTGATGCGATAAACCCACTTGCAACCCACAACATTCTGCGAGGAATCAGGCTGGACAAGATCCCAAGTGTCATTCTGTAGCAGAGCATCAAACTCTGATGACATAGCAGCGCGCCAGCACTCATCAGACATAGCACTGGACAGGGTCTGAGGTTCAGTAACAGCAGGAGAGGTGACAGCAGACATACCAAACTTCCTGTTGGGCATAAAGATGTTATTTTTGCTGCGAGTCTGCATATGATGACCACCCTGAGAGGGTGCAGGAGGCGGCGGCAGGGGCGCTGATGGCGCGGGCGGTGGCGCCGGGAGTGCGTCCGGTAAAGGATCGCTAGTGGGAGCAACGGCAGGTACTGGTGGCGGCAGCGGAAGGACTTCTAGGGAGACTGGAATGGGACAAGAGGAGACTTGGGGTTAGACATTTTGGAGAACGGGAAGACATCTTCATGGAAGGTGACATGACGCGAGACGAAGATATTAGACATTGAGGGATCAAAGCAGAGATAGGCGCTTTGAGTAGTAGAGTAGCCGAAGAGGACACAGGCACGAGATCTGGGTTCCATTTTGTGTGAGGTGTAGGGCCGAAGCCAAGGGAAGCATTGACAGCCGAAGACACGTAATTTGGCAAGGTTGGGGCGTTTCTGGAAGAGAGATTCAAAGGAGGAGCGCATCGAGAGATTTGTCTTGGGAAGACGATTAATGAGGTAGACTGCTGTAGCAAAGGCATAAGGCCAGTAAATGAGAGGTATAGAGGAATGATGAAGGAGAGTGAGACCAGTATCGACAATATGACGGTGAAGGCGTTCAGCATAGCCATTGTGCTGAGGAGTATGAGGAGGTGACGTAAGATGGGAGATGCCATGAGAGGCAAGAAAAGAGCGTAAAGCAAGAAATTCACCCCCATTGTCAGTATACAGAGTAATGATTTTAGCAGAGAAATATTTCTCTACAATGGATTTAAAAATGGGGAAGGTTTGTGAGACATCAGATTTACGGCGTAAAGGAAGAAACCAAACATACTTAGAGAAATGATCAACAAAGATGACATAATATATAAACCCTTCATTAGAAATAATCGGAGAGGTCCATACATCGGAGAAAATAAGCTCCAGGGGAGTAGTAGAAGATAGACTTGACTTAGAAATAGGTAACGTATGACACTTATGAAGCTTGCAAGATACACAGGCAAGATCAGACACATTACTGGACTCTATACTGCTAACGACACTAAATGACGCAGGGTTTTAGCTGATGGGTGACCAAACCGAGAATGCCACAATGACGCAGAGAGCTTTTGTGCCGTGAGGGCAGATGGGAGAGTGGAAGCTGCCGGCCAGTAGTAGGTGTTGCCCCTAAGTGGGCGGCGAACGAGCGTTGCCCACGTGCGACGATCCTTCACCTGAAAATCAGTATCAGAAAGAACAACATTAACATTATTATGACGACATAATTGAGCAACAAAGATCAAATTTTTACGCATATGTGGAACACAGAGAGCCCCAGGTAATAAAAGAGAGGAATGACTGTTAAGTTGTCCAGTATGAGTAATTGTCAAACCTTCACCGTTACCAATAACCACATTTTCAAAGCCAGTGTAAGGACTGTGAAGAGACATGTTGGCAAGGTCAGAGGTTATGTGATGAGAGGCACCAGAGTCCAGGATCCAATCGGATGCAGAGGGAATCATCGGAGAGTGATGGGCTGTGTGAGCAGCTGGATAGGGCGGCGAAGCATAAGCTGGCCGCGGCAATGGTCCACCGTAAGGGGGCTGGTTGGCGCCGGAGAGGAGATAGGATGGGCAGCAGCGCGCGGAGTGGCCAAATTCACTGCAGAGTTGGCACTTCCTAATGTACCCGCGAGATTGGCCATTGCTGGAGTAACCACCGCGACCGGAGACTGACCCGCGGCTGATGCGGCCGCGCCCGCGGCTACCAAATAGGTGACGGACTAGCTGCTGTCCGGCGACGAAGGCAGCCGACGGAGCCGAGTCGGATGTGACGGAGGTGGCCGGCACACGAGCAGTAATCTGAGCCTCCATGCTTAACAGCTTGTCATGTAATTCAGCAAAAGAGGTGGGATACTCACGGGCTTGGATGGCATGTGAGAGTTCCATATACGGGTCATCAAGACCATTTAGAACCTTTATGACAAGATCCTCAGAATCAACGGTAACATCCAGGAGAGATAATTCATCCACAATCACGCGAATATCGTGCATAAAGTCAGTAATAGATTTAGAACCTTTTACCGGATTATGGAGCTGCTGTTTGAGAGCCATGATACGACCACGAGAAGCGGTGCCGTATGTGCGCGCGAGGATGTCCCAGGCCTCTTTAGAGGTTTCCGCAGCGGCAATGAAGGAGATGATCGTCGGTGTGATCGACGAGATGATGGCACTGAGAATAAGGTTGTCTTGGCGAATCCAGTAAGGATATGCTGGATTGGGGGAAGTCACGTCGTTGTCGACGATAGTGGCCGGTGGGCATGGCTTCGATCCGTCCAAGAAGCCGAGGAGATCGTAACCCATAAGGAGGGTTTGAAACTGAAATTTCCACGCCAAGTAATTAGTGGAGTCCAATTTGAGTGGGATTTGAGCCGATGCATTGATTGCAATCGGCTGGAGAGGCGCGGTTGACGTCGTGGCGGCCATGAGCGCGAGGCAAGGAGAGGAGGCGATGAACGACGTCGAGAAAAAGAGGGCTGCCGATTAGTGCAGCGGCAGCGGCGACGGGCTCCGATGAGAGGAGCTACGGCGGCGGCGAGTAGTATGTATTTAGGGTTTGTTTGGCGATAAGCCACTGGCGTATGATACCATGTAGAGAGTTTTGGGAGAAGTAAGTTTCTTGTATTGATACCAAAGTATATATGGAGTACAGGGAAATCAAAACCTACCAACTATAGGATTGTACAATAATGAAGGAAAATCAAAACCTACCAACTATAGGATTGTACAATTAATGAGAGAATATTCTACCAATAATAAAAAGATACACAAAAGATATTTACAATATTTCCTAATACTAAGCTCCCGCTATACGCGTGGTTCGGAAAAAGACCAGACCACAAGGGTCTATCCTGCACACTCTTACCCTGCATTTCTGCAACAGACTGTTTCTACGACTCAAACGCGTAATTAATACATAATTTAAGGCATATATTGGATTTTAGTAAAAAGTTCTCAGGTTTCAAAAGATTTTGAACTGGTACAAATATATCAAACAATACATAGAAAATTAATTACAAACTGAATGATCAAATATCAATCTTGTCACATGATCAACAAATCCTCTAATAAAAAGAAAAAGATTAAGTTGACCAACATCCCACATAAAACAAATAGTAAGAAGTTGGAATACTAGCATTTGTTAGCCCGTGGATTTTCAAAAACCAAGGAAATTAAGAACAAGAATAACAAAAAGTTGAATAATAAAAATAGTTAATTACTCCAATAAAATATTTTGGTAGAGTGATAAGTATTTTTTCATATTCTTAACCAGAATAGTTCGAGCTGTAAATACATAGTCACTTTTTGTTAGAAAGTGTTTTAATTGTCGATGTAAATCTTAATATAATTAGATTCCAATACAAATATTCAAATACCGGTAAAAACTAAAATAGTACAAATAGTTAACTGAAATGATGGAAAACGCGTGATGAGGCTTTCAAGAGTCTTCAGTCCACTCTCATAATTTGCATGCACGAATATTCAGACTCAAAATAATATTACTACACAAGTAGTAGCAGTAGTACTACTGGTATGAATTGTTATGGCAATAGTCTTTCTTGACTTCATTGACCTCGTTACTCGTTACAAAGTCTCCTTTTTCTTTTCTTAGAAGCGCCAAAAATTTTGCCATGATTTTGATATCTTTGGGTGTGTTTTGTACGAAGAAAAATATTTTATAATTTTTTATATTTGGTTGGTTTAAATATTTTGAAAAATATTTTTTTTATTAATTCATTTTTTTCTCTAATTAAAGGAGAATATTTTCCTTATTAAGAGAATGGAAAATATTTTTTCAAACCTCTCTGTCAACATTTTCCACCCTTACCAACCCACCCCTCCCCTTATGCAATCTTTTTTATTTTAGTTTTTTCGTTACCATCCTCATACTACACCTCCAATTCCCCCCTCCCCCAAACAGTTTTTTTATCTTTTTTTCTTTTGCAATTTTATATTTCTGTATTTTTATTTTTGTGCACCACCTCCGAAAAAGAATTTTACTTTTTTTTTGTAGTTTAAATTTTTATTTCTTTTTTCATTTTATTACCCCCTCCCCCAACACCGCCCCCAACCCACGCCCCCCCCCCCCCCCAAAAAAAATTTTATAGTTTAAATTTCTATTTATTTTTTTTAATTTTACTAGTCCCCCCCACCCCACCCCAACCCCACCTTCCCGAAAAAAAACATTTTAACTTTTTTTTTGTAGTTTAAATTTCTATTTTTTCTATTTTACTGTCCCCCCTCCCCCGAAAAAATATTTTAAATATATTTTTCAGTTTTAGTTTTATTATTTATCGGTTTAAACAATAAAATTTAGAAGTTTCAAAATTATGAATTCAGAGGTTTATGTGTTTGAAAGGTTACAGGTTTAGAAATTATAAAGTTTACGGGTTTGAAATTTTGCGGTATTGAATGTTAGCGGTTCGAAAATTTATGAAATTTATGGGTCCAGAAGGTTGTTGGTTTGAAAGTTTATGGCTTCATATTTATTATATCTAAATTATTTATGAATACTCTTGAGAAGTCATTTTCCTTAATTTAATTACTAAACACCAAAAAATGAATAAGATTACTACTTATTTTCCATTATACCAAACACACCCTTTATTTCCTTTCCATTTCCTTTAGAATATGGGACATTAATCATATAACATTAACATATCCAATAATGTATAAACAATTCCCTCTTGACATCACTTTAAAAGTTTCGAATTGTATGACATTCTCTAGTTTCTGTAACAATCAATTCTTATGTTATTGAAATCTTGAAAAGTGACATTACCATTTTGTTGTTGAGACTTAGAAGATAATGGTTTTAGGATTAAAATTATGATTAGCTATCTTTTAGCTATTTCTAAGAGATTTTAGGTTGCAATCCAAAATAGTGGTAGATTCGAGATTTAGAGTTTCTAATTAGTGAGTTGAAATTTTAATATATATATATATATATATATATATATATATATATATATATATATATATGCATTTTCTTCCTACTATCATGTAGTAATGGCATAAACGTCCCCTACTGGAACGGTAATCCCAACCAAATAAGCAATCGCAATCGCTACAAGCAGCCTATTTCATACCCTTTTCATCGTACTTCCTCTTCTCCTTCTCTTCTTTCTCTCCCTGCCGAGCTTGTTGGAGTGCCATTGCCAAGATCTAGTGTAATTCCTTTTCCCTTGGAGCCAGTTCCACTGGTGCTAGAATCAATATTGGTTATCTTTCAGTTTGTGACCTAGCTACCTAAACTAATACATTATCACTTTTCCCCGCATTAACATTATACTACCAATTGAAGTCATAATAGATACTCCTTTCATTTTTTTAATACGGTGCACAAACCATCACATATTTATGTAGGGTTCGAGGAAGAACCATACCGTTAAAAATAGGGATGGCAAAATGGTTAAAAGAAAATAGTTAATAACTCAAACTATTCACTAAAAATAGGTTGGAAAATGAACTTTTTAAAAAATGAGTCAAATATGGATAAGATTCATATTGTCCATTTAGAAAATAGATAACCTATGAGTAACGAATGGATAATCAATGGATCTAATTGTTACATTTGTAAAGCCTCAAATTGGGGGTTCCTCAAGTTAGGGAGGATAAGAATTCTCCTAAAGTGATCATATGCAAGAAGTTATGGATAATAAGGTTACCCATATTCGCCGATTAACCTGTTATTTATCCGTGTTAAATATGAGATAGGTCGAATAATTTATTTATTTTCAACCTGAACCATATCCGAACCGACCCTCCCGTTTCACTCCTACTTACCCTAACAATAAACCCAAATAAATAAAAGGAGTGGTGGTTAAGCATAAGCCAGATGTTCCAAAAACCAAGAGGCAATTGCAATCAAAGTAAAGCAACAAAAAAGCTATGGAAAGAAACAAAAAATGGTATGTGCAAGTAGTAGTAGGTGAGGGTAACAACCTAGCTATGATAGTAATACAAATGGATTTTAGCAGAACAAATGGAAATGAAAAAGTATTACAATAGATAAGGATTGATAATATGATGGAAGCTTATCTGCCAGCGAAAAACAAGTAAGAAATCCAACAGTAGCTTTGTCCAATTACAACAAATACAAGTGGCTAATTGATTTTGACTTGTTAACCGACGTTTTCCTTTGCCATGTCGGCAATATAATGATATTATAAAAACTCTTAGTTGAAGTATTATGAGTTCGGCACGGTAATTCTTTTAAGTTACTGTATTTTAAATTAATAAATTGTACATAGTTAATAAATTTTTTAAGACAAATATATAATTTGAACAAAAGTTATTGGATTCGGACGAACCCGCATCCCACATTCTGCCTTTGCCCCGCACACAATGGTTGTCAAAAAGTAATTATAGAAGACTTAAGCCCCCTTGCAAGTCGTTTGGTATGACATATAATCAAAAATAATTATGAAATAAAAATTTAGTACTGTTTTATCCCTTGTTTGTTATAATTTTAGATAAGTTAATTATATCATAATCAAGAATAGTATAGGGATAACTTATACCTAAAGTATTTTTCAGGATAAGTTATCCCAAGATAAAATAGTAAATTTGACAATCTTATGATTAAACAACATACTAAATTGTGTAGAAATAATATCAGGATAATTAATCCCAATTTATTTTATGTGTTATTAGTGAATAGAAGTTAAACTCCTTTTTAATTATATAAGTACTAATTGTTTTTTATATATAAGCATAATATATTACATGTTGTCCTCAGGTTACGCATTTTCCTGGTCCAATCTTTAGTTGGACAATTCTCTATAGATATTCTATCATTAACTGATTTTTTTTTGTCCACGTGACTTTTGTTCTCTGCGTTGAATAATCTGCTCTTCCGAAATTTCGTCCTCTTTAATTTTACTTAAAGTAAATACAATTTTCATGTCGACGTTGAATTTTATGGACACAAGTGTTACAAGAAGGACAATCAACAAAGCATGAATAATGTCACAAATACAAATAACATATATTAATTTGACCATGATTTTTTTATTATTTAGTTTAACACCTAAACGTCATTAATTTGGACCTGCATCTATATGAGATTAGTAATATTTGAAATGCTGATAGATTGCGATTAATGATATCTCCATGTAGGGCGTAGTTAGATTGTCATTTACGGAGTTACATGAATCCGGTAGCTTTTGCACATATCATATATATAGTAAGAAATCTGCTAAATATCTGTAAATATTTAACAGTGAACCTAATTGTTTTTATAATAACTTGAGATCGTTGGAGCTTGCAGGAATATATAAACTTCAAATTCTAAATCTGTATTTGGCTCCGTATAGACTATGTAGATTCAATGGACTAACTGCGTAAATTGTAGTTGTGAAATCTTAGTTGTAAATCATGTTTATCTCTTTTACATGCATTGGTGAAATTATAGAAGTCCAAACAAAGACAAAAACACGCTATCACATATATTTCAATCAGTCTAAAAGCCCTTTTGGCTTAGCTGATTTAGAATAATTGATAAGTATTAAGGGTCGAAAAGCACTTTAAGTACTAAAGTTGATTTGAAAATAAGCAATTATGTGTTTGGATAAAAATGTTGAAATTAATAATAAGCAGCTGAAGAATTGAGTATACGAAGAGTTTTGTTTTGAAAACAGTATTGTAGGAATATAATAGTAAATATTTTGATCAAACTTAAAGTGCTTATAAGCTGAAATTTGATAAGATGAGGGAGACCAACTTATGGCTTTTGGCTTATTTTTGGCTTATAAACACTTAATTTATAAGCACTTTTAATTTTATCAAACATGTAAATAAGCCAAAAAGTATTTATAAGCTAGTTTGACCAACTTATAAACTTAGCCAAACACCCTCTAAACCTTGACAGATCGATTTACCCAGTACCTTTACAAGTAAAAAAATAAAGAAGAGCAAGTATTTTTCTAAAATAATCAAGATGTGCGCAAGTTAACCCGAACTATCGTTAAAAATCATTCTTTAACCTCAATTTCCTAAAGGTGGGGGATACATCATAAGTTGACCTATAGGATAATTAGTGTGGCATACAGGGTGGCTAGATAGTTGACCAATGGAATTGCAAGTAGATTAATGTGCGGTATATGGTCAACAAAAGCAACTAATAAAACTAGTATAGTGCATGAAGAAATTTCCTCACAACTTGCATGCATTGGGCCTAACTTTTGTTTGTTTTCGGTTTTCTATATACAATTCTTTATGCCAGCCAACCAATACGGTTGATAATCGAGTAATAAATATTACTTTATTCTTAATCAAAAATTTAGGGTTCGAATTTTTCATCAGGGAAGGGGTTACCTTTAATATAAAACTTTCTTGCATGAATTTAAATTCAGTAGAGTACCAATATGAGTACCGGATACTGGATGAAAAATAAAAACTTATTCTTATAGGACTTTCTTGCACGAAATTGAGTTTACTAGGGAACCAATATGAGTACCGAATATCGGATGGAAAATAAAATAAATTCTTTGTGCCAGCCTGGTTTTCAGAGGTTCTCATTTCTCTGTGTGTTTTATTTGCTTCTTAGACCGTGACTCCCAAGAAAATGTTGGTTTTGACTTTACTTATTCTTTTGTTTTTAAAATTATGTCATTATTATACTGTATTTTTATTACCTAAATCTGATTTTTCACAGCTGGAGAGAATCTTGAAATTAATCTAAAATCAACATCTAAAGTGATGTAAGATTTTCAACCGTTATAAGTTACTATCCAATCGATTAACTTTTTCTAGTAGTAGAGTTTTTATTTAATTATCTAATCCCCAATATAATTTTTTTTAAGCCAATTACTAACGTAATTTGATATGCCTTAATAAGTTATCCATGTTATAAAATATTCTATTTTAGGTGAATGTTCATATTTAGAGAGATTCTAGGGTTTACTTCTTGGTGGCTAAGTCACCACCTCCCTATAAATAAAGGGGTTCTATTCCATTGTAAACCATCCCAAAGTATCAATAAGAATACTCCTCTCTCTACTTTTCTCTCTATTGTTCTTGTTCTTGTATTATTGTTCTTGTTCTTATATTATTTCATAACACATTATCAGCACGAGACTCTACCGTCTCAAGAATCCTCTTGAGAAAATTAAGGTATTTCCCTTTTTCCGAATTTGGTTTTAGTTATGTCTGATATTATGAAAAGAAAGTTCGTTGCCCTTGAAATTTCGGGCAAGAACTATATGACATGGGTGTTGGATGCTGAAATTCACTTAGATGCTATGGGTCTTGGAGACGCCATTAAAGACAGAGATAAAGCATCCACCCAAGACTATGCTAAGGCCTTGATTTTCTTGCGCCATCACCTTGATGAAGGTTTGAA
This sequence comes from Nicotiana benthamiana, assembly GCA_034376525.1. Taxonomy (NCBI): domain Eukaryota; kingdom Viridiplantae; phylum Streptophyta; class Magnoliopsida; order Solanales; family Solanaceae; genus Nicotiana; species Nicotiana benthamiana. The sequence continues at coordinate 130,634,276 of CM067336.1, forward strand.
AATTGAATATCTCACAGTCAAAGATCCACTCATCTTGTGGAAAGGCTTAAAGGAGAGATATGACAACCTGAAGTTGGTCACTCTGCCACAAGCACGATATGATTGGGCTCATCTGAGGCTCCAAGACTTTAAGTCTGTTTCTGAATATAATTCTGCAATGTTCAGAATTACTTCTAAATTGAAACTCTGTGGAGATAATATCTCTGATTATGATATGCTTGAAAAAACGTTTACAACGTTTCATGCCTCCAATATCGTACTACAACAACAGTACAGAGAGAAAGGTTTCAAAAAGTACTCTGAACTGATTTCTCTTCTCCTTGTGGCTGAGCGAAACAATGACCTGCTCATGAGAAATCACGAAAATCGACCCACTGGGTCTACACCATTGCCTAAAGCAGATAAGGTGTATTCTCATTATGCCAAGCATGGAAAAGGCTATGGCTTTAATCATGGTCGTGGTCGTAATCGGGGTCATGGCCGTGGACGTAGACAAGGAAGAAATTTCCCTGATGTCCATCACCCCCCAAAGAGATATAACCACCAAAAGCAGAAACGGGATTATGAGGATCCAAAGGCAAATAGTTCAGAAACTATATGTTATCGTTGCGGTGGAAAAGGGCACTGGTCAAAAGCTTGCCGTGTACCAAGGCATTTGGTTGATCTTTATCAAGCATCTCTAAAGAATAAAGGCCCTGAAACAAATTTTGCCTCTACGACAATTTTGACATCACCCACCTGGATGTGGCAGACTTCTTTGAGCAAACTGGGGGGAAAATAGACCACTTAATCGGTGATGGATCTGTGATGAAGGAAGATGGAATTGTTTAATTTTATTTTACTTATTTGTATTAGTTAGTGAATAAACTAATAGTCATTAGTATCAGCTCGTATTAGTTAGTTTATGATATAATGTTAGTATTAGTTCTTTAGAATGTTTCAATATGCTTAAATTTCAAAGATATTTTTATTTTCCAATAGAGTTAATCGATTAACCTAACAGTTAGTCGATTATCTAATATTTCGCATTAAAACTGGACTTTTCCGCAAGCTAAGTTAGTCGACTATCTGATTTAGTTAGTCGACTAACCTGATGATTGTTTACTAAGTTAGTCGACTATCAATTTAGTTAGTCGACTAACTAATATTTCGCATTAAAACTGGACTTTTCCGCAAGGCAAGATAGTCGACTATCTGATTTAGTTAGTCGACTAACCTAATGACTGCTTCCCAAGATAGTCGACTATCAACTAAGTTAATCGACTAACCTCAGCAGATTTTGAAAATATTGTTTAAATGTGAAACAAACGGATTGAATTTGTTTATTCTCATGTTCGTGTATTTCTTTTGTATGTCAAACCATGGGAAAGCAAATATGGATATCTCACAAAGCAAGCTTGGATCAACGTCCAACTGTAAAAATATTTGTTTAGTTAATTCATGTACTACACATACGATACTCAAAGAAAAGAAATATTTCTCTCAACTAAGTATGTGTAAGGCAGATGTTACTACAATCTCTGATAGTAGTAAATTGATTGAAGGCTCCGGAAGAGCAACTATAACTCTGCCTAGAGGAACAATGTTTATCATAGAGAATGCAATGTTCTCCTCCAAGTCTAAGAGAAACTTATTGAGTTTTAAAGATATACGCCGGAATGGCTATCATATTAAGACAATAGATGAGAATAATCCTGAATATCTCATCATTACAAAGAATGTCTCTGGCCAAAAGAGGGTTATTGAGAAATTCCCGTCTTTATCTTGTGGCCTGTATTGGACAAAAATTAGTGCAATTGAGGCACATTCAACAGTAAACCAAAAGGTTACTGATTCCAATACTTTTGTACTTTGGCATGATCGATTGGGACACCCTGGATCAATCATGATGAGACGGATTATAGAAAGCTCATATGGGCATCCGTTAAAGAATTTCAAGATTCTTTTAAATAATGAATTTTCTTGCACTTCTTGTTATCAAGGCAAGTTAATTATTAGATCATCACATACAAAGGTTGGGACTGAGTCACCTACGTTTTTGGAACGTATACAAGGGGACATTTGTGGACCTATTCACCCACCTTGTGGGTCCTTTAGATATTTTATGGTTTAATAGACGCATCCTGTAGATGGTCTCATGTGTGCCTGGTCTCATCACGCAACCTTGCGTTTGCAAAACTAATGGTACAAATAATTCGACTACGAGCAGAATTTCCTGATAATCCGATCAAGTCTATTAGACTGGATAATGCTGCTGAGTTTTCATCCCAAGCATTTAATGATTATTGCTTATCAATTGGGATAAAAGTGGAACATTCTGTAGCTCATGTTCACACTCAAAACGGTCTTGCAGAATCTTTAATTAAACGCCTGCAGTTGATTGCAAGACCATTACTCATGAAAACGAGGCTGCCCACTTCGGTATGGGGTCACGCCATTTTGCATGCAGCAATGCTAATTCGTCTCAGACCGACGAATTATCACAAATATTCCCCGTTGCAATTGGTTTTGGGTCATGAACCCAATATATCCTATTTAAGAATCTTTGGATGCGCAGTATATGTGCCTATAGCACCGCCATACCGCACCAAAATGGGTCCGCAAAGAAGGTTAGGAATATATGTTGGGTTTGAATCGCCCTCCATTATTCGCTACCTCGAAACATTGACAGGGGATTTGTTCACTGCACGATTTGCAGACTGTCAATTTGATGAGACATTTTTCCCAAAATTAGGGGGAGAAGTTGGTGAAACCAAACGGGAAATTTTGTGGAAAAATGCATCAATATCTCATCTTGATCCACATACCTCTATTTGTGAAAAAGAGGTGCAAAAGATTATCCATTTGCAAAGAATAGCAAATCAAATGCCTGACGCATTTACGGACTTGAAAAGGATAACAAAATCCCACATCCCCCCAAAGAATGTTCCAATCCGTATTGATGTCCCTGTTGGACAATCATCTAGTGTCATATCCAATGAGTCGAATGCACGACTGAAGCGTGGCAGGCCATTAGGTTCCAAAGATCGAATCCTAGAAAGAGGAAAGCAAACGATCAAAATGACACTACGAAAGAATCTCATGAGAAAATTCATGATTTAATAAATTCTGAGATTCATGAAGAATCCATTGAGCCCGAGACTCAAGAAAATAAGGAACTATCAATAAATCCAATCAATATTGAGGCAAATTTTAATCGAGTTTTCAATATAGTGGTGGATTATGTCTTTGCTTTTAATGTCGCATCTAGCATTATGCAAGAAAGTGAGGATCTTGAACCTCAATCTGTTGGAGAATGTCGAAAAAGACATGATTGGCCAAAATGGCAAGAAGCAATCCAATCAGAATTGAATTCACTGGCAAAACGTGAAGTTTTTGGCCCTATAATTGAAACACCTAATGGTGTTAAGCCTGTTGGCTATAAATGGGTCTTTGTACGCAAGAGAAATGAGAAAAACGAGGTATAAAGATATAAGGCACGCCTTGTTGCACAAGGATTTTCTCAAAGGCCTGGTGTCGATTACGAAGAGACGTATTCGCCTGTAATGGATGCCATAACTTTTCGTTATCTCATTAGTTTTGCTGTCCTTGAAAAGCTTGACATGCATTTAATGGATGTAGTTACTGCCTATCTTTATGGCTCACTGGATAATGAGATATACATGAAAATTTCCGATGGACTCAAAATGCCAAACGCTCATAATTCAAAGTCCCGGGAAATGTTTTCAATCAAATTGCAAAGATCCTTGTATGGTCTAAAGCAATCAGGACGAATGTGGTATAATCATCTTAGTGAGTATTTATTAAAAGAAGGCTATATAAATGATGCCATTTGCCCGTGTGTTTTTATAAAGAAAACAACATCGGAATTTGTTGTACTTGCCGTATATGTCAATGACATAAACCTTATTGGAACCCCCATAGAACTCCAAAAGGCAATTGATTATCTAAAGAATGAATTCGAGATGAAAGATCTCGGAAAGACAAAATTATGTCTTGGTTTGCAAATTGAATATTTGGCAAACGGAATTTTTGTTCATCAATCTACTAGAAAAGGTACTGAAACGATTTTACATGGATGGAGCATATCCTTTAAGTACTCCGATGGTTGTTCGATCACTTGATGTGAATAAAGATCCATTCCGACCGCAAGAAAGGAATGAAGAGCTACTTGGTCCTGAAGTACCATATCTTAGTGCAATTGGCGCACTAATGTATCTTGCAAATACTACAAGGCCTGACATAACCTTTTCAGTTAATGTCTTAGCAAGGTATAGCTCGGCTCCCACAAGGAGACATTGGAATGGGATCAAACATATATTGCGGTACCTAAAAGGGACTACCGATATGGGCTTATTTTATAGCAATAATTGCAGTCCTGATCTTGTTGGTAATGCTGATGCTGGATATTTATCCGACCCACACAAGGCTCGATCTCAAACGGGTTATGTGTTTACCTGTGGAGGCACCGCCATATCTTGGCGATCGACTAAGCAATCAATTGTGGCTACTTCATCTAATCATGCCGAGATAATCGCTATTCATGAAGCAAGTCGGGAGTGTGCGTGGTTGAGGTCTATAATACATCATATTCAAGACAAATGTGGTTTGAAGTGTAACAAACTACCCACGACTTTGTATGAAGACAATGCAGCATGTATAGCTCAATTGAAGGGAGGATTCATAAAAGGAGATAGAACAAAGCATATTTCACCAAAGTTATTTTTCACACATGATCTTCAAAAGAATGGTGATATCAATGTGCAACAGATTTGTTCAAGCGATAATATGGCTGATTTGTTCACAAAATCTCTACCAACGTCAACCTTCAAGAAGCTGGTTCACAAGATCGGAATGCGAAGACTCAAGGATATGAATTGATGCTCTTTTCAGGAGGAGTTAATGCGCGTTGCACTCTTTTTCCCTTACAAGGTTTTGTCCCAATGGGTTTTCCTTGCAAGGTTTTTAACGAGGCAACCAATAGGCGCATATTCAAGCATGTGTACTCTTTTTCCTTTTCTTTAACTTTTCCCATTGGGTTTTGTTTTAGTTAAGGTTTTAACGAGGCACATTATTGAATAGACATTCAAGGGGGAGTGTTATAAAATATTATATTTTAGGTGAATGTCCATATTTAGAGAGATTCTAGGGTTTACTTCTTGGTGGCTAAGTCACCACCTCCCTATAATTAAAGGGGTTCTATTCCATTGTAAACCATCCCAAAGTATCAATAAGAATACTCCTCTCTCTACTTTTCTCTCTGTTGTTCTTATTCTTGTATTATTGTTCTTGTTCTTATATTATTTCATAACAATCCGCTATTTTCTTGGATTATCAACTTATACTGTCATTCCAGTAAAGACGTTTGCCTACAATTGATTTTTTCAGGTGAATTGTGTATTCTTTTGGGCTAACTACAAAATTGGTTGTTCGATCAAAATTAATTACATTCTCTAGCCTAAATAAAAATTATATATATTTTTGTATATCGTGCACACTATATATAAAAAATACTTTATCGGTTATTATTTTTAGGGTGACTAAAAATATATATTTCTTTGTTCTTTTCGCCGTTGATGGATAAAACTTACTCTTTCTTTATTAGCACAATATTGTATAGCCCCCCTTAATTTCTTTGTTGCTATTTATTCAATTGTTAGCAGAATTCATAAAGTTCAACTAGAACGTGTGAATAGAATAAAACTAGAAAAGTCCTTTGAATTCCTTTTCAAACTCCCCATTTCTGCCAAAAAGGATATCAACTTCTAATTGTGACGAATCAAGTTAAAAATAGAATAATAGAGTGGTTTAAAGAGAATAAAAAGGAAAATTGAGGTTCTTAAATGACAACTTCTATTTAAACTTTCAAGACCTTTTTTTAGTATCAAACAGTGGAAACACCAACTCTAGGAGTGTATTTTAAAAGAAAAAAACAATTCACTCTTATTGGGGCTGCCTAACTAATTAATCTAATTATTAATGTTTGAATTTTACTTAAAAACAAGAAAATAACAGCTAACTCTCCTCATTAACACAGTTGAAATTAAGAATGAAATTCAATTAGTTCATATAAGACGAGACTAAAGAACATAATTACCAATATGGGAAATAGGAAGATAACTTGATTTTTTAATTTATTTAATTACTTAATTAATAGAGTAGTAAGTACAACAATACCACCAATAAATTCAGTGTAATTCCACAAGTACAGTTTGGGGAGGGTAAATATGTACACAGACGTTACCCCTAATTTGTGAAGGTAGAGAGACAGTTTCCGACAAAATCCCGGCTCAAAAAGAGCAGCCTGATGTACGAAGTATTTCGTGTTCAAGCAAGTTCCGAGGAAGGCCATACCCTAATTAGGGGGTGTGATGTAGGTGCCCTTATTATCCAAATACAAGCATCATTGACTAATTCCACGGCTCGAATCCATGAACTATATGTTACATCATAAATAATCAGGTATGCGGAAGCTAGTAAAGCAAATATTCAACGACGATAAATCAGACAAAAAAGAGAAATATATCAAAAGAGACAAACATTTAACGTGGTTCGGCCAACTGACCTACGTCCACGAACGGAGATGAGCAATCCACTATAATAATAGAGAGTACAAAATATCGCGAGAACAACCTCACGAAGAGGCAAATAGAAGTGACACACTAACACTTGTCCCGTAAAGTTCTCCTCCTAAACAAGACTCTCAAACCCCATATGGCTATATTATGGATGCTGATGAATTAGAAGGATTGATCTTCAATTTATAGAATTCAAAACCTTTTCCTACAAGAAAAGGGACTATCCAAATATGGAAGAATTATATTTTCTCTTGAGGAAAAGAAAAACTCAATTATAGTAAATATATTGTCCTTCCCTCATGATATAGGAAAATCTAATATGATAAAAAAATCAGGACAACACCTAACACTATAGATCATATAAAAATAACTTTACCGCTGTTCCAAAATTTTCTGCTAATAGAGTAGTGAGTAATTAAGTTATTGAAACGGGTGACTAGGGGTGTCAATTTGAGCCCAAACTCATTTAACCCGCTCAACTAACCCAGAGAATAATGGGTCGGGCTATAACATTTTAGCTTATGGGTCAATTTGGGTTTAGCCCAAGTTAACCCATTATTTTATATAGCTCATTATGACCCATTTAACAACTCAAATACAACCCATGAAACTCACCCACAATAAAGGATCACCCAACTTATCTTGAAATTTATTTAGTTGTCCCAATTTTTTCTTTTGTTGTATTTTTAATTTTCTATTCTTTTATTTTTCTACACCATCCACCCACTCACCCTAGTCCTACCCCCTACCCCCCCTCCCCCCCAGAAAAAGTTGATTTGCAATTTTTGTTTTTTGTATTTTTGCACCACCTACCCTGCTCCTAACCCGCACCCCCATCCACCCCAACCCCTAAAAATAATTTTACTTTTTTTTGTATTTTCAATTTTCTGTTTTTTTTAAGTACCACCCGCCCTTACCCCCACCCCCGGCGCAATTCCCCTCAAAAAAAATATTTTATTCTTTTTCGCATTTTTAATTTTCTGTTTTTTTATTTTTATGCGCCCCCAACCTACCCCAAGCCCACCCCACCCACACAAACCTCCTCAAAAAAAAATTTTACTTTTTTTTGGTATTTTTTTTAAATTTTTATGCACCACCCACCCTCATCCCTATATCCATAAAATATTTGTCAACTTACATACTTTAAGGTAAAATATTTTTTTTATGCAAGATTAGCATGGTTCTAAAACATGAGTCAAGTTGGGCGAGTTGGGTTATGACCCATTGTATAGCTAGTCTTGACTCAACCCATTTTAGATCAAATATACTTTGGGTTGGGTTGGGCAATGACCTATTTATTATCTAACTCATCTTGACCCGCTCAAATTCAACCCAACCCATCTATTTGCCACCCATACGGATGACTAATTCAGCAGTCCATGTAATACATCACATGGATTCATGTCAAAGAAAAGGAAATCAAGCTACAGTCAAAGATCAACGCATACCACTAGTATTATCCCACATTATCTTAGCTTTCAACATATATCTGTTGTTTTTTTATATAATTAGCCAATTATGTCTATGTTGATTGCGTGTGAACGTGTTCTAGAGAAGAATTTGAAAGAGCAACAATAAAACAAAAAGTAAAAAGGAATAATGCGCTGTTAGTGATGCGGCAGCTTCACTCCAAAACATTTTCTTTATGTTTTAAGATAAGATATCTAAATTATTAAATTTGTGCCCTTTTTGATTGCACAAAGAGAATGACGTGGAAGATATTCGAAGAACTTCGAGGTTAGGGGTTCAAATTAAATTCTCCATTTTTCTTTCATTTAACCATTTGGTATTTAAAACTTAGTAATACGACTAATTTAAATTTACGTCGGATAAATTTACTAAAAAGGTTAAAACGTTACTTACCAAAAGTTTTATTATTTTGAATAGCATTAATATCGGAATTTCTGTATGTTGGGAATAAACCCTCTACCAAAATAATATTTACGGTTATAAAAGCGGAATAATAATGTACCACAGAGATACGGTAATTAACAAAAATAACAACGACACCAAAATTTTTACGTGGAAAATCCTTTTAAATAAGGGAAAAAACCACGGCCCCGAGAGAAGCAACTGATATCACTATAATAAGGAATTTTACACTTTGTAGTTCCGAGTAAAATACTCCAAAGACCACTACAACACTCAAAAGAAATAACCCTCGTTTGATATTCTCACCTTGCTACAATATCGCTCACTCTCTATTTTTCTCACAGACTATTTTCTTATACCTTGTCTGTGAAACCTCACTCTTTCTTTCTCTCTTTGTTGGTGTGTGGAAATGAGAGTTGAAGCTCTCATTTTATAGCCAAAGCTTCACTCTCTAAAGCCTACAATATTTGACAATTACACACACTTTTCATAATTTAACAAAGTTGCTTACCAACTCAAAGAAATTCAACAAGGTTGGCTACCAAACCAAACTAGTTCAACAAAGTTGGCTACCTAACCAAACCAAGTCAACAAGGTTGGCTACCAAACCAAAGAAACTTTTATTAGGCACATGCCTAATACTTATTCAATGAGATGGACATCATCAATCTCCCCCTCCAGTCTCATTCATCAAGAGGAGGTAGCAATGTCTTCTAGTTTGAGTGCATGCTGACAAGTTCTTTGCATATCTTGAACTTATTCCTTGGTACCACCTTGGTCAGCATATCTGCTGGATTCTCACTTGTAGAAATCTTTTTTTTTTATCAAACTGTCATGTATCATTGATATCAAAGAAATATTTACATCATGGTAGTAGTGTGGACTAACTACTACACTGTCTCAGTGAACTCCTATACTCTTAACTATCTGTACACAAGTAAAGTCATATGAAGTTAAGTATACTAGTTAAGGAAAACAGTTTATTTTCCTCAGTCCAATCTGCCAGGCTTTGCATTTTCTGCCTCTAAGATGTAAGAGTAATGCAATCTCTCTGCATGTCGATTCCTCTACAAAACCAGTTCCTTCAAATTGAATATGATTTCTTTCCCTCCAGATGATTGCAGTAGTGGTCACAAATGCACCAGCTATGATTGCATTCTGCCACAGCTTGCTTTTGGCTTTGCTGCAAATCCAGTGTAACTCATTTTTCCAGCAGCCAATGGTTCTGGTATGTCCCAACCAAACACAAATTCTAGACCACATGCTGTTGGTGATAGAACATTCAAAAAATAGGTGCTTGAAGTCTTCATCATACTGCTTACAGAATGCACATAATGTAGGAACTTGTATACCCATGCTATGCAATCTATCAACAGTGGGAAGTCTGTACTGAGCAGCCAGCCAGACAGTAAACTTATGCTTAGGCAGTACATTTGTGATAAGCAATAAGTTCTTCCATGTAACCTTGGTGAAAATAGGCAGCATAGTGAGATACAGTTTGTGAATTTGAAATCTGTTCAACCTGCAATAACTCTGTAGCCTACAAACTAGATTTCCCTGTAGCTGAGTATTTTCCAGCACCATGTCTCTACTGTCCAGTATCTTCCTGATCACCCAAGAGGATGTAGTTGGTACAGCAAGTGTGTCAATATTCCCCTTCTTGATGTAATAGGCATGAACCCATCTTACCCATAAGCAGTCCTTTTTCCTAGCCACATCCCATAACAATTTGGTTATGGCTGCTTTGTTCCATATAGACAGCCTCAGGATATTAAGTCCACCAGAAGATATAGGTTGGAAGACCTTGTCACATGCTACTAGAGCTCTTCTGGATAGTGTGGCTTTACCAGTCCAGAGGAAAGTTCTACATATTGCTTCTATAGACTTCATTACTTTCTTGGGTATAATGAATACCTGTGTCCAGTATGTCTGAATGCCAAACACCACAGACTTTATCAATTGAGTTCTGCCAGCATAAGATAGCATTTTAGCTGACCAACAAGTGACTCTAGCTGTTATCTTCTCAATGAGGGGCATGTAGTGATGGATAGCCAGTTTCTTTGAGTCCAGTGGAATACCCAAATATCTGAAAGGAAAATGTCCTTCAGTGAATCCCAAAACTGCAATAACTTTCTCTCTGATGTTTTGCTGCACACCAGCTAAATAGATTGCACTTTTGCTTAAATTAGCATGTAGACCATATGCTTCTGAGAATTGAAGAAAAGCCTTATGCAATATCTGGACAGATATTAAGTCAGCTCTGCAGAACATAAGTAGATCATCAGCAAAACAGACATGAGATATATTGAGTTTCCTGCACTTTGGATGGAAATTGAAGTTCCCATCTTTATGCAACTGTTGGAGTATTCTGTTAAGGTACTCCATAGCCAACACAAAGAGGTAAGGTGACATAGGATCACCCTGTCTAATGCCTCTCTTAGCAATGAAAGGTTTAGTTAAGCCACCATTCATTACTAAAGAGTATGAAACTGTTGAGACACAGGCCATGATCCATGTAGTTAACTTTGCTGGAAACCCCAGATCCATAAGAATCTGCTTCAGAAAACCCCATTCCAGTGTATCATAGGCTTTCCTCAAATCCACTTTAAGGACACATCTAGGAGAGACACCTTTCCTTGAATAACCCTTGAAAATTTCATGGCTCAGCAGGATGTTATCTATAATACCTCTTCCTTCAATAAATGCAGACTGAGCAGGTCCTACTAAGTCTCCAACAACAGCTTTCATCCTTCTTGTTATGACTTTAGAGATGATTTTGTACAGTGTAGTGCAGCATGCAATAGGTCTAAAGTTCTTCACAGTGGCAGGAGTTTTGAGTTTAGGCACAAGTGCTATGGCAGTGGTATTTATCATATGTGGCATTTGGCATGTAGCAAAGAATTCCTTAGCAGCATATAGAATATCTTCCTTCACCACCTCCCAGTTCTTAGTAAAGAACTCAACTGGAAATCCATCTATGCCTGGTGATTTATCCTTGGGCATTTCATTTACAGCTGTAGTGATCTCCCCCATAGTGACTGCTCTAATAAGTGATTTTTGCTGATCAAGGGTAAGACACTTTCCTTCCTTCAACTAGAATCTGCACAGGGAAGTTCAGTAGCACATTCTCCCATTAGTGATTGAAACACCTTCAAGAATTCCTATTCCACAGCTAGAGGATCTGTTAGCTTAACTCCTGTGTCAGTATAAATTGAAGTGATGTTATTTTGCCCTGTTCTGATCTTCCATTGTGCATGAAAGTACTTAGTATTAGCATCCCCACATTCATTCCAGAATGCTTTGGATTTCTGCCTCAATATTTGTTCCTCCACACAGTTCCATTTCTCAATTTCTTCTATTGCATCTCTTTCCTCATTTATCAGCTCCTAAGAGAGAGGACTGCTTTGCATCTGCCCCTAAACAATGCCAAGTCTTTCCCTTGCCTGAATAATCTCCTCTTTGTAGGATGCCATATGGGAATTTATATCTTTTAACTGCTATTTCACTCCCTTCAATTTCTGCCAAATCTGTTGCATTGGTGAGCCTGTATAATCCTGTCTCCAAGATTGTTGTACAATGTTATGAAACTGAGCATGTTCCATTACAGCACTGTAAAATCCGAAAGGTTTAGGATGTAGGGGTTTATAATCACCAAATTTAACCAGTATAGGGGAATGATCAGATACCAAAGGGTTCATGTAATCAGCTTCCTAATGACCAAACTGCTGCAACCATTGATAATTTCCCAGTGCCCAGTCAATCTTACTATACACTCTAGTAGATGCATCTTGTTTATTTGTCCAGGTGAAGTGCCAACCTTTGGCTCTAAGTGCAGTGAGTTGTAAATCAGACATAGTATCTTTGAAATCCTTGACTTCAGCCTCAGTGACTACTGGAACCAATTCTGTCATCAGAATTTAGGACACAGTTAAAGTCTCCACTAATTAGCCAAACATCCTGACTGGAACTATGAAGAGCCCTGAGATTAGCCCACAGTTGACCTCTGAGTATTGCAGTATTGTGACCATAAATGACACTAAACTGGATTTTGATCTGAGTTCTTGTATCATCAATAAAACAGTGAATGAGTTGGTCAGTAATAGAAGATATATGGACTTGAATGTATGGCTTCCAAAGCAACCATATTTTTCCATTTATAGCTTTAAAATAATTGCATTGCACCTTCCACTCCTTGGCAACCTTATCCAGTATTCCTTTGGCTTTATGCTCCTTTACTCTAGTTTCAACTACACCCATGACATCTACCTTATTTGTATCAAGGAAATTTTTTAGTTCCTTCTACTTATGGAGCTGATTTAGGCCCCTAATATTCCATGTGGCTATGATCATAGAAAAAGGGAGGTCCCTCTGTGTGAGGGTCCAGGATCGTTTTGTGGGATCCTACTACCCACCACATTCATAGTAGCCTTGCCCTTATTGCAGTTTTCAGCCATTTGTTCAGTGATTGCACTAACTGTATCAACTATTATCTCTTGATTCACAGGTTCATTTAGTACATTCTGCTGAGTATTAACTTGGCATACATCCAACCTACTAGATTCATGCATTAACTGGATTCCCTCATCAGTCACAGTATTCTCATGGTTTATCTGTTCCTCTGTAGTAGAAACAGTTTGTTTTATCTGCCATTCTGTTTTATCCTGCTTCTTCAATTCCTTATTTCCATTACCATCAGCATAATACCAGCAGTCAAGGGAGTCATGCCCAAACTTTAAACAATGGTTGCAAAAACATGGCTTCCAATCATACTCAATTGTCTGAGTTTTAAGTCCATAAGGAGATTCAATTTCAAATTGTCAGGAATAGGATAAGCAGCATCCACTTCAACTAGAACTCTGGCAAATGAGATTTTTTCATAATGAACAGTGAATTTATCAGTGTATAAGGGTTTGCCAATTGCACTGGCCATTTTACTCAGGACTTCAGTAGACCGTAGCCTACTGAAGGCCAGGAAACCTAATCCAAATAGGAATAGTGCTAAGAACATCACTCTGGAAATTGAAATCAACTTCCCAGGGTTTCAGAACCATAGGTCTATTCCTATAGGAGTAAGGCCCTGATTGCAATATCATATCCCTATCCTCAATGCTATTAAAGCGAAAAATACAGTATCCTTCAGCATGCAGTAATACCTGAGGCTTGGCAACAAAGTTCAATACATGCATGACAAAGTTTTTCATACTCCTCTCACTAGGATTATCACCAATTACAAATCCAATCAGTGCAGTTTTCCAATAATCCAGCTGAGGTTTCAGATCATCCTTACTAATGTTCACAATTTTTTTCCCATCTCGATCAGAAGGAGGTACAAATGAGAGTAACTTACCCATTTGTGCATCTCGATTACCCCTAACCACTTCAGCAGCAGTCGGAACTGCAGAATTTCTACTCATTTCAGAAAATTGGAGTCTCCTTGTGGTCGAGTTAATGGGAACTTCAGTTTCGGCCAATAGATTTGTATGTACAGTAGCTTCATCCTCTGCATGCAGATTTTCTGGTGTTTTTTTGTGGAAGAAAATTCCCAAAAGTCAGTGGCTCCAGTGATGTAGCGAGACCATGAGCAGGGGTGACTACCTTCGCAGGGATTAACGAAGCAGTCGAGACAACATTTCCTTGTCGGCGAGCCATTTCCGGCACAATCGCAGTCCTGCTATTGTGTGCGGAATTTGGTACTGTTCTATTGAGGTGCTAAAATGCGCCGAGTGCGAGACAATTGTAGAAATCTTCAAGACTTTTAGAGATTCATCATCTACCATTTCTGGAATCCAATGATATCTCACGTCAATGTGTTTGGTCCTTACATGGTACATAGAGTTCTTGCTAAGGTCTATTGCACTTTGACTATCACAATAGACGATATACTCCTTTTGATGCAATCCAAGCTCTTGAAGGAACCGTTATAGCCATACCAACTCTTTGCCAGCTTCAGTAGTGGCAATATATTCAGTTTCAGTTGTAGAGAGTGCGACACACTTCTGCAACCTCGACTTCCATGATATAGCTCCCCCTGAAAATGTATATAAATATCCAGTAGTGGATTTTCTGTTGTCAATGTCACCTGCTATATCAGCATCTGTATAGCCCTTCAAGATTGGATCAGATCCTCCAAAGCACAAACAATCTCCTGTGGTGCCTCTCATGTACCTGAGTATCCACTTGACTACTTCCCAATGTTCCTTTCCAGGATTTTCAAGAAACCTCCTGACAACACCAACTGCATGAGCAATATCAGGCCTAGTACATACCATTGCATACATCAAGCTTCCGACCGCTGAAGAATAAGGAACTCTTGCCATGTTCCCTTTCTCCTCCTCTGTTGTAGGACACATCTTTTTGCTCAATTTTAGATGACTAGCAAGAGGTGTGTTGACTGGCTTAACATTCTTCATGTTGAAGCGTTCTAGTACACTTTCAATGTACTTCTCCTGAGATAGCCACAACTTTCTACTTGTTCTCTCTCGAACTATCTTCATCCCTAGAATTTGTTGTGCTGGGCCCAAGTCCTTCATATCAAATGACTTGGACAGATCTCCCTTCAACTTTGCTATCAACCCCTTGTCTTTTCCTACAATTAACATGTCATCCACATACAACAACAATATAATAAAATTATTCTCAGAAAATCTTTTGAAGTATACACATGGATCAGAATAGGTTTTTATGTATGTTTGACTTTTCATGAATGAGTCAAACTTCATGTACACCACTGCCTTGGTGCCTGCTTTAATCCATAAAGACTCTTATTCAATTTGCACACCATGCGTTTCTTTCCAGCTACTTCAAATCCTTCTGGTTGCTCCATATAAATCTCTTCTTTCAAATCTCCATGAAGAAATGCAGTTTTCACATCCAACTGTTCCACTTCAAGATCTAGGCTAAATGCTAAGCTCAAAATTGTCCGAATAAAAGTCATTTTGACAACAGGTGAGAAAATTTCATCAAAATCAATACCTTTCTTTTGTTCAAAGCTTTAAACCACCAACGAGCTTTGTATTTGACCAGCTTGCCATTTTCATCTTTCTTGAGTTTAAAGACCCATTTGCATTTGAGTGGTCTTTTACCCTTTGGAAGTTCAACCAGCTTGTACGTGTCATTTTTCTGTAGAGATTCCATCTCCTTGCATGGATTTCATCCACTGGTTCTTTTCTGGATGAGAAAGCACCTCCTTAAGACATTCTGGCTCCCCCTCATCACTGATGAGGACATACTCTGTGGAAGGGTACCTGCATGACTCTACCCTTGGCCTCTCTGATCTTCTTAGAGGTTGAGGTTGTTCTTCTTCATGAGTGGGGTGCTCCACTTACTCTACACCTTCATCAAGTTGTTCTCCATGTTCAATAACCTCACCGGGTTACTCCCTCTGCTCGGCAACCTCGTTGGTCGTACTTTCTGCACTTGTGGGATTATTAGAAATAGAAGGAATAGTAACAAAGTTAGGAATTATACCATTATT
Organism: Nicotiana benthamiana; assembly: GCA_034376525.1. Lineage (NCBI taxonomy): Eukaryota > Viridiplantae > Streptophyta > Magnoliopsida > Solanales > Solanaceae > Nicotiana > Nicotiana benthamiana. The sequence goes on from CM067336.1 coordinate 130,650,200, forward strand.
CTCCTTTTCTAATATATCAGCAACAGTTCCAACTTCACTTTCTATGAAGACTACATCTCTGCTTGTGATGACCTTTTTCTTTATAGGATCCCACAATATGTACACGAACTCTTCATCTCCATATCCGATAAATATGCAGGGAATAAATTTATCATCCAGCTTTGTTCTTTGCTCTTTTGGTACATGTGCAAAAGCTCTGCAACCGAACACCTTTAGATGCGAGTAGGACACCTCTTTATTGGTCCAAACTCTTTCTGGGATGTCAAACACCAATGGAACTGATGGACTCCTATTGACAAGGTAACAAGTTGTTTGAACTGCTTCACCCAAGAATGACTTAGGTAGTTTAGCCATTCTGAGCATGCTTCTCACCTTCTCCACACTAGTGCGGTTCATCCTCTCTGCTACACCATTGTGTTGTGGGGTTCCAGGAACTGTCTTTTCATGTCTGATCCCATGACTTGAACAGTACTCTTCAAATTCCCTTGAAGTGTACTCACCTCCATTATCACTTCGGAGACGCTTTAGCTTTTGACCTGTCTCCCTTTCTACTAGAGCATGAAACTTCTAGAAAACTTGAAACACCTGATCTTTGATTTTCAAAATATAATCCCACAATTTTCGTGAAGCATCATCAATAAAAGTAACAAAATATTTGTTACCGCCCATTGATTCAATTTCCATTGGGCCACAAACATCAGAATGTACTAAATCAAGTATATTCAATTTTCTTTCAGACGATGTCTGAAATGAGACTCTATGCTACTTACCAAATAAACAGTAGTCACAGGGTTTTATTGTTGTACCTTTGTCATATGAAATAAGTTATTTCTTGGCAAAAATATGCAATCCCTTCTCGCTCATATGACCCATTCTTTTATGCCACAAATTTGCAGAAATCTTATCTTGTGCCGCATTCAATTCACCTTGGCATATTTCTGCATTGTCCTGTACAATGTGCCACGAGCAACTCCCTTTGCAATCACCAATGATCCCTTGGTGAGTCTCCACTTTTGATTTGCAAAATATTTCTCGTATCCATCTCGGTCCAAAACAATCCCCGAGATCAAGTTCATCCGCAAATCAGGTGCATGCCGCACATCCTTTAGAACCAATGTGCATCCGACATTTGTCTTGATACAAATGTCACCAATCCCCTCAATCTTTGAGTAACTCGTGTTACCCATTCTCACTGTGCCGAAATCACCTGCTACATATCTGCAAAAAAGATCTCTTACCCGTGTGGCATGGTAAGATGCCGCGGTGTCAACCACCCATTCCGACTCTGGACCTGATAGGTGCATGCATTCCTCTTCCTCATTTATAAAGATGACAACATTATCATTGTTTTGCACCATAGAGGCTGTGTTTTCGTCATTCTTCTGGCCACTAGTTTCACCTTTGCCCTTCCTTGGATTTGGGCACTCTCTTTTGAAGTGACCTGGTTGATCACAGTTGTAGCAATTTCTAGCTTTTGATTTGGATCGATTCTTTGATAACTCCTACCTCTACCTTCTGTGATAAGAGCTTGTCCTTGATTTTTAGACTTCTTTCTCATCTTCTCATTGAGTAAAAGAGTCGATGTGACATCTTTCAACTCAATAGTAGTCTTACCGTGTAGGATGGTTGTTGTCAAATTACCGTACGAATATGGCAACGAGTTTAATGGCAAGATGGCTTTATCTTCCTCCTCGATTTTCACTCCGAGGTTGGCAATCTGTGTGATTAGTATGTTAAACACATTTAAATGTGACAAAAAATTCATACATTCACCCATGTGTAGGGCGTATAACTGCTTCTTCAGGTGCAATTTATTTGTCAGCGTTTTGGACATGTATAGGCTTTCCAACCTTGTCCAATCCACGTGCAGTGTCTTCATCAATGATGTTATTTACCACATCATCCGATAAGTGCAACCTGATTGCACTAGCAGCTCTTTCATCCAAGTCAGCCCAATCCTCAGCTTTCATAGTATCAGGATTTTTGGCATCAACATCTAGTACCTTGCGTAATCCTTGTTGGATGAGCAGATCCCTCATCCTTCTTTTCCATGTTGAGAAATCGTTATCTTTGTTGAATTTTGCTACCTTGTACTTTACTCCGGCATTTTTATTTTCACCGAGTATAGCACTACCGATAGTGAATAGTATTTCAGTGAACGATCAGAACTTGTGCTCATACCACTTGTTGGGAATAAACCCCCTACCAAAATAATATTCACGGTAATAAAAGCGGAATAATAATATAGCACCGAGATACGGTAATTAACAAAAATAACAACGACACCAAAAATTTTACGTGGAAACCCTTTTGAATAAGGGAAAAAACAACGGCCCCGAGATAAGCAACTGATATCACTATAGTAAGGAATTTTACATTTTGTAGTTCCGAGTATCACAGACTATTTTCTAATACCTTGTCTGTGAAACCTCACTCTTTCTTTCTCTCTTTGTTGGTGTGTGGAAATGAGAGTTGAAGCTCTCCTTTTATATCCAAAGCTTCACTCTCTAAAGACTACAATATTTGACAATTTACAAACACTTTTCACAATTCAACAAAGTTGGCTACCAACCCAAAGAAATTCAATAAGGTTGGCTACCAAACCAAACTAATTCAACAAAGTTGGCTACCTAACCAAACCAAATCAACAAGGTTGGCTACCAAACCAAAGAAACTTTTATTAGGCACATGTCTAATACTTATTCAATGAGATGGACATCATCAATGTATCGGATGAATGCAAGCATATAACTAGAGTAATTCTAAGGTTTACATTTTTAAATTAAGTAAATACAACAACAACAACAACAACAACAACAACAATAACTACCCAGTAAAATCTCAGAAAGTTGAATCTGGGGAAGGCAATGTGTACGCAGACCTTACCCCTGCACCGATAGGGCAGAGATGTTGTTTTTTATAGACCCTCGGTTCAGAAATACGATTTCAAATTAAATTAAGTAAATCTCCTTATTAAATATGCATGTAGACACTGAGATTTTAGCAGATCAAGATAAATCCTAAATTCAAGATGATTCTTTAAATATTAGAAGTCTATTAGGGTTACTTGGAGGGAAGGATGTCGGGGGTCTATTTGGAAACAACCTCTCTACCCTAGATGTGACGACCCGACTCATCGTCTTTTGTATTTCAGCCCCGTTATTCTTGTATTGTGCTTTCCCGTGTGTTGATATATATGCTTGGTGAGTTTGTATTGTGTTGGGTTGAATTTGGTTAGAAATGAGACCAATAGTCTCTTTATGGAAAGCTTAAGTTGAAAAGTCAACCGGATGTTGACTTATGAGTTATAGTGCTCATAATGGATTTGCGGTGATTCGACTAGTTTCGGAGGGTGATTTGTGACTTCGGAGAGAAAATGGAATTTAATTTGGAGGTCCGTTGTAGAATTAGGCTTGAATTAGCTAAGTTCGAATTTTGGCAAATTACAGTTGATAGTTGAGATTTTTATCCAGGGGTCGTAACGGAATTCCGAGAGTTACAGTAGGTTCGCTAGGTGATTTTGGATATGTCTGCAAATTTTCAGATCATTCGGACGTCGTTCGGTTGGGTTTTGGATCGAATGCGAAATTGGAAAAGTTCTAGTTTGACTTAGGATTGAATTTGAGGAATTTGATGATTTTTGATGTTATGTTGGTGTTCTTATGGCCCTAGCAAGTTTGAATCGTATTGGTGCTTTTGGCTGAGGTCCCGGGGGCCTCGTGATGATTTCAGATGGCTAGCGGAAGGATTTTTGGACTTAGGATATTACAGATTTTGTTTCACCTGTTGCAGAGTATTTTACTCTATGCGATCGCAGGAGTGCTATGCGATCGCATAGAGGGATTTAAGAGGGGGTTGCCTGTTGTGATATGCGAACGCAAGGATTGAGTGCGTCCGCGTTTAAGAACTGGAGGCCCTAAGGTTTTGCTATGCGAACGCACTGGATTTGTGTGAACGCATAGAAGGAAGTGGATGCCTGAAATTTTTATGCTATGCGAACGCACTGAAGGTGTGCGAACGCATAGAAGAAAGGGCCTGGGCATTGAGTTTAATTAAGAGCAAGGGCCATATTTCCTCCATTTTTACAATACCTTGAGAGCTCATTGACGAATTTTGAAGGGGATTTCGACGGGAAGTGATTGGAGGTAAGTCTCGTGGCCTTATTACGTCATTTTATTGAAGAATCAACCATTAATTCTCTGAAATTAGGTGTAAAAGTTGATGAACTAGGGCTTGAAATTTCAAATGAAAATTGAGAATTTGGAGAAGCAATCGGACTCTTGTTTTGATAAATTTTATATGTACGGACTCGTGGCGAAACGATGGTTCTGAAAATGTGAATTTCGTAATTTTTCAAGAAGTGGGCCCGGGGCTCGGGTTTTGCCAACTTCGTATTTTTGGGTGTATTTCGAGTTATTTTGACTGGGCTATGTTCCATTAGCCTATCTTGATGTATTCCTATTGATTTTGATCATATTTGGTAGCCGCAGATGTTGATTCTCGAGGAAAAGGCATTGCGAGCTAGTTTACGACCGGCTTGAGGTGAGTAATGGGTGTAGATGATGACATGAGGGTTTGAAACCCTGGTATATCACATTGTGACGCTATTATGAGGCTGGACACGCACTCCATGGCTAGTGTGGGGTCGTATATGTTGAAGATTGTGACTCGGTCCAATCCAAGGGATAGAATGTACTATGTTGGCGAATGCTTCGCATACTATAATTGATGATACCTGGGCTTGATGCCATGTTTGGGGTCTTGGACTTGAGGGATCCTTTAGGGATCGTTATCTCAGAATTATCATGATTTGCATATTATTTGAAATCAGTCCAGGTTTAAACACTATTTTTGCAAATTCAGCCATATTTATACGTTTATGAAACTCAAATGATTTTAAATAATATTTCGGGTGATGAGTACTATCTCATTACTTTTGGACTGTATATGTATTTTTGATGAAAACGGTGGTAATTGAGGACACCGTATATTAAAATGGAAACAGTGATAACTATTGGCACTGTATGATATGGCGCTTGGGCTGTAGGAGCCCCTCCGGAGTCTGAACCCCCACAGTGAGCACGGGTACCCATGTGGATCGGGCTGCACGTTCCGCAGTGTTCATGCATTGCATTGCATATCATGCATTTATTTACTGTTGCTTTATCTGTATATCTCTGAGCTTGTATGGTATAGAACTGCTAGATAGCTTCATTTTGTGTTAATTTCGTGTTTTCTTATCTTTGGGTTTTTATACATGCTTATTACTCGCCGAGTTGGTAGACTCACCCCATACTCTCTGCACCTTGTGTGCAAATCCAGGTGCTCCAGAAGTCTAACGTTACTGCTGTTGCTTATCCAGTTGCCAGAGTATTGAGGTAGCTGCCAGCGTCCGCAGGACCACTTACTCTGTTTCTATCAGTCATGTTCCATTTTGCTATTTTGTCATACTTTGTATCGTTTCCATTCAGACTTGTATCTTGTTTTGTTAGAGGCTATGTACTCGTGACTCCTCGGTTTTGGGAGGATTATTGTTCTTGCTCAGCTGTGTTATCTTAAATTGTTTCTTTTTGGCTGGAATGCCGTTCTTGGTTGTGGTTTGGTCGGGCTTGCCCAGCCTCGCGGCCGGGCACCATCACGACCAGGTTTGGGGTCGTGACACTAGGATAGGGGTAAGGTCTGCGTACACACGACCCTCCACAGACCCCACTAAGTGAGATTATACTGGGTTGTTGTTGTTGTTGTTGTTGTAGTTGTTGTATTGGGGTTACTTGGTGGATACTCCACCCAAACCCTAATTCATACCTATAAATAAGGCTAAATATGTCCTTCAAAGACGATCTTAACAGTTCCATAAACTCTTTTAATATGCATAAAGAAATCAAATATACGTTGTTCGAAATTCCATAAAACTCTTGAAATATTCATTAAGAGATCAAAGACATGTCAAATATGTCTCGTTTAAATTTCTAGCAACATTCAAGATCCAAACGAAGTGCATCTACATGCTTCTTGAACATCAAATACATCAAAGAGATGCATATCATTCTACGTTCAAGAAATAGGCCGCTGAGGCCCTCAAATTATGAATAATAAATTGAAGGGAAGAATTAGGGGATAAATAGAGTTATAACCCGCAATATTTATCAGTAAAATCTTTTATTTCTATAATTATTTGTGATTGCAATTCTATTTTTCTTTGCATAAATTTGTTGCAAACAATGCCTTAAAATGAAAAAATCTCAAGGATAGTTTTGACTCTTATCTTTCTGTTACATAGTTTGCAATTCTATTTATCAAGGTATAGACATATATGAAAAAAATTACCTAATATTATTTTCGTTTTTAGCGAGAGATTTGAATTCTAGTTCTATGGTTTGAACTGATCAGTTCATTAATCAATAATCACATCCTTAATTACTATGCTCTTTTTGAATACTTTGTCGTATAAATTAATATACTATAATTATATATTCCAAAATGAGTTAATTTGTTCTGTCTGACATCAAGATCAACTGTCAATTTATTTTCGACGAGAAAATATTTTCTTTTTAGTGTGACATCAAGATCAATTTATACCTTTTTTAATCCTTCGTCATCTTAATACTAGTCATAAGCATAAAGCAAAGATAAAATTCTATCTTTAACAAACATAAAATATGCTTTCTTTGTCATTGTATGTATCCAAGTTCCGATAACTGATCTCTACATAGAAAACCCCAAAAGAATTAGACAAAGAAAATATAGAATAATTGTACTGTTAAAAAATATACAAATCAAAGATTCCAATTTTGTCATCAAAGTCTAACACTCTTTGTTTAATAAATTGCAAGATAAAAGTTGTGTAACGAAAGTCGGTGAGTTTGATCAAGATTTGGCTTTTCTATTTTTTAATCATGTCTTAAGTCATCTTCAACTGAAAAAACAAACCTATAGGGAGTTAGAAAGTGATTAATTATTAATATTTATTAATCAACAGTAATAACAAATCCAGTGAAATCTCATAAGTAGGGTTTGAGGAGAGTAATGTGTATGCAAACCTTACTCTTACCTTAAGAAGGTAGTGAAATTGCTTCTGAAAAACGTACCCTCGGCTCAAGAGGAAAAATAGAAACAATCAAATATCAATAAGAAAGGCTAGAAAAATAATACCAATAACGTATGAGCATATTAATATTCATTAATCCATTCGGATAAATTCAAAGACTAAACAAGCCAATAAAAAGAAGATATTGTTGAACCAAAGAAAAAAAAGATTTGGATATCTAATAATAATTATAATATTATTGAGATTAGCTGGTTAACATGTACGTATACGTGGAGTGTGAAGGAGCAAAAGGAGATGAATGAAAATCAGAAGAGATAATTATGACGATTTGGTAGTAAAGAATGTGTGTTTAATTTGTTGTTATTGATGATAATGATGGTATTAAACAATAAAGATAAAATAAAATAGAAAAGCAAAGCATGAGTAGAGGTGCACTACACTAAGCTCACGTGTTTATCTTGTTATTTTAAAAATAGAGAAATGCATTATTATATATAGTAGATAAGGATTAAGTGATTATAGAGAATAATCACCATGTTTAGTGAGATTATTAACGTGTTCAAAACCAACTAACTGAATTTTTAGTTGGTTCTAGTTTGTGACGTGCAGATGAAACAAGTGATGTTGATTTATAATCAAATTAAACCCTACCACTAATTTGGATTATGTAAAGATGATCCCATTTATGTAAAGTTGATTTTCATAAGATAGCAACAATACATGTATTGTTCGAATGGTCAGTGACAGAGTCAGAATTTTTTCTAAAGAAACTCAAAACATAAAAAATTAAAAAATAAAAGGCTCAATATCTATTATATATACGTAAAAACATAATCTTAATGTTATATATACAATATAATTTTGATAATATTATAAAATCATATATAAGGGTATAATTAAGATTGAATGATAAAGTTAAGAACCTTGTGATATCTCAAGAGATAACACATAGTTTCTGTAGATCTTGCAGCTTTATTTTGTGTCTAATTTTCTACTACTAGGTACATAGAATTTGAAGTAACATAGTAAATAATAAAACGTGGGGTAAACACTTGGAGTTTGGACAAATAAAATATATTATCGTTTACTGTTTCTCGACGTGTGCATGGGAATGACCATATCGTATTATTACATTTATTTCCACACCTTTTTTCATAATGAGCAATAAGGTACCTCATAAAATTAGAATATATAGTTTTGATCAGAAACAATAGTTTTCTCTTTTTATCTAATACCATTTTGCTATAGTTAAATAATTTTCTTGGATTCATTCCTCTCATAAGATGTAGTTATGTATATCATATAGAAAATTAACTAATTGAGTAAATTCAATCATTTCCAAAACCGGATCTAGTCCAATTATTATGTTGTCATAGGCATGGTTAAGAAAATGCTAAAATTTCAAGGTAATTATATAATTATATATGGAAGATATAACTAAATGAAACTTGAGTCTAAGTCGCCAAATCTTCAATTATTAAAAAAAAGTGTGTGTGGGGAGATAGTCTGATATACTAAGTTCTCATGTGTAGGAATCCGGAAAAAGATCAAATTACAAGGGTCTATTGTACGTAGTCTTAACTAACATTTCAACAATATGAGGTAAATATGCAAATTATTATGGAAGAAGTAGGAAAAAATTCAATTTACAAATTAGAAATAGCTTTTTAGACTTAGTCAATGCCTCATAGGATGAGCTATTCGATTATCTCATCTTCGAACTCGAATTATAATTTCTCTTTCTTTCTTTTTTTCCTCATTACTTTTACGCACGGAGTTATAATATTATCTTGGTTTAGGACGACCCCTATAGTTTTGTTTAGACCATATATTTGTACTAAGAAATTTATTAAATATATATAAATATTTAAGTGTGAAATCAGTGAACTATGAATTAGATGCAAATTTAAAACCGATAAACACCAAATTCTAACTCCTTTATTTTTGAATTTTTTTCATAAAATGAGAAGAGTCAAGATTATGGTACAAAGTGTAGCAGCAAGAGAAAAACATTAATGTAGGTCCATCCCATGTATAATGCTCTCATGTGACAAACCAACATATCTATTCATATGTTCCCACTTGTAAGGAATGGCAATTTCGCAATTAAAAAACTATATAAAAATACAACTAATTGTCCGTATTCCGACTCCAATTATAACGTACATATACGCTCTTCCAAATCACCCACATGCAATTAATTGATTAAAAGTTTTTATTTCATAAAATATATCACTTAATGTACATCGAACATCGAAATTTTGACTATTGACGAAGAACCAATTAGGAAAAAGAATTAAAAATTAAGGTAATTAATCACATGAATAATTGGTGAGGCTATTGCCATGGACTATATGGGTGCCCATTTTTTGACACAATATGTAATTACTAAAATAAGTTAAGTTTTATGTACCGACAGTATAAAAATTTATAGTACATAATTAGATCATTTATATATTGAATAGATAAATAATTTTTACGATAGTTGGTCACCTAATAAAAATGATAACCGAACATAATGTCACAGGTTAAATTACAGAATTAGTATAGAATTCGTTATACCGTTAGCATATACAACTTAAGTTTAATAAAATAATAGTAGTCTTTCTGTCCTAATTTATATGTCATATTTTTTTTAGTTAGTCTTAAAAAGAATGTCATACTCTTTTATTAAAAAATAATATAACTTTAAAGTTTCTATTTTACTTTTAACGAGTTGATTTATGAGCACACAAATATTTTTAACTTATTTTAAATATAAATTTTGAAATTTATCTAAAACAAAATTATATCGAATCAAACGCTATCACATAAATTTACACGTGGCAAATAGTAATTAAGTTAGGTGCAGATTTAGGATAAACAAGGGAATCTAGAAATGGGGCCAACATAACAAACTGAGAAAGCAAAGAGCCAAATCTGAAAAGGCCTAAAACCCACAATTTAACGCGCTTGTTTTTATTAATTTTCGGGCCCACATAGTGAGGACTCTTTTCCGTACAATATTCAAACATTTTATAATCCCCACCAATCTTATTTTTCTATTTTTAAACACATTACAAGAATTGAAAATATTAGCTACAAATTATTAGCAGCCCACGGGAAAAATTAGCATATTATTATTTTAAATTTCCCGTCACAACTACAAAATAATAATACCATTTGGATAAGTCAATGGTTTTTTCAAAAATAGTTAAAGAACACTGTCATAATGAACTAGAGACTTAAGTCCTTACTACTAAAAAAAATTGGAATTACAAACGGAAATATTATATAGCTAAACTGCAAAATATGTTGCTAATTTTATTTAGCAACGAATTAGCGATATATTATTAGAAAATCTATTAGCGACGTATTTGCGATGAATATGTGTGTGTGTAAGTGTGTAATTTTCCTTTTGAATTCTTATATATTCTTTAATTATTTTCATTTCCTTTGAGATGATTACATATATACGATGATCAAATGTTAATTAGCTTGTGAGAAAAGCCAAGTTATATTATTATGTACGATTTATAAACTTGATGGTCAGAAATTCGAGTATAATATATTAGAAAACCATCAAAAACTTAAAAATTGATAATTTGCATATATTATCAGTAAAATTCGATTCTTTTACACCACAAGTATTATCCAAAAGTTATATTATTATATAATTGATTATTATGTAAGATTTCAAGTATCCTATATCCTATTGCATGTCTAAAAAATATATCCTATTGAGAGTTGATCAAAAGAAAAAAAAGAAGAAAAAAGAAGAAAAACAAAGGAGAAAAAGAAACAAAAAAACAAGGTCCCCTGTTTGCAAAACAAGGGAAGAACTCCCACTTGGAGATGAGGTTGAGGAGATGGACAAAGGAAGTTGTCAATTTTGGATAAAAAATTATTGAAATGATTGAAAAAAAAATATTTGAGATCATAGATACTAAGGTCTTTTTTTTTTTAGGAAAAAATTGTTTTCTATAAATTTCAACATGTTGTCGATATGCATCAGCTGTTCTTTTGGACTATAGAACAGTTCTCATATTTTGTCTTCTAGTAATGATAACACTAATTCCTAATGTACAAAGATTTTTAAGGGGTACATTAAGAATAACTATTCAAATGCTGTAAGGTAGATATTCATTTTGACTTCTTTTGTCTTGTGATGTGTATTTAAATTACAATCTATCTTGCTTTATTTGAGGCCTCGGTCTTCGACCGTCGAAATCTTCTGGCATTCCTTTCCTAGATACTAAGGTTGAAGTTGAACCTAGCCAATATTGACAAAATGAAGATGGGAAGGACCAATCAATTCTTGCCAGGTAACATATTATGGGAAAATTCTTGGGGTTGGATATAGTTTTGTCTTTAAGTCCATCCATCCCCCCGCCCAACATTGGGCCCATGACACCCCATCCCATTGGATGCACCCACTTTGAAAAATATAAATACCAATTAAAGAACTATTATAATAATAATAATAATAATAATAATAATAATAATAATAATAATTTCTCCACAACAAGAACTATAGGATCCAGATCAATTTTTTAATATGAAATTAAATATTTATTTCCTTTTTTATATATATTACATAAAAATACTAGTGGTCTATATGATTTTATAATTTAAAATTCTTAAAATGTTTCAAAACTATGATAGGAAAAAGTATTCGCTTCTCCAAATAACATTGAAGCTATATTTTCGGGATCACGTAGAGTAATTAGAGGCAGATTTAATATTTAAATTATACGTTCAAATTTTAAGATTTTTAGTATTAAATTTATTGTGTTAAAATTATGAGTTAATATCTATTATTTGTTGCATTTTTAACAAGATTCTGTACATAAATTTATGGCCCATGCTGAAATACTAGGTTTGTTTGAACTCGATACTTCAAGGTTGTATCTGCTCTTGGGAGTAACAATAATTTAGGACGATCAATATATTCGAATTAATCGAGTTAGTGAATTTCGAATACCTAATCCATAAAGCAAAAAACATAATTAATTTCTTTTCATGAATTTCCTTTTATATTATTTGATGCTCGTATTTCATGAATCTACTACTTTATGTTGCTTTTAATACACAAATTGCAATCCAGATAAACATGAAAAATTAAAAATAGAATATAAAAGGGATGCTCAATGCCATGCTTATGGTCCTGATATATCAGTAGCAGCAAAATTCAGGGGGGATGAACTTACCAATAACATAAGGTCCACACTCATGTGAACCCCATCAACTTGTTCATTTATCTATTGCCCCCACCTCACATACCCCCCACAACCTATACATACATGATCTTCGTTTTAATTTATATGAACTCATTTAACTTAGTACGAAATGTAAGATAAAAAAGAAGACTTTTGAACTTGTGGTGTAAAATAAGAAAAATATGTATTATGTGGCTATAAATCATGCATAAAAGTAAACTGTTTCTAAATCATTCTTTTTGGCACAGACTAGAAGAAAATAGGTTTACAACAAATTAAAACGGAAGGAATACTAATTTTCACCCGTGTAAACTTACCCGTATTGAGTATTTAATATCGACGCACAGAAAAAACAAATATTTATACAATAAGGTGACATAAAATGTAACGACAAGTAACTCTATTTAATAACGTTAGATTAAATTATACTGATGGTGTAAAAAATTTTAATATATATGTTATAGAATATATTCATAAATTTACCCCCTGGCATACCCCATATTAGGGCATACTACTAATTAAATACCCTCCCCCACTTTACCACCAATGAATCTTCCTAGTTCCTTACCTATTTCTTCTCTTTGGGTTGACCCATAATACCCACATCTCCATATCTTCAAATTGAATTAGTATTTTTATATTCTTTTGTCATAGAAAAATAATCTTTATTGCACACAAAAAATGGGGTCGACTTCCTATATATATATTGAACTACTCTTTCTTTCAACAACCAATTCATACTCTTCAAACTCTCTTCTCTCTCTAACTTCCTACAACTAATTCTTGAACTATTTTACACCTCTTTTTCCTTTCTCATCAAAAAAACAATACATAAAAGAAAATGGAAGGTAGCAGCAGCATAGATGAGAGCACTACTAGTGACTCTCTATCCATTGCTCCGGCAATATCCACGTCGACTTTACCGGTGACGAAGTCGCCGGAAAGTCTTTGCCGAATGGGAAGTGGAACAAGTGTGATAATAGATGCTGAAAATGGTGTTGAAGCTGAATCCAGAAAACTCCCTTCTTCAAGGTACAAAGGTGTGGTCCCACAACCAAATGGTCGATGGGGCGCACAAATCTATGAAAAACATCAGCGGGTTTGGTTAGGTACCTTCAACGAAGAAAATGAAGCTGCTAGAGCTTATGACGTCGCGGCCCAACGTTTCCGTGGCCGCGATGCTGTTACAAATTTCAAGCCCTTGCTTGAAAATGAAGAAAATGATGACATGGAAATTGCTTTCTTGAATTCTCATTCAAAAGCTGAAATTGTTGACATGCTTCGTAAACATACATATATTGATGAGCTTGAACAAAGCAAAAAAAATTATGGATTTAATAAAGATGGTAAAAGAGCATATTGTACTAAAGATGGGCTAATGAGTTCATTTTTTAGTAGTGTTGACAAAGTCAACAAAGCGCGTGAACAACTCTTTGAAAAAGCTGTTACACCAAGTGATGTTGGAAAACTTAATAGGCTTGTTATACCAAAACAACATGCTGAAAAACATTTCCCTTTACAAAATGGAAATACATCAAAAGGGGTTTTGTTAAATTTTGAAGATTTGAATGGGAAAGTTTGGAGATTTAGATATTCCTATTGGAATAGTAGCCAAAGTTATGTGTTGACAAAAGGATGGAGTCGCTTTGTTAAGGAGAAAAACTTAAAAGCTGGCGATATCGTGAGTTTTCAGCGATCTACAGGTGGAGATAAGCAGTTGTACATTGATTTCAAAGCGAGAAATACGACACCCACAATCAGTCCTGCAGTTATTAGTCAAGTTCAAGTTCAGGTTCAAGCTCCTCAAATACAAATGGTGAGATTATTTGGAGTTAACATATGCAAAGTACCAGCTGTAAGTAATGTTGTTATTGATAATAATAACAATAATAATAATAATAGTATGACTAGTTGCAGTGGTGGCAAAAGGAGGATAGAGATGGAGTTGTTGACATTTGAGTCATGTAGAAAGAAACAAAGGGTTACAATTAATGCCTTGTAACATGTTATAGTAACTTTTCTCTTTTTATTTTATTTTGTACTTTTCAAGTTTTTATTTTAGAAGTTGCAAGTTGCAAAGAAACTTTCAATTGTATATTAGTACTACAGAAGAAGAAATTAGCTCAAAAGTGAGCTAACTTAGGTGATGTGAAAACAAAGAAATGTGAATCACTTCTTTTCAAAAATTTAGCTCTTGTTTATTTCTTATTGTTCTTTTTAATATAGTTAATTCCAAGTAGTTTGGCAAATTTCATGTTTTTTTGGAGTATTGCTGCTTTCAAAAATATGTCTATGTTGCATACATGTACCTGATATCTTTTCTCTTTCTCTCTCTTCACACAAAAAAACACATGTTCATTAAATTTATAAAGAATCCTCTTTCTTTTTCTTTTAAATTTTGTTATATATCCGACGTTTAATACCTGATTAAGTAGGCATTTAGATATAAGAATTGTAGAATTTCGGGAAAAAGTAATAAAAAAAATTCAACTAAAAATGATATTTGAAACTTAGAATTATGTTTGGACATGAATACAATTTTGGGTCGTTTTTGAATTTTTGTGAGTGTATTGAAGTGAAAATTTTAAAAAATAACTTTTTTGAGTTTTAAAAATTTTCGAAAAATTACAAAATTTATCTTCAATTGAAAACTGAAAAATTTATGGCCAAATATTGATTCCGAAAGAAAGTGAGAAATTTCGGAAAAAAAGTAAATTCTTTTATGGGCAAATAGGCACTAAATACGAATTTGTGCCGGAAAATTTGACACTAAAAATAAAGTGATTCATAACAAAGACGACTACATACTCAGAGACCCGAAACATTTGGTTCAGTGTGCGAAGAATCTTGTTTTGATAATAAGAGTGGGCTGTTTGAGCCAGTGGGCAATTTGTGAATAGACAAAAGGGGCATTGAGAAGTTCTATTATATTGAATATTACATGTTCATACACAACTTTCGACCAACTAGAACTATCTATATAGGATTTTAGGAACTTTCCTATAATTGATGCTTTTTGAAAACGATAAAAGTTGTAGGTTACAACTAATATATGATAATTATTATAATGTCTCAAATCTGGGGATCTATTTGTGGTAATATATTTTGCTATGGTGGGCTACGAAGATCAACAAGAATAGTAAGAGAAAGTTGAATTGTAGCTTCCTCGTAGGGAGTGGGATATGAGATATAAGAATAATTATCTATCAGAGCTTAATTTGTATATATTGATAAAATAAGATATTTTTACATTATCAGCTAAATAACTTGTTTGGATGATTGTTACATATCTCTTGATAATATATTATATTATATTGAATCGTATTGTACTGTATTTATATTGATGAATTTGAATATTTGATAGCCAATTTGTTTATCGTTGTTTTATGATGGCATGCATCAGCGATATAATATAAAGAATAAATTTGCAATACCACAATAAAAAAGGGTACGTGATAGGTTTATTATGTAAAAATATTGGATTAAAGAAAAAATAAAATTATATAATAATAAAGAAGAGCAAGATGAGAGGAAAAAAAGTAACGATATGATCACACCGAATCAGTCGTTACATAAAATGATATTTTTTATCATTATGTAATGATAAATTTAAGTATCGTCGTCAAGATAAATATTTTTCATAAAGTAAAGATATGATATAATATAATAGGTAACAACTATCCAAACAAGTAGTAAAGTGACATATAATACATGAGGTAAATAATTTAATAACCTAGAAAATAAAGTATTTGATTTGGAATAAGGCGGCCATCGCTAAACATTTGTGGGCACTGACAATGAAGAAGGACAGCCTGTGGGTCAAATGGGTGCACGCATACTATATTAAAAACTTGATTGTGGAGGAGGTACCAACTCCAAAAAATGCGGCCTGGGCAGTAAGGAAGATTTTTAAGACACGATCATTGATCACAAATCTACAAGGAATTCAAGGGGATCTGGAAAGTAGATTGCAATTGCTACAAAAAGGTGAACGGTTTAGCATTAAAAAACTCTATCTTTTGTAAATCCCTCAATACTCAAAAGTACACTGGAAAAGCATTGTACTACAGACAAAACTCCACCTTCGATTCAAATTTATTGTCTGGCTAGCTCTGCACAGAAGACTAGCAACAGTGGAGAGGCTAATGACTTTTGGGATACAGATCCCACAACAATGTGTACTGTGTAGGCAAGTGGATGAATCCTTTGACCATCTCTTTTTTACTTGCCCGACGGCTTGGGAACTATGGAATAGACTGCTAATCTGGTTGGGCTACCATAGGGGCATAAATGATTGGGACATCGAAGTGAGATGGATCGGCAACATTGCTAAAAGGAAAAACGAGCGTGCTGAAATTACTACCAGTGCTTTTGGGATACTAGTATACTATCTATGGGGAGAAAGAAACAAGATCAGATTCCAGGGCGGAAGACTGGATATAAATGCTGTATGCAAAGAAATAGCAGTCCACATACATATACAAGGGAACTCTTGTAAACACTGGAAGAGTGAATTGTGAAGACTGGATAGCTACCCTTAGATTTTACTGTATGTATAAATTATGGGAGTGAAAACACTATAGACTGAGAGAGGAAAGTAGTTGGTCAGCAGCTACTCTGTTTGTAAAAAATTATGCTATTATATGAAATGAAGTTTTTCTTGAAAAAAAAAAGTATTTGATTTGTTCCTATAAATAAAAACGCATTGATAATCAGAGGCGGAGCAAAATGTCAAGCTTGTGGGTTCAGAATTTTAATTGTTTTAAGTTAGTGGGTTCTAAAATAATAATTTATACATATTCAGTGATTTTTTAAAACAAATATATAATTCGAACCAAAGTTACTGGATTCGGCCGAACCTGTACTCAGCTCTGTAGCTCCGCTCCTGTTGATAATGTAAAATATTTGTTTATAGATTAAGCAGATGAGAGATAATACATCGTTTGTTCAAAACATTTAATGATTTAAGATAAAAAGTCTTTCTTCAGATTTACTCTTAATATACTAATTATTAGAGCAGTAGTATTAATCAAGTGACATTTAAGTAGAGATAAATATGTATTAAGTATGATTATATCTTTTTAAAGGGTGTGATTGTTTTTTTTTAGGGTTTAGGGGGGGGGGGGGGGGGGTCATTTTGTCATCGTACTTTCTTTTTTCATCCGTACTATTTTCTTAATAGAACATTAATCATGTCATATTCTTCAACAACTTTCACATTATTAAAGTACTTAATTATATTCAGTCACGTAATTATTTTTATCCAGATTTTAAATAGTAATAGGCATGATTTATCATGCAATATTGGGTTTTCAAAGAAAAGAAGTCCAGATTCATGTACTGAATCTAATGCAGAACTAAAGTAAAATGAACGAATCTTGTGACAAATATTTCGTAGTGAGTGAAAAGCTGTAAAAATCTGTTTCTATGCTTTCAAAAATTCTTTTATATCTGATATTGTCATCTATTTTCCAGACAATAATATTTTCTTCAATAAATCGGTAAACTCTATCTTCTTCAATTAATCAGGTTCAGCGTATTAATTCGTTTTCTTATCTGCAAAGTTTTCTTTCATTTAGAGAAGATAATATTTATTTTATTAAAATGATTCTCAATGATACGTAACCAAATCCAAATTATAATTGTTAATGCATGAAAGTTCTAATAATATTCACATCTATAAAATAATGTGTATTAAACATTGTCAAAACAAAGCATAAATAGACTCCAGAAAGATATATTATTAGAATCAAATCTCTCTGTCTAAATCATAAAAGCTAGAAAATATATACAACTTGATATTTTTATTTTAATAATTGGCTTTGTTACGTTAAAGATGAAAGACTGATTAATTAGTTTGAAAAACTGAAAATGTCAAAAGATCATCACACGTGTTTTTTTAGATTCTTTAGTGGCATCTTAGACTAAGTCAATTTCTGTTAAAGTCAAGTATTTTCTTGGAAACTACATATACTTAAGAGTATAACATGTTCCCTCACGATCTTAATTATATTCTTGCTATAGTATTAAATACATGAATATTACTTCTAAATTTTCTTTTCACGATTGTCAATGATGGCTTAATTCTCCAACTTAACCAAAGTATATTGTATACGAATTACAGCTATAAAAAACAATATTCCTCATCTCAAAAGTAAGCAACTAAAAGACGATACAAACTGCTCTTTCTTTTTTGGACTGGTTGAAGCATATACGAATCCATAATCTAGAGTCAAGCGAGTTCAGAATGAATATAATTTTATAGATGTGTAGATTTGAATTTTTTGCATATATAATTCGATATATTAAAAATGCTTTTCTTTTTGGAGTGGTTGAAGCATGTACAAATTCATAATCTAGAGTCAAGTGAGTTTAGAATGAATATAATTTTATAGATGTGTACATTTGAATTTTTTGCATATATAATTCGATTGCAATTCTATCATGAATATAATTTCATAGATGTTGCGCTTGCATTATGGTAGATTGTTTACACCACACTTTTTAGGGTACAATTTTTTTTCGGATCCTACGTGAATACAAAATGCTTCATACACCGAATCCAAAATTTAGAGTTGGTGGCATAATGACGGTAACCTATAAGTCAGTTGCTCGAGCTATGAAAGAAAACAATAATGCATGCATTAGGTAGGATTCGTTGGATCCTGCGTGAAATACAAAATACTTTTTGTACCAAACTGCCCTTTTATATATATATATATATATATATATTTTGAAACGACAATAATAAGTTCACTTGAATCTACAGAACTCGCTCCAAATTTTTCCAAGAGAAGTTGGAGAAGATGAGATTTATGTTATGGTAGGTGTGTATTGTATGTACATGAAAGTGCACCAAGGAGTGCACCATGTTTAACAGGCAGTAAGATGCTTGTACGGTATGTTTGTCCACTCCTTGTTTTGTATTTTACTGACTTTATTTTCTTTTCTTTTTTTGCCTTCTTTTTGTTGATACATGTAACCATAGGAAGATAAAGGAAGAATATGGGATAATATGTCAGTAGCATATACTCTAGCATCATCAAAAATGAAGTTTTTATTTTCAAGAAAATATCACTGAGGTTGACATTATAATTGTAACCTTCCAAAGTTTAATTACCTTCCATGATCCTTCATATGGCTGTATTTATTGTACTATTTAATTAATTAATTTTCTAATTTTTTTATGCATTTGAATGATTGTTATTATTGTAAAATGAAATCATTAAAAAAACTAAACAGTATTCCTTTTCCCGATTCCGCTGTAATAGATAGAAATACTCCGTCTGTTTCAATTTATATAAACCTATTTCCTTTTTGGTCCGTGTCAAAAAGAATGACCCATTTCCTTATTTGGAAACAATTTACTTTTATGTAATGATTTATAGCCACACAAAATATATGTGTCTTATTTTATTTCACAAGTTCAAAAATATTTTTTTTTTCTTAAACTTCGTGTTCACTCAAATGAGTTCAGATAAATTGTAACGGAGGGAAAAGAAATGAGGAATGCCGAGTTCTACAGTGAAATTCTGGTACGGTTTGCCCAATTGGACTTATATTAGATTGGTGGTTATTTCTTCGAAAAGGATCTTTACATAAATAGCCAAATCAGTTCATTATTTATTATTTCTAAACGGTATATATAAATTATAAATTAACTATGTATGGGTATACATATATTGTATATAAACTATACATATATTATACCTCTACTGACTATTTCTAATTTAGATGATTTGATGGACAACTATATAAGTTAATTCTACAAAAAAGATGATCATATTAGATTGGGCCAAGATGATCCATTGGTACTTGAAGTATACTGGTAATAAAGAAAGAATTAATCCAAAAGCCTCCGCGACTCTTCTACTAAACAGGTAATATGTACTTTCTCTGTTTCAATTTATGTAAATTTGTTCGATTGAGTAAAAATTTAAGAAAAAATAAATACTTTTTGAATTTATGGTTATAAACAAGTCAAAAAGAGATTTAGAGTATTTGTGTGGTTATAAAAGCTTCTCATTAAGGATAGAATTGAAAGCTTAAGCTAAATTATTTTAAAATTTAGAAAGGGATCATTCTTTTAGTACTGACCAAAAGGAAATATGTTCAATAAACTGAAGCAGATGGAGTGTGTGTGTGTGTGTGTGTATATATATATATATATATATATCATTAATATTATACTCGAATTCAAAATGATTGGATAACATATGAACCTACAAAATTGATACAATTTAGTCATGCTAGATAATATGATTGTATGCTTGTAATTTAGAAATATACAATGTGACGATATCTAACCTAAGATTTTTTATAGACAATTTTGTCTATATTCGCTTCAAATGTGTTGGTTGCTCTGTCATAATCAGAATAATTATTGTCGATGGTGATATCTGTCACGATCCCAAACCCGGTCGTGATGGCGCCCGACCGCGGGGCTGGGCAAGCCCGACCAAACCACAACCAAGAACGGCGTTCCAGCCCAAAAGAAACAATTTTAAGATAACACAGAGAATTTAATATCAAACTCCCAACCAGGGGTAGACAATACCAATGAAAATACAGTTGAGCAGGAACAATAACCCCCAAAACCGAGGAGTCACGAGTACAGAGCCTCTAACAAAACAGGATACAAGTCAGAACAGAAATGATACCAAAGTCTGACAAGAACACACTAATAGTGACAGAGTAAGCGGTCCTGCAGACGCTGAGCAGCTACTTTGATACCCTGACAGCTCGGATAAAACAGCAGCAGCAGTACTAGATTTCTGAAGCACCTAGATCTACACACAAGATCTACACACAAGGTCCTGCAGACGCTCAGCGAGTAATAAGCTTGATTAAAAATCCGAAGATAAGAAAACACGAAATAACACAAAATGAAGATATCTAGCAGTTCTATACAGTACAAGCCTCAGAGATATACTGATAAAGCAACAGTAAATAAATGCATGAAATACAATGCAATGCATGAACACTGCGGAACGTGCAGCCCGATCCATTTAGGTACTCGCGCTCACTGTGGGGGTTCAAACTCCGGAGGGGCTCCTACAGCCCAAGCGCCATATCATACAATGTCAATAGTTACCAGTGTTTCCATTACGATATACGGTGCCAATAGTTGCCTCCGTTTCTATTTATAATAATATACAGTCCAGAAAATAGTGAAACAATGATCGTCAGCCCAAAATATCATTTAAGAATCATTTGAGTTTTTAGAACATAAAAATATGGCTAAGTTTGTAAAAATATTGTTTAAACCCCTGGACCGAATTCAAATAATATGCAAATCATGCTAACTATGATATATCAATCCCTGAAGGATTCTACAAATTGGCACGAGGCCCCAAACATGACATCAAGCCATGATATCATCAACATAGAATGCGAAGTAATCGTCAACATAACACAATTTATCCCTCGGATTGGGCCGAGTCACAATTTTCAACATATACGACCCTGCACTAGCCATGGAGTGCGTGTCTAGTCTCATAATAGCGTCACAATGTGATACACCGGGGTTTCAAACCCTCATGTCATCATCTGCACTCATTACTCACCTCGAACCGGCGAAAACTCAAGATCACTACGCCTTTTCCCTCTCAATTTGGCCTCCTCGTGCGTCAAATCTAAACAAAAATAGAGCGAATACATCACAACCGCCAATGGGACGATACCCAATCGAAAACAATCGAGAAATAGCAAGAATATCGAAACTAGCAAAACCCGAGCCCCAGGACCAATTGCTTCTCAAAAAATTACGAATCTTACATTTTTGGAATCCTCGGCTCGCAACGAGTCCGTACATATAAACTTCATCAAAATTGGAGTCCAATTGCTCCTCCAAATCCCCAATTTTCATTTGAAATTTCAAGCCCTAGTTCATCAACTTTTACACCCAATTTCAGAGAATTAATGGTTGATTCTTCAATAAAATGACGTATTAAGGCCACGAGACCTACCTCCAATGACTTCCTGTCGAAACCCCCTTCAAATTCTATCCACAAGCTCTCAAGGGGGTGCAAAAATTGAGGAAATATGAAATTGCTCGCGGATGAAATGTTTATAAAAACCCCTCTGCGCAGATATAAATTCCTCTATGCGATCGAGAACTTCCTCCCGCGATCGCATACTATAAGATTCCCAGGCCTCCATATTGGACTACGCGAACGCGACCAACACCATGCGGTCGCATTGATTCACCGGCCAGACTTACGCGATCACAAACTCCCATCTGCGATCGCAGAGAGCAACAACATAATCCTACGCGATCGCATCACCAAATACGCGATCACATTGAACAATTCCAGGACTCCGACCAAGCATTCTACGCGATCGCAATGCCACACCTGCGATCGCATATGGCAAATGCCTGCAACAGTTGTAGCCTCAAAATCTGCAACTTTTTCAACTACAAATCCTTCAGTTAGACATCCGAAATTACCCCAAGTCCCCCGGGACATCAACCAAAAGTACCAACACGGCTTATTACTTCATTCAAACTTGCTGGGTCCATAAAAAAACTAAAGTAAACACCAAAAATCACAAAAATCCTCAATTTCAACTCTAAGTTAAACATAAACTTCTCAACATCTCATTCGATGCCGGAACCAACCAAACGAAGTCTGAATGACTTGAAATTTTGTACACATATCCGAATTCACCTAATAAAACTATTGCAACTCTCGGAATTCCATTCCGACCCTCGGATCCAATTCTCTCCTACCAACCGGACTTTTTTGAAATTCTAACCTCGCCAAAATAGGCTAACTTTCACACTGGACCTCCGAATTCACTTCCGTTTTCTCTCCTAAGCCATAAATCATTCCTCGAATCTAGTCGAACCATCGAAAATCCATTCCGATCCCTCTAACTCACAAGTCAAAGTCCGGTTGACTTTTTCAACTTAAGATTTCCTTAAATAGACTATTTGTCTCATTTCTATCCAAATTCGATTAGAAACACTTCAAACTCACCAAACACATATAATAACACATGAAGAAGCATAAAAAGGGAAAACGGGACGGGAATACCAAAGACAACGGGTCGGGTCGTCACATCCTCCCCAACTTAAACAAACGCTCGTCCTCGAGCGTATCCAAAGTTGTACTAGAAGCAACCCAATAACCAAATGACATTACCAGGCATATGACCGGGGTGATCCCACGTCACCCTAACTCACATAGGCATCGAAAATACAACATAGCTGAAATTTCACAATCCATCTGGCCCATAAATAGTAGAACCACATTGCGCTTCCCGAAATCATAAATAAGATCAAAACCCCACATCTATACTCAGGGTTAACCTGAACCAGCTTTAATAACCCACATCCGCAACCTCAGGTGAATTCATACAAGATACCACACATTCTAACACTCGGAGCGATAGTCTTTATTCACAACAATTGCCCAAAGTACTTACTTGCCAATAGAAGCCCTCTTATTTAGCTAAAGTCTTATTTCAACTCTTTTGTATACTGCCAATGATAATTTCAACATGCAATGAACTGTAGAAGTTCTTCAGATCACCTATTCATGAAGTCACTTCCATCCTAACTATCACCACAACCGACTCTTGAGCCACACCTTGATATTATTTGTCTAACCAGCTGAAACCAAATCTGTTCATATTCATTAATGACCCAAATGCTCACCTCGAATATAACACACCACCTCTGGTGACATGATATATCAATACATGCCTAAGCCACAATTTGCATAATACACACTAGTAAGAAACAGTCTACACATACCCAAATCAGGGCAAACGACTCAACCAGAACAATTATACCTCAAACTCATCAATACCTTTACAAAATAAAGCTGAGACCCCGTCTCATATCATAGAAATTAAGTACCTGAATCCTCCTCGAGAGGTCATAACTTCAAGTGGCCTTGCCACAACGCGCGATCCTATCCTAACAGTATTACACATGAAGCACCTCATGTTACCATGCTCAAAGTAGACAGCCATGCACAGATCTATGCCTGAAATCAAATCACCCATCATACTCACTGTGAAACTAGTAATATACACCATTAAGTCCCGAAAGGACATAACCGATAGGATATTCACTATGCAATTCTCAATACGGACTTTCCTCAGAAACTAGGAAGCAAGGAATACGAAAAGACACATGGAAAGCTATTCTCAACATCACACTGTTGCGGCGCGCAACCCGATCCAGATAACATACTCATGGCGGAGTGCCACCCGATCCACACAACTACCTCACATAGGGAGGCGCACATCGAGCCAAACTTTCTCATAATAACAAAATACCAACATCAGTCGTAAGCAACTGAGTGCATAACGATATATAATTAGCGTTGTAAGATACAAAATTCCACTTCCACTACTATGACTCATGACGAAGCCGCACGACATGGTGCCCAGCACCAGATAGTTACTGAAATCCACGGTCTCCCCGGTGACGTGCCCGTCCACAAGGACGCATCTGAGAAGTCCTTCAATACCGTAATCGAAACAATGGTAGAATCCTCTATACGGACATCCGCCTCGAAGGCCCAATCAAGGAACACAATCCCTCCTAGCCGTCCGCTGGTATTTGGAACACAACCAGTCAGCTAGAATATAGTCTGATACACTTCTCCACGCAATCTGCGGCATTTCCCAACATAACTCGTAGCACAATCGTTTAGAATAATCCAACACTAAGACAATAACTCTACATTCCAATGTTGTATCCATAATTTAATATACTAAGCAAGGAAAGATCCACTCGGATTCCAAACTCCCAATAGCTGCTGAAAGTACCAAAACAACACACACGATCCATAACCACTACACAGACTGCACCGGAGAGAACTCCTAGTTTCCAACTAACCATAGCACACGAATCACATTAACCTGAACCCAAATACGAATACAGATTACACCTCGAGTATCCAATTATTCCACGAGAGATATTCAAAAACTCCCTTGTACCATCACACAACTCGGGTATCAGCAATCGATCTCATAAGAAAGTGCCGTAACACTATTGATGTATCATTTGTGGGATTAACCTTTTTCCGAGACATATGCTATCTCCAAATCACTTCAAATTAACAGTACTATTTCCTTGATTACCTAAAGCTACTCACTATTTAGGACATAGCCAAATCCACCATACCCTTCAAAACTGAACTAAAACCTCGCACACGCCCATCTCGGTCCTTTACAGCATACCGCATATACCATATCCTCCAAGGATAACACGAGAACCTTCATCTTTCTTTTGCGCTGCAGACTTCGACGCACTCAACTAGTTCAGAACTTTCATTGATCCCATTTAAAGGAAGATTATTACATACTCTATGCTCTGCATGACCTTAGATACTACACATCTCCAAACCATGATGAACTCAACAAGAATTCCCTCCCGATTTTATTGCACAAATTAAACTGCCAAGGACGGAATCCCCCTACCTGAACCAAGCTAAGAAAACTTGTAGTACTCAGGAGCTCCGCCGCCCTACGCTTGTAAGAACCCATAACCTCGAACACCTACACACGATTGATCATATCTTTACCATACCGATTCGGCCTCCTAACGAGTTACTTTATTTGTCTAGATTTCCCCCTGGTCTATTTTTCGAATTGATATACTCTCTTGCTGTAGCACCAAATGCCTCAACCCAGGCTCAGTATCCGAGACCCAACCACCAGACCACACTGTCTAAAACTCATAGGCCACTGAATACTTTCTCAAACATTCTCAAAAATACCACATTCTATAGTACCTTACCCGAAGAACTTCCTGCGACCCTGAATTAGTTGCCATTACTTCTCGAATACTGATGCGTAGAATCCCGTAATCAACATAAGAATACCCCAACTCCTGACCTATTCTAATGAAAACACTGACTCGGTCAGATACCCAACCTTAAAACCTGAGTGATACATACAGCCTCTTTGAACACATCAATACCATTCGCAAAAGTCATCCACTCATATACACACTGCAAATCACTTGACTTAATGAATCAAACCACTCATTCCTTATCAGCACTCTGACACCACAGGGCGTGATCGCATTCCGATACAACCACAACTCCCTTCTCTTTATATCAGACATTCCTTATCAACAACTCAAGACACTCTCTTATTTTCTCACATCTACGGGGTACAATGTAACCTTTGTCTAAATTTGCATCACTCTAGCCACCCTCGGCTCACTTCCTGCAACCAGAACTAATCCATCCGCATGCATCTAAATCAGAACTAACCTAGAACATAACCATACAATTAGCTAATCAACAACAACCTCCCCAACTTAGCTTGAAACCATATACCCGGACACACTCAACAATGCATAACACTTTTATTCTGATGACACCACCATGCCATAATGACATTAAAATCACTCCCTTACAGGCTCGTGGAAACACAAATAATCTGGAATTTTTAAATTTTCTGAAACTCTTGCATTACCCACACAACAGCTAAGCCCACTCTCTAGGCAACCAAATTTTCCTAAGTCCCAAATTTTCAAAAAAAAAAATCGGCAGAGTTTCCTTTGTAATTGAGTCTATCCTTCTTCCATAGAATTACCCAAACCATCCTAACTACATATCCACGACTTGACAATTCATCACATTGTATATCAACAACATTAAATCTCAATACTATATGTATTATATTATCAAAATTGACACATGAACATGCGCTGCACCTGTTCGAATCATAACACATAGGGTATACCTTTCAATTACACATGAGATTTTCTAACATTCACATAAGGATCGTACCACTTCCGAACACTCTGCGGGAGATAACCCACCTGCTTTTTTCAATATAATATTTCAGTATATCATCCACCGTCATACACCTCACACGATCACTTAGTATTCTTGAGTCTGAACTCATAGCGCAGCATGCAATCTACTCCACTCCCAGCTAGGAGACTCGAAACAGATTATTCACGCGCCCATAACTCGGGGCAACACATCCGATCGCAAAGGAAATCAAACACGTAATGGTCCGTTTATCACCTAGCAGACCTTCTTCAACACTACCAAGTCATCCGGACTCATCACACAGCTCTAACGTACTCATCATGAAGCTATCCAGCCGCCATTACCACAATTAGGGACAATACTAAACTTATAAGCTCATAACACCAGCTCACATAGTCAGCACCTTGGTGCTCCAGCTATAAACAATATCTGGCCTCAAGTCCTCCAGACTGGCCCAACATCATCCTCATGAAGATTGAATCTCTCCCCTCGATCGGGGAATCGCAATCCATCGAAGCACATAAAATACCGAGCGCCCATACGTGCATGCGAACACGTGGAAGGAATTTCAAGGATTATTCTTTCAAGCTGAATCAAGGATGCACGATAAGATTTCAAGAAAGTGGAGTGTTTCCTAAAGGTTATGTAGCTTCCTGCTTATAAGTGTAGTGCACGACACGCCCATAAACAAGACTCTACTAAACCGGCTCATGACTCGTGAGGTCTAGTAACCTAGGCTCTGATACCAACTTGTCACGACCCCAAACCCGGTCGTGATGGCGCCCGACCGCGGGGCTAGGCAAGACCTACCAAACCACAACCAAGAACGGCGTTCCAACCCAAAAGAAACAACTTAAGATAATACAGCGAATTTAATATCAAACTCCCAACCATTGGTAGACAATATCAATGAAAATACAGCTGAGCAGGAACAATAATCCTCCCCAAACCGAGGATTCATGAGTGCAGAGCCTCTAGCAAAACAGGATACAAGTCTGAACCGAAATGATACGAAAGCCTGACAAAATAGCAAAAGAACATACTAATAGAGACAGAGCAAGCAGTCCTGCGGACGCTGGGCAGTACCTCGATACCCTGAAAGATCAGATAAAACAGCAGCAGCAACACTAGATCTTTGAAGCGCCTGGATCTGCACACAAAGTGCAGGAAGTATGGGGTGAGTCTACCAACTTGGCGAGTAATAAGCATGTATAAAAGCCCGAAGATAAGAAAACATGAAATAACACAAAATGAACCTATCTAGCGGTTCTATACAGTACAAGCCTAAGAGATATACAGATAAAGCAACAGTAAATAAATGCATGAAATGCAATGTAATGCATGAACACTACAGAACGTGCAGCCGAGCCATTTGGGTACCTTCGCTCACTGTGGGGGTTCAGACTCCGGAGGGGCTCCTACATCCCAAGAGGCATATCATACAATGTCAATGGTTACCACTGTTTCCATTACGATACATGGTGCCAATAGTTACCATAGTTTCCATTTAAATACGGTGCCAATAGTTACCACCATTTCCATTACAATACACAGTGCCAATAGTTACCACCGTTTCCATTACAATACACGGTGCCAATAGTTAGCATTGTTTCCATTTAAAATAATATACAGTCCAGAAAATAGTGAAACAATGATCGTCAGCCCGAAATATCATTTAAGAATCATTTGAGTTTTCAGAACATAGAAATACGGCAGAGTTTGTAAAAATATTGTTTAAAACCCTGGACTGAATACAAATAATATGCAAATCATGCTAACTCATATATATCAATCCTTGAAGGATTCTACAAATCGGCAAGGCCCCAAACATGGCGTCAATTCCTGATATCCTCAACATAGAATGCGAAGTAATCGCCAACATAAAACAATCTATCCCTCGGATTGGGACGAGTCACAATTTCAACATATATGACCCCGCACTAGCCATGGAGTGCGTGTCTAGCCTCATAATAGCGTCACAATGTGATACACCGGGATTGCAAACCCTAAAGTCATCATCTACACCCTTTACTCACCTCAAACCGGCGAAAACTCAAGCTCGCTACGCCTTTGCCCTCTCAATTCAGCCTCCTTGCACCTCAAATCTAAACAAAATAGAGAGAATACATCATAACATGCCAATGGGACGATACCCAATAAAAAACAATCGAGAAATAGCAAGATTCTCGAAACTAGCAAAACCCGAGCCCCAGCCCGCTTCTCGAAAAATTATGAAACTTACATATCCGGAATCCTCGTCTCGCCACGAGTCCGTACATATAAACTTCATCAAAATAGGAATCCAATTGCTCCTCCAAATCCCCAATTTTCATTTGAAATTTCAAGCCCTAGTTCATCAACTTTTACGTCCAATTTCAGAGAACTAATGGTTGGTTCTTCAATAAAATGACGTATTAAGGCCACGAGACCTACCTCCAATTACTTCCCATCGAAACCCCCTTCAAAATCTGTCCATAAGCTCTCAAGGGGGGTGCAAAAATGGAGGAAATATGAGATAGCTCGCGGATGAAATGTTTATAAAAATCCCTCTGCCCAGATATAATTTCCTTTATGCGATCGCGAACTTCCTCCTGCGATCGCATAGACAATATTCCACGCCTCCGTATTGGCCTACGCGAACGCGACCAACACCCTGCGGTCATAATGATTCATCGGCCAGACTTACGCGATCGTAAAGTCCCCTCTGCGATCGCAAATAGCAACAACTTAAACCTACGCGATCGCATCACCAAATATGCGATCGCACTGAACAATTCCAGGACTCCGACCAAGCCTTCTACATGATCGCAATGCCATACCTGCGATCACATAAGGCAAATTCCTGCAACAACTGTAGCCTCAAAATCTGCAACTTTTTCAACTATAAATCCTTTTATTAGCCATTCGAAATCACCCCGAGGCCCCCGGGACCTCAACCAAAAGTACCAACACAGCTTATTACTTCATCCAAACTTGCTCGGCCATAAAAACACTAACGTAAACACCAAAAATCACCAAAATCCTCAATTTCAGCTCTAAGTTAAACATGAACTTCTCAAAATCTCATTCGATGCCGGAACCAACCAAACGAAGTCTGAATGACCTGAAATTTTGTACACATATCCAAATTCACCTAAAGAAGCTACTGCAACTCTCAGATATCCATTCCTACTCTCGGATCCAATTCTCTCCTACCAACCAGATTTCTCCGAAATTCTAACCTCGCCAAAATAGGCTTACTTTCACACCGGACCTCCGAATTCACTTTCATTTTCTCTCCTAATCTATAAATCATTCCCGAAACTAGTCGAACCATCGGAAATCCGTTCCGAGCTCTCTAACTCACAAGTCAACGTCCGGTTGACTTTTTCAACTTATGTTATCCTTAAAGAGATTATTTGTCTCATTTCTATCCAAATTCGATCCGAAACATTTCAAACTCACCAAACACATATAATAACACATGAAGAAGCATAAAATGGGAAAAATGGGACAGGGATACCAGATACGACGGGTTGAGTCGTCACAATATCCCTCTTAAAAGTGTAATATATTGTTGTATGTGCGAGAAAGCATATTGCGGTAAATATTGTCCAATATTAGAGATTGTTTTCTCTTTGTATTATTTATTGTTTTGTCAAATATAAGCGTACAGAAAATTATTTTCGAACAACTTTAAAAGGATATTCTTCATTTTTGTAAGAGTAAAAGTTGAATTATAGGGATAAATACATGCTTGGAAACACATTGACCCATCAAGATTTCTATATGTATGACATTTTCAAAACCTATACTTACCATTCTTGTACCATTACATAAGCTATTAATAGATATAAGTTTCTTAAGCATGAAGAGCATAATTTTCTTCAGTAACTTATATAAAATGGAAGATCAACTTTAACTCTATTCATTACATACATACACGACATTAACATACATGAGAACAATAAATTTGACATTGTACACCTATGTGGTGGAATTCTATTTGATGCTAAATTATCAAATATTCTTCCTCGTAATAGTAGTTACTATCATCTTCTATTGAGTCGAAACTGGAAAGTATCTTGCTTTAATCAATTAGCTTGGAAATTAACATTATGCAGTTGATCGATAAACTTATTCATGCTAGCTAAGATAGCACTTTCTATCATATAATTTTCACAAAATACTTTTTTATTTAATTATAAAATTATTTCCCTTATTAAGCGATCTTCACGACAAAATTAAGCGAAACGTTACTGAATAATGGATGTCCTTAATTTATATTTCTTGTTGGCTGATTTTTTTTTTCACTTGGGACTATAATTATGATTTTATCAAGATAGTACTTACAGTCTCTGCTCTCATCGATTTTGAAATTACTGTACTACTTGATTTAAATCACCTCCTAAATTACTTTTTGACCAAACCGTTTTTTAATATCCATATACCTGAAGCTCATGTCAATTGTTTTAGTTGTTTAACGCTTCTTCATGGACGCTTCATATATCTCATATTATTCACTCTATTTTCCTTATAAATTTAATATTAACACTCTCCTTTGATATATTTGTGAAGGTTATTTTGATAGTTTGAAGAGATGTATGGAATATAAAGTGAGTTGTATGACCTCCTGATAAAATTGTTGCTACTTGCTACTACACCACTTGTTGCTATTGCTAATTGTTGTTGATCAAATATTTGCAAGTAATGCACGATATATGCATATTTTTTTTTGATTCGTCCGGGACTTTCTACAAAAAATAATCCAATTTTACAATAGTCATCTATTGCAATATAATCTTTAAAGCTTGCTCGTGTTTAGAATTTAATTTTGATTGTATATTAAAAAATTTGTCAAGCACTTGTATGGCCTTTTGATCCTTAGTACTATCCTAATCGACTTTTTGTGTTTTTTAATTTCACTTTTAATGATATTCTTATATAATAAATTTATGTACCTTAAGAGTTTATAATGTTGAATATTATTTTACATTTTGATTGTGAAGATCTGACCAGTCTTCTATTGTATTTCAGCCCTGTTATCCCCGTTTTATGCTTTCCCATGTGTTGATATATGTGTTTGGTGAGTTGAAGTGTGTTGGATTGAATTTGGTTAGAAATGAGACCAATAGTCTCTTTAAGAAAAGCTTAAGTTGAAAAAGTCAACCGGACGTTGACTTGTGAGTTAGAGGGTTCGAAATGGATTTTGGATGATTTGACTAGTTTCAGGTGATGACTTATGACTTGGAAGCGAAATCAAAATTTAATGTGGAGGTCCGGTGTAGAATTAGGTTTGAATTGGCTAAGTGTGAATTTTGGCGAATTCCGATTGATAGTTGAGGTTTTGATCCGGTGGTCGAAATGGAATTCCGACAGTTGCAGTAGCTCTGTTAGGTGATTTTGGATGTATCTGCAAATTTTCAGGCCATTCGGACGTCGTTGGTCAGGTTTTGATCGAAGGTTGGTTGTGGAAGTTATTGTTGAAACTTAGGCTTGAATCAAAGGAATTTGGTGATTTTTGATGTTTAAGGTTGTGTTTTTATGGCGCGAGAAAGTTTGAATGAAGTACTAGATCATGTTTGTGCTTTTGGTTGAGGTCTCGAGGGCCTCAGGATGGTTTCGGATGGTTGAGCATGGAGTTTGGATGTTGGTTTGTGCTACAGAAATTGCAGCAACTGTTGCAGGTCGAACTTGTGCTTCGCGTTCGTAGGGGTGCCTCGTGTTCGCATAGGCCTGGGGTCCATAGGCCTTCGCGTTCGCGTAGGCAGGTCTCGTTCGCGTAGGGGTAGTTTGGGAAGGGCCTGGAATTTGGTCTTCGCGTTCGCATTGAGGGGCCGCGTTCGCGTAGGTGTAGGACACAGGGCCTTCGCGTTCGCGTGATTGAGCCGCGTTCACGAAGGGCAATTTTGGCAGGTGGAATTTTGGTCATCGCGAACGCGATGGGGCTTCGCGTTTGCGTATTGATTGGCACCTGGGCAATTCAGTTAAGTTAAAACATTTCTTCCATGAGCTTATTCATATTTCCTCTATTGTTGGACATTTTGGAGAGCTTTTGGAACAAATTGAAGATGGATTTGAAGAGGATTGACTAGAGGTAAGTTTTATGGACTCAAAACATATTTTAAACATGAATTTAGCCCTTGAATTTGTGGAATCAAATCAAAAGGGGGGTGAACTAGGGCATGGAATTTTGAATGTAAATTGGGGATTTGAAGGAGCAAATGGACTCTTGATGAATTCTATATGTACGGACTCGTGGCGAGATGAGGATTCTGAAAATGTGAATTTCGTAATTTTTCAAGAAGTGGGCCGGGGGCTCGGGTTTTTCCAACTTCGTGTTTTTGGGTGTATTTCGAATTATTCTGATTGGACTACGTCCCATTAGCCTATTTTGACATATTCCTTGTTGTTTTGGTTAGATTCTACACCCGAGGAGGTTGATTTGCGAGGAAAGCGCAAGGCGAGCTAGGAATTTGGCGGGTTTGAGGTAAGTGATGATTATGAATGATATACTGAGGGTTTGAGACCCCGTATTTGCACTATGCAGTGCTACGTTGAGATGAGACACGCGTCTTGTGATGAGCGCGGTGATGTATCTGCTGGGGACTCGGACTTGGTCCATCCCGATTGATGACTTACTGTACTTCTTGACTGAGACTGAGCTTGTGCTCAAATATTTTGGGCTAGTTGCCGTGTTTAGGGTCTTGTGACGATCTGTAGAACTCCTAAAGAGCATGTTGAGTTGTTAGACCTCACTTTACCTATTGGACACATACCATCTGTCCTGATTTTGATTGTAAATCATGAAATAAACCGGACTTTGTAACTTGCACTCTAAATGAGCAATACCTAGGGTTGAATACCCTGTCTTAGTTGAGTGGGCCCGAGAAGCCAAGTCTATATTGACTCAGAGGGGTCAAGGGCCCCGTAGTGAGGCTATTTGGTATATATACATATATATTGGGTCGGGTGGCACGCCGCAGTAGTATATACATATACATATATTAGATCGGACTGCACTCCGTAGTACTATATTACATGGATCGGACTGCATGCTACAGTATTTTAGCACTTGGGCTGAAGGAGCCCCTCCGGAGTCTGTACACACCCCAGTGAGCGCAACCGGCTACATCTATTGGATAGGGCTGTGCGCCGCAACATTAGATATATCTATTGGATCGGCCTGCGCGCCGCAGCATTATATATATTATATTGGATCTGGTTGCGCACCGCAGCAGTATATATATATATATATATATATATATATATATATATATATATATATATATATATATATATATATATATATATATATATATATATATATATATATATATATATATATATATATATATCTAGTGTTGGATCGGGCTGCGTCGCAGTAGTGTTGGACGAAAAAGAAAGTATTTACCAAATTTCCCTCCCTATTTGGTACTTAATTACTGTTCTTGTTTTTGAATATAGAACTGTATAGTGTTTTTACCGGATTTCTTTCACACAGTTATTATTTATTGTTATTACTCACTAAATTGGAAGTGCTCACTTTACTCTATGCACCTTATGTGCAGATACAGGGATCCCGGAGTCTTAGCTGTGCTTATCTACTATGGCCTGGATCAGTTCCGGAGTTATCAAGGTAGCTGCTGGCGTCCGCAGAACCTGATGTCTCCTTTTATCTATCTTTTGTTCTATGTCTAGTCTTTTCTATGTTTAGGATACTGTTCAGTGTATTTAGAGGCTCAGACTTGTGACGCCGGATCTTTTGGGTTGTTATGACTGTTGAATATGTTTTCCGCAGTATTTCTATGGTTATTAATATGGGATTTTATCTTAAAAATGGTAATTAGCTTATTGTTTTTGGTTGGAATTATCTATGTGGTCGGGCTTGCCTTACAAGGTGTTTGGCGCCATCACGACCGGGGTTTGGGTCGTGACATTGATGAATTTAAAAAAGATTAGAATTGAATGCTCTTGCTAAATAATTAATTGAAAGACTTAATTATTTGATCTTAATATTAGTTCATCTCATATTTTCAATATTTAAACATAAATATAATTTTCGCTACTAAATATCAATTTGAAATTTTACTTTTGGATCTTTATGAGATTGAAATATTAATGGTATTGAACCTTACCAACCATCTCTCTCACACACACATACATTTATATTTTTAATATTTTTTTAGTTATTAATTTTAATTATTGATTTTAATTTTACATATTATTGTGAGTAATAAATCAACTCAAAATATTATATGAAAATGTACTCTTCATACAGATAGTTCTAAGATAAAATAAAAGGAACTACAGTTATGTACAACAACAACAACAACAACAACAACAACAACAACAACAACAACAACTACCCAGTATACTCTCACCAGGTGGGGTCTGGGGATGGTAATATGTAGACAGCCTTACCCCTACCCAATCGGGCAGAGAGGCTGCTTCCAAGCGACCCTCGGCGCATAGGACAGAATGAAAAGCTGCATTGGAAAACAAAGATAAAGTTAGGAACCAAGGCAAGACAAAACACAATAACAAAACAAAGCATAAGTAATCCTGCAGAAATAACGTAAATGATTATGTAAACATAAGAAACATAAATACCGT
The DNA here is from genome assembly GCA_034376525.1 of Nicotiana benthamiana. Classification (NCBI taxonomy): domain Eukaryota; kingdom Viridiplantae; phylum Streptophyta; class Magnoliopsida; order Solanales; family Solanaceae; genus Nicotiana; species Nicotiana benthamiana. Next base: position 130,685,791 of record CM067336.1, read on the forward strand.
CGCATGCGACAATAACAAGCGACAACTATCATATTACCAACCAAGAGGGGACCTACGCTAAAACACTAGTCATCTACGGGTAACCCTACTATCCCACACCCAACCCCGGGTGGGGCGAACGAAGGACTCTAAGAGCCCCTAGCCTGCAACCCTGATCCTAGACCTCCAGACTCCCCTATCAAGGGTCAAGTCCTCGGTAACCTGCATTCTAGTCATGTCCTGCCTAATCACCTCTCCCCAATGCTTCCTAGGCCTCCCTCTACCCTGCCGACCACCAACAATCTCCAGCCGCTCGCAGCTCCTCACCGGGGCATCGGGACCCCTCCTCCGTACATGCCCGAACCACCTCAGCCTCGCTTCCCGCATCTTCTCGTCCACCGGGGCCACCTCTACCTTCTGTCGAATAACTTCATTCTTAATCTTATCTAGCCTGGTGTGCCCACACATCCACCTAAGCATCCTCATCTCAGCAACCTTCATTCTCTGAACATGTGAGTTCTTCACGGGCCAGCACTCTGCCCCATACAACATCGCAGGTCTAACCACGGCTCTGTAGAATTTCCCCTTGAGTTTGTGTGGGATTTTCTTGTCACACAGGACCCCAGAAGCAAGCCTCCACTTCGACCACCCTGCTCCTATCCGATGGGTGACGTCCCCGTCAATCTCTCCGTTCCCCTAAATCACAGACCTAAGATATCGGACACTGTCCCTCTTGGCGATGGCCTGAGAACCAAGCATCACATCCCTGCCCACCCCACTCGGCTCGTCGCTGAACTTGCACTCCAGATATTCTGTCTTAGATCTGCTTATTTTGAAACCTTTAGACTCGAGGGTCTGTCTCCATACCTCTAACCTTTCACTAACACCGGCGCTCGTCTCGTCTATCAATATTATATCATCAGCAAAGAGCATACACCAAGGCACATCCCCTTGGATATGACGGGTTAGAGCATCTATCACTAAGGCGAACAACAGGGGGCTCAGCGCCGATCCTTGATAGAGCCCCATTACCACAGGAAAATGGTCTGAATCGCCACCTACCGTCCTCACCCTAGTCTTAGCCCCATCGTACATGTCCTTGATAACTCTGATATAGGCTTCTGGCACACTCTTCGCCTCCAAGCACCTCCATAGCACCTCCCTCGGGACCTTGTCATACGCCTTCTCCAAGTCGATAAGCACCATATGCAGGTCCTTCTTCTTATCCCTGAATTGTTCCGCCAGCCGCCTGACTAGGTGAATAGCCTCAGTGGTGGAGCGGCCCGGCATGAAACCGAACTGGTTCCCAGATATATTCGTCGCCTCCCTCATTCGCGCCTCAATCACCCTCTCCCAAACCTTCATCGTGTGGCTCATTAGTTTAATACCCCTATAGTTGTTGCAGCACTGGATGTCCCCTTTGTTCTTGTACAAGGGCACCACTGTACTCCACCGCCACTCATCCGGCATCCTTTTAGTCTTGAAGATCACGTTGAATAGCCTAGAGAGCCACTCCCCTCCAGGTTTACCCATGCACTTCCAAAACTCCACCGGGATCTCGTCAGGCCCGGTTGCTCGACCCCTACTCATCCTACGCAACGCCCCTAAGACCTCCTCCACCCTAATGCGCCTGCAGTACCCAAGGTCTCTATGACGCTCTGAATGCCCCAACTCCCCTAGCTCTATGCTCCGATCCCCCTCCTCGTTAAGAAGTTCCCGGAAGTACGCCTGCCACCTCTGTTTGATTTGCGATTCCCCCATCAGAACTCTACCATCCTCGTCCTTGATACACCTAACCTGGTCTAGGTCACGAGCTTTCCTTTCCCTTGCTTTAGCCAGCCGGAATAACTTCTTATCCCCACCTCTCTCCCCTAGTTCCTCATACATGCGACCGAACGCCGCGTTTTTAGCTTCCGTGACTGCCATCTTAGCTTCTCTTCTCGCCTCCCTGTAGAACAACCTGTTCACTCTCCGCTCCTCCTCGCTTGAGCTCCCTGCCAACCTAGCGAACGCCGGCTTCTTCACCTCCACTTTTCCTTTGACTACCTCGTTCCACCACCAATCACCCTGATGACTACCTGAATATCCCTTAGAAACCCCGAGCACGTCCCGTGCTACCCCCCTAACCAAGTTTGCTGTCGCTGACCACATAGCGTCCGCTTCCCCATAACTTCTCCAAGCTCCGCCCTCCACTAACCTCCTTTCCAACTCCTGAGCTTTCTCCTTAGAAAAAGCTCCCCATCTAATCCTCGGTTGACCCCGGGCGCCCCTCCTCTTCTTCTTCACCCAGAGATCAACATCCATCACTAGGAGCCTATGAAGAGTTGAAAGAGACTCTCCCGGAATAACCTTGCAATCATTGCACAAACCCCTGTCGCTCCTTCTGATGAGGATGTAATCAATTTGAGTCCTCGCCGCCGCACTCTTGAAGGTGACCAAATGCTCCTCCCTCTTCCGGAATGACGAGTTCGCAATCAGGAGCTCGGAAGCCCTGGCGAAATCAAGCAGCGAAGTGCCTCCTCCGTTCCTGGCCCTGAAGCCAAAGCCCCCGTGCACCTCATCGTAGCCACCAGCCTCAGCCCCAATATGACCATTGAAGTCCCCTTCAATAACTAACTTCTCCGACTGGGGAATACTCCCCACCAGATCGTCCAAGTCCTCCCAAAAGCGCCTTTTAACCTCCTCGGCTAAGCCTGCGTGCGGGCGCGTAGGCGCTGACAACATTGAGGACCCCACCCCCAATAACTAGCTTAATAGACATTAACCTATCGTTCACTCGCCTAACCTCGACCACAGACTCCCTTAGGTCCCTATCAACCAAGATGCCCACTCCATTCTTACCTCTCTCGAGCCCAGAGTACCACAGCTTAAACCCATCAGCGTCCCGCGCCCTAGTCCCTTTCCACCTAGTCTCCTGGATGCACGCTATGTTAACCCTTCTCTGTTGGAGAACCTTCGCTAACTCGATGGACTTACCCGTCAGAGTGCCTATGTTCCAAGACCCAATCCTTAATCTATGGGCGACCGCCGCCCTCTTCCCACCCTTACCTCCTGCCCTACCCGAAATGCCACCCCCTGCACCCCTACACACCCCCGCTACCACCCCCCCCTCCTGAGGACATGACCTTACGATATCATCACTCGCCGCGGCCACTATCTAATGGCACACACGCACTAAAGCTAAAAAAGCAGATGTAGCAAACTAGATAACAACAGAATAGACCACACTCGGAATGCTAGTTAAAATACGTAAAGAATGTGCACAAAATAAGCAAGAGAGCGGGAGGTACCAACTCCCGGTGGAAAAACCTGGGAGTGTGCTTTGCTGCGCCCGAGTTCTCCTGAATCTGAGCAAAGTGCGCGGCTCTATTGCGTCCTGCCATGAGTCTGAATGAGAGTTTGGACGGTAGTTGTCGGAGATCCTCGCCGTTGAAATAGGTACCTGTCCAAGAAAACAGAACACACCCAAAAAAAGCAGGGGATAGAATAGAAGGAAAAGAGTAGGAGTTGCCGGTAAAATTTCCGGCGAAAAGCAAGGTGGCTAAATGAACAATAAAGGATGAAAGTGACCAGTGAAAAATTCCGAGAGTACCAAGTGGGTCGGAAATATGGGGGGGGGGGGGAGAAAACTGTCCAAAAGAAGCCGGTGGAAAAAGTGCCAGGAAGTGGGCACACGCGCGCGGCGCGTGGAGGACAGGGGCAGCGCGTGGGCGGCGCGTGCGGCTGTTTCCGGCAACGAAATTTGCAGGAAATGTGCGCCTGACACTGTGTGTCACGATGGTGTGGGAGGTGAGTCAAAGAAACCCCCGAGGGATGTCGAAACACTGTCGGAACAGTGTTCCAGGCAGTGGGGTAAGGGGGGCGAAGGTGGGGTAGGGGTACTTACCTGGTGGTTACCTGGAGGTTCCAGCGACTCGCCAGATGGTGGTGGTGGAGCTGATGATGTGTGCTTGGGGAAGGGATCGAAGAGAGAGAGAGAAGAGAAGAGAGAGAGAGAGAGAAAGAGCCGTTCCGACACTCGAACTACAGTTATGTAAAATTTTTTAAATAAAAATAATTGAAATATCAACTAAACCTTTAGTGGGTGGATTTAAAATATGGCATATTGTTATGAAATAATATAGAACAAGAACAATAATACAAGAACAAGAACAGTAGAGAGAAAAGTAGAGAGAGGAGTATTCTTATTGATACTTTGGGATGGTTTACAATGGAATAGAACCCCTTTATTTATAGGGAGGTGGTGACTTAGCCACCAAGAAGTAAACCTTAGAATCTCTCTAAATATGGACATTCACCTAAAATAGAATATTTTATAACACTCCCCCTTGAATGTCTATTCAATAATGTGCCTCGTTAAAACCTTAACTAAAACAAAACCTAATGGGAAAAATTAAAGAAAAGGAAAAAGAGTACACATGTTTGAATATGCGCCTATTGGTTGCCTCGTTAAAAACCTTGCAAGGAAAACCCATTGGGACAAAACCTAGTAAGGGAAAAAGAGTACATCGCGCATTAACTCCCCCTGAAAAGAGCATCAATTCATATCCTTGAGTCTTCGCATTCCGATCTTGTGAACCAGCTTCTTGAAGGTTGACGTTGGTAGAGATTTTGTGAACAAATCATTCATATTATCGCTTTAACGAATCTGTTGCACATTGATATCACCATTCTTTTGAAGACCATGTGTGAAAAATAACTTTGGTGAAATATGCTTTGTTCTATCTCCTTTTATGAATCCTCCCTTCAATTGAGCTATACATGCTGCATTGTCTTCATACAAAGTCGTGGGTAGTTTGTTACACTTCAAACCACATTTGTCTTGAATATGATGTATTATAGACCTCAACCACACGCACTCCCGACTTGCTTCATGAATAGCGATTATCTCGGCATGATTAGATGAAGTAGCCACAATTGATTGCTTAGTCGATCGCCAAGATATGGCGGTGCCTCCACAGGTAAAACACATAACCCGTTTGAGATCGAGCCTTGTGTGGGTCGGATAAATATCCAGCATCAGCATAACCAACAAGATCAGGACTGCAATTATTGCTATAAAATAAGCCAATATCGGTAGTCCCTTTTAGGTACCGCAATATATGTTTGATCCCATTCCAATGTCTCCTTGTGGGAGCCGAGCTATACCTTGCTAAGACATTAACTGAAAAGGTTATGTCAGGCCTTGTAGTATTTGCAAGATACATTAGTGCGCCAATTGCACTAAGATATGGTACTTCAGGACCAAGTAGCTCTTCATTCCTTTCTTGCGGTTGGAATGGATCTTTATTCACATCAAGTGATCGAACAACAATCGGAGTACTTAAAGGATATGCTCCATCCATGTAAAACCATTTCAGTACCTTTTCTATATAGGTAGATTGATGAACAAAAATTCTGTTTGCCAAATATTCAATTTGCAAACCAAGACATAATTTTGTCTTTCCGAGATCTTTCATCTCGAATTCATTCTTTAGATAATCAATTACCTTTTGGAGTTCTATAGGGGTTCCAATAAGGTTTATGTCATCGACATATACGGCAAGTACAACAAATTCCGATGTTTCTTTCTTTATAAAAACACACGGGCAAATGGCATCATTTATATAGCCTTCTTTTAATAAATACTCACTAAGACGATTATACCACATTCGTCCTGATTGCTTTAGACCATACAAGGATCTTTGCAATTTGATTGAAGACATTTCCCGGGACTTTGAATTATGAGCGTTTGGCATTTTGAGTCCATCGGGAATTTTCATGTATATCTCATTATCCAGTGAGCCACAAAGATAGGCAGTAACCACATCCATTAAATGCATGTCAAGCTTTTCAAGGACAGCAAAACTAATGAGATAACGAAAAGTTATGGCATCCATTACAGGCGAATATGTCTCTTCATAATCGACACTAGGCCTTTGAGAAAATCCTTGTGCAACAAGGCGTGCCTTATATCTTTGTACCTCGTTTTTCTCATTTCTCTTGCGTACAAAGACCCATTTATAGCCAACAGGCCTAACACCATTAGGTGTTTCAACTATAGGGCTAAAAACTTCACGTTTTGCCAGTGAATTCAATTCTGATTGGATTGCTTCTTGCCATTTTGGCCAATCATGTCTTTTTCGACATTCTCCAATAGATTGAGGTTCAAGATCCTCACTTTCTTGCATAATGCTAGATGCGACATTAAAAGCAAAGACATAATCCACCACTATATCCACTCGATTAAAATTTGCCTCAATATCGATTGGATTTATTGATAGTTCCTTATTTTCTTGAGTCTCGGGCTCAATGGATTCTTCATGAATCTCAGAATTTATTAAATCATGAATTTCCTCATAAGATTCTTTCGTAGTGTCATTTTGATCGTTTGCTTTCCTCTTTCTAGAATTTCGATCTTTGGAACCTAATGGCCTGCCACGCTTCAGGCGTGCATTCGACTCATTGGATATGACACTAGATGATTGTCCAACAGGGACATCAATACGGATTGGAACATTCTCTGCGGGGATGTGGGATTTTGTTATCCTTTTCAAGTCCGTAAATGCGTCAGGCATTTGATTTGCTATTTTTTGCAAATGGATAATCTTTTGCACCTCTTTTTCACAAATAGAGGTATGTGGATCAAGATGAGATAATGATGCATTTTTCCACAAAAATTTCCCGTTTGGTTTCACCACTTCTCCCCCTAATTTTGGGAAAAGTGTCTCATCAAATTGACAGTCTGCAAATCGTGCAGTGAACAAATCCCCTGTCAATGTTTCGAGGTAGCGAATAATGGAGGGCGATTCAAACCCAATATATATTCCTAACCTTCTTTGCGAACCCATTTTGGTGCGGTATGGCGGTGCTATAGGCACATATACTGCGCATCCAAAGATTCTTAAATAGGATATATTGGGTTCATGACCCAAAACCAATTGCAACGGGGAATATTTGTGATAATTCGTCGGTCTGAGACGAATTAGCATTGCTGCATGCAAAATGGTGTGACCCCATACCGAAGTGGGCAGCCTCGTTTTCATGAGTAATGGTCTTGCAATCAACTGCAGGCGTTTAATTAAAGATTCTGCAAGACCGTTTTGAGTGTGAACATGAGCTACAGAATGTTCCACTTTTATCCCAATTGATAAGCAATAATCATTAAATGCTTGGGATGAAAACTCAGCAACATTATCCAGTCTAATAGACTTGATTGGATTATCAGGAAATTGTGCTCGTAGTCGAATTATTTGTGCCATTAGTTTTGCAAATGCAAGGTTGCGTGATGACAACAGGCACACATGAGACCATCTACAGGATGCGTCTATTAAGACCATAAAATATCTAAAGGACCCACTAGGTGGGTGAATAGGTCCACAAATGTCCCCTTGTATACGTTCCAAAAACGTAGGTGACTCAGTCCCAACCTTTGTTGGTGATGGTCTAATAATTAACTTGCCTTGATAACAAAAAGTGCAAGAAAATTCATTATTTAAAAGAATCTTGAAATTCTTTAACGGATGCATATATGAGCTTTCTATAATCCGTCTCATCATGATTGATCCTGGGTGTCCCAATCGATCATGCCAAAGTACAAAAGTATTAGAATCAGTAACCTTTTGGTTTACTGTTGAATGTGCCTCAATTGCACTAATTTTTGTCCAATACAGGCCACAAGATAAAGACGGGAATTTCTCAATAACCCTCTTTTGGCCAGAGACATTCTTTGTAATGATGAGATATTCAAGATTATTCTCATCTATTGTCTCAATATGATAGCCATTCCGGCGTATATCTTTAAAACTCAACAAGTTTCTCTTAGACTTGGAGGAGAACATTGCATTCTCTATGATAAATATTGTTCCTCTAGGCAGAGTTATAGTTGCTCTTCCGGAGCCTTCAATCAATTTACTACTACCAGAGATTGTAGTAACATCTGCCTTACACATACTTAGTTGAGAGAAATATTTCTTCTCTTTGAGTATCGTATATGTAGTACATGAATCAACTAAACAAATATTTTTACAGTTGGACGTTGATCCAAGCTTGCTTTGTGAGATATCCATATTTGCTTTCCCATGGTTTGACATACAAAAGAAATACACGAACATGAGAATAAACAAATTCAATCTGTTTGTTTCACATTTAAACAATATTTTTAAAATCTGCTGAGGTTAGTCGATTAACTTAGTTGATAGTCGACTATCTTGGGAAGCAGTCATTAGGTTAGTCGACTAACTAAATCAGATAGTCGACTATCTTGCCTTGCGGAAAAGTCCAGTTTTAATGCGAAATATTAGATAATCGACTAACTGTTAGGTTAATCGATTAACTCTACTGGAAAATAAAAATATCTTTGAAATTTAAGCATATTGAAACATTCTAAAGAACTAATACTAACATTATATCATAAACTAACTAATACGAGCTGATACTAATGACTATTAGTTTATTCACTAACTAGTACAAATAAGTAAAATAAAATCAAACAATTCCATCTTCCTTCATCACAGATCCATCACCGATTAAGTGGTCTATTTTCCCCTTGGGTTGCTCAAAGAAGTCTGCCACATCCAAGTGGGTGATGTCAAAATTGTCGTCAGAGACAAAATTTGTTTCAAGGCCTTTATTCTTTAGAGATGCTTGATAAAGATCAACCAACTGTCTTGGTACACGGCAAGCTTTTGACCAGTGCCCTTTTCCACCGCAACGATAACATATAGTTTCTGAACTATTTGCCTTTGGATCCTCATAATCCCGTTTCTGCTTTTGGTGGTTATATCTCTTTGGGGGGTGACGGACATCAGGGAAATTTCTTCCTTGTCTACGTCCACGGCCATGACCCCGATTACGACCACGACCATGATTAAAGCCATAGCCTTTCCATGCTTGGCATAATGAGAATACACCTTATCTGCTTCAGGCAATGGTGTAGACCCAGTGGGTCGATTTTCGTGATTTCTCATGAGCAGGTCATTGTTTCGCTCAGCCACAAGGAGAAGAGAAATCAGTTCAGAGTACTTTTTGAAACCTTTCTCTCTGTACTGTTGTTGCAGTACCATATTGGAGGCATGAAACGTTGTAAACGTTTTTTCAAGCATATCATAATCAGAGATATTATCTCCACAGAGTTTCAATTTAGAAGTAATTCTGAACATTGCAGAATTATATTCAGAAACAGACTTAAAGTCTTGGAGCCTCATATGAGCCCAATCATATCGTGCTTGTGGCAGAGTGACCAACTTCAGGTTGTCATATCTCTCCTTTAAGCCTTTCCACAAGATGAGTGGATCTTTGACTGTGAGATATTTAATTTTCAAACCTTCATCAAGGTGATGGCGCAAGAAAATCAAGGCCTTAGCACAGTCTTGGGTGGATGCTTTATTTCTGTCTTTAATGGCGTCTCCAAGACCCATAGCATCTAAGTGGATTTCAGCATCGAACACCCATGTCATATAGTTCTTGCCTGAAATTTCAAGGGCAACGAACTTTCTTTTCATAATATCAGACATAATTAAAACCAAATTCGGAAAAAGGGAAATACCTTAATTTTCTCAAGAGGATTCTTGAGACGGTAGAGTCTCGTGCTGATAACGTGTTATGAAATAATATAAGAACAAGAACAATAATACAAGAACAAGAACAATAGAGAGAAAAGTAGAGAGAGGAGTATTCTTATTGATACTTTGGGATGGTTTACAATGGAATAGAACCCCTTTATTTATAGGGAGGTGGTGACTTAGCCACCAAGAAGTAAACCCTAGAATCTCTCTAAATATGGACATTCACCTAAAAAAAAATATTTTATAACACATATATATTTTTAGAATTGAAAGGGAAAAGGGGGTTAACCTATTCGTAGTAATATGTATACTGCTCGTTATTCTTGTCCAGTTATTAATAGGATTAAATTAATAGTATTAAATAGTGCTGAATGTGTATGTCCTAAAAGTGGTCTAATGCAAATGTCCTAAAACTAATAGAATTATAAGGCTAATATATAAAATTTCGATTATGTCCTTTCATTATGAGTTAATATGCTTAATAGTATAAGGTTATTTTTGTAAACCGATATTATATATATATATATATATATATATATATATATATATATATATATATATATATATATATAAAATTTATAAATACTTGTTAGGATAAATAAATAGTAAATTCTAAAAGGTAGTTGTGTACATTCCAAAATGCTAAGATTCGGCTGAAGTACTCAAATAGTCCTCAATGGATGGTCTTGAATTTTTGGTCCAGCTTACCTTATGAGTAGAATTTTAAGTTTAACAAGTAGTGACCTATGGCCAAGTTTTTTACCTTGAATGTTTGTCCCATGGTCTAAAATTAAAGATCACCCGAAAAGTGTCATTTCTGTAATTTTTTGAAACCCCCCTCCCCCAACCGCCTCCTTATATGACTACAAAGAATTAATCCAAATAGCCGTTCATCTAATTTCTTAAACTAAAAGTAGCTATCAAATGAATTAATATATAGTATAATTTTTGTGTAATATATGAATACTTATGTATAATCAATATATAATCTGTGCATATCGGCTAGAGCAGTGGCGGATCCAGCTTGAAAGCTATGGGTTCAATTGAACCCGTAGCATTCGACGCGGAGTAGAAATTTATATGTAAAAATTTATTAAAATTGTAAAAATAATAGATTTGAACCTATAGAATTTTAATATTTTAAAAATTGAACCAATAGAATTTAAATCCTGGATCTGCCTATGGGCTAGTGTTGTATTTTGTCCCGGGCCTAAACGGGCTTCGCGGGCCGGGCTTGGTGGGCCTGGGCTCTGGCGGTCCCGGGCTTCGTGGGCTCAATGAGTGAGACCAGCCCGTGACGGGCCTAAGCCCATGTGGTCCTGGGCTTAGCGGGTCGGGATTGGTGGGCCTGGCGGGCTTTTTTATATTTTTTTTGTTTAAGGCAATATCTTGTATAGTAGTTATTAGTATAGTATATAATATACTAGTATAGAATATATTTATATAGTATACTAGTTATTAGTATAGTATATATAATATATATTTCATTATATATTGTATTGTAGTAATTAGTATATATTGTATGTTATGTATATATATTTCCTTATATATTTTCTTGTAGTATATTGTATGTTATGTATATATATTCTCATATATATTTTCTTGTAGTATATATATATATATATATATATAGTATCTATATACTACAACAACAAGGGCGAAATAGCCCCGTCTATCATGACTTTCTCCGCTATTTTCGGAATCGGGGAGACTAGGTGAGGGGTGAACCTTTTTGTTTTCTTCGTCCATCTTTTTTTCTCCCATGCTTTCCGTTGGTCAACAACCGCCTTTTCTTGGTTTGGTGTGGCTAACAGGCGACAGAAGGATGACGGCTTTTTATTGGGAACGTAGCGTAGAAAGGGGTTCTTCCGCAGTGAAGCAAATGATCTAGCCAATCATTCTTCTATATTACGGAAAAGGGTCAGAACTACCCCTAACGTATTGACTCCAGTATAAAAATGCCCTCCGTTAACCTATTTTGAAAAAAATGCCCCTACCGTTAAAATTCTAACATATTTGTGCCCCTAAATCTAACAGCTGCCTTGTACTTATATATAAAATATTTTTAATTCCACGTGGCCTAATCTGATTGGCTTTTCATTAAACCCTGACCCAAACCGTTTTTACCCCACCCATAACCCAACGATCCGACCCGACCCGACCCATCAGACAAGCTTTTACCCCTAAAACCACACACCTAGGTCATTTCATCAGCTTCCATCTTCTCTAACCAAAGAAGGCGATTTTGGAGGCGATAATCTTGGGAATTTCTGCAATAATTTCTTACTAAAGTTGACGGATTAAAGTTGCTTAGTAAAGTTAAAATCTTCTCACCATTCAAAGACTTTGGAGGCGATTTTGGAGTCGATAATTTCAGCATCTGCTCTCCTCTAATTCTTCTATCTTTTGGACTTCGTTTATTTTTAAGCTTCAAATGGCAGAGTCTTCTTCTAATTCTTCTCGTGATGTAGGTGATGCTCGTGTTTGTTATTGCGAACTGGTAGCCAATCAGTTTACTGCTACGACACCTATGAATGGTGGTCGTAGATTCTATAAATGTCCTCGTTACGAGAGTAATGGTTGTCGTTATTGGGAATGGCGCGATAAAGAACTTCCACCTCAAACGACAACCATTACTCTCGTAACGAGGACATTTAGGCCATGTGGAATTAAAAATATTTTAAATATAAGTACAAGTCAGCTGTTAGATTTAAGGGCACAAATATGCCAGAATTTTAACGGTAGGGGAATTTTTTTTAAAATAGGTTAACGGAGGGCATTTTTAAACTGGAGTCAATACGTTAGGGGCGGTTCTGACCCTTTTCCCTAAATATTATAACTTATATAGTTATATATTTTGTTGTAGTATATATGTTGTATCTCTTATGTATATATATTCTTATATAGATTGTATCTTATGTATATATGTTATTACTTATATATTTTCTTGTAGTTTAGGTTTTATGTTATGTATATATATTCTCGTATATATTTTCTTGTAGTATATATTGTATGTTATATATATATATATATATATATATATATATATATATATATATATATATATATATATGTATATATATATATATATATATATATATATATATATACATATATATATATATATACATATATATATATATATATATTGTAGCTTATAAATAATTCGAAATAAAGACAAAGAAATATTGAGAAAAAAGATATTCAAGGGTATGTCTTGTAATTTTTATTACCCAAAAATGCCATATCTTTCTTAGTCTTCCTTCCCCCAATGAAATTAGTACAACAAAGTACTAATACCACCATTAAAAGAAAAAAAAACTAAAAGAAAATGTGCCAAAGTACATGTTACATCATAATCTACATTGTATCTCTAACAAATCTCATAAATCCGTCAAGGTTGGGAGGATGTTGTGTTGGTGGTGGTGGAAAAGAAGCTTGTTCATCACCACTTCGGGGCGAAGCCGAATCCTCCGCAAGTTTTGCTATCATTTCTTCATAAGCTTCATCTATCGCCGGTTGTGATTCTGCAATTCCAAAGTTTCTTCTTTCCGCGCGGATCCAATCTCTAAAAAGTACCGATTTTTTCAAGCTATCCCTCTTCGACTCACTATGATCACCTATTTGCAGTCTTGCTTGACTGAAAGCGCTCTCCGATGCACCAGTTGAAGCTTGAATTGATAAAATATCCCAAGTCATCCTTGCAAGAATCGGAAAATGTTTTTCCCTTGACTTCCACCATTCCAAAAGATCAAAAGAGCCGTCTGGATTCTCCTTTTCAAGTCCTTGAGACAAATCTTGAAGCTCATTTAGATGTGAAGTTTCATCATAATTTATCACCTTGAGAACCCCGGAACTCCGTCCAAGATTTAAGAGCTGTTAAACCCGCGGCTCTTATAGACGATTGTGAGATAGACGAAGTAGGGGTTGAAATATTTGGCCTAGCATGCTCCAAGGCAAGTTGATAAGCATTATAAACTGTTTGAGCATTAATTTTAATTGATGCTTTTGCATCTGCAAGTGTAGCAACTTCCTCGTTTGAAAGATCTAAAACCTTATAAATATTTGAATACAAAACATGAGGACCTCCCAATTTCATTGTAGGATTTAACATTGCAGCAACACCAAAAATAGGAGGGATATGAAAAAAATATTTTTTAAATTTTTATTTCATTTCATTTATAGCAATTTCATAAATATCCTCCCCTCGCCAAATTCAACAAACAAATCAGCTAGTGCGGCAATATAAACTAAACAGTTTGAAATAGTAGGATAATATTGCCCAGAAAATGCATTGTAGCAACTTGAAAATGTTCTAAAAAATCTAAAAGAATTTTAACATCCATCCAATCTTGGGTAGTAAGTATTTCATCATCATCCTCACCACCTACCCGAGAATTAAACGTTGCATTAATTGGGTTTGTATATTCATATGCAACTACTAAACTTTCGTACATACAATTCCATCTAGTCGGGCAAGGTTTAGGAACCTTTCTTTCTCTAAGGTCATATTCATCACATTTTTTAAAATACTCTCTAAGTCTAGTTCTACGCCTTGAATAAAAAAGCCAATTGAGATCCATTCGAACATTTTCAATTTCTATGTTTAAAATTAGCATACCATCACTGACAATTAAATGATAAATATGACAAATACATCTAACATGGAAAATATTACTAAATGTAGGATTTAGTGTTTTTGTAAGCATGCCTGTAGCACTAGTGTTACTAGAAGCATTATCCATAGAAATTGCCATTATTTTATCGCTAAAGCAAAAATATCTACAAATATCTGAAATTGTGTTAGCTATAAACTTACCTGTGTGACGTGAATTAATTATTCTATATGTAATTATACGATTTTGCATTGTACAGTCCTCATCTATCCAATGACTTGTAACAGTTAGATAATCACAATCATTACCACTTCTACCAGTATCAATAGTAATAAAAATCCAATTAGGTATATGAGTAAATAAATAGCGCAAATATTATTCATATTCATGTTTGAATTTATAAATATCGGCCTTAACTGTTGCGCGAGGCCAACCTTTATAAGTAGGACTAAAAACTTTTCTAATATAATGAACCCAATTAGGATTAGAAGCAAAAGTATAAGGTAAGCACATAACAGTAATCATCTTTGCTAATTCTTCACGATCTCTCTTTGGATCGTAATATAAAATACCTCCGGTGATAGTGTTAATTCCTAGTTGAACTAGATTTGAACCTGTACTAGGGTTAACCGCAGAATCTACACTTTTCCCCTCTTGCTGCGCTTGCATTTGCAAAAATCTAGCTTTATCTCTAGGGTGTGTTTTTATGTGCCTAGTCAAACTACCCGTGCCGCTACGGTCTCCAGTAAATTTATGAACCAGTAATTTCCCACAAGTTGTACACTTAGCCTTATTTAGTTCTTTTACTTGAGTAAAATAATTCCAAACTAATGATGTTTCTTGACGTTTAGCAGGTTTTCTATTAAAAGTTGGAGTTTCTACAGGTAGGGCGGCCGGTGCATTACTTGAGTTATGAATAGGACTAGTAGGTGTATCATCTAAATCTGGTGCTTGGGTTTCATCATCATCATCCTCCTCATTTTCCTCTAAGATAGGTTCATTAGGATAAAGAGCATTCATAATTTCATCATCTAATCTATCACCTACTGCAATATCATGTAGAAATTCACTATCGGTAAATGAAAACAAGGGTGATCACTATCAAGCATTACGGGAGGAGGACGTCTAGGTTGGCGATTACTTTCAACTTGCTTATCTTTTGTAGGTCGGAGAGTCGGGGGAAGGGTAATATTATGGCTACTACTTTCACCGGTTTTACCTTTTCCTTTACCAAACATTTTTTTCAAAGAAAATGACATATTAATTATAATTATGCAAACTAAACCACACAAAAATATATTATCAAAACGTAAGAGTTGAAACGAGTTTACCAGATTGCCGAACAACTTCTTGAAAATTGAAAATCGTTGAACATTTTGAAAACTTCAATTCAACAACTTCACAGTTTTTCACGAATTTTCAACAATAAATTAAGCAATTGTAGTAGAAAGATTGAGAGAGATTGAAAGATATTGATGAAAAAAAATGTAAGAATGAGGGGTATTTATAGTTGAGAAATGGGAAAAATGTAATTACATAAAGTTTGGGGGCCAAATGGCCATTTTGTAAACTTTCAATCGGCCATATTTTCAGCCCAAACAGCTATATTTTAAATATGGCCGTTGCTGATTTTTTTGAAACAATTTTTTTTAAAAAAAATCGTTGGGCCCGTTTAGGCCCGCCAGGACCGACCCAGGCCCGGCTGATGGTGTCGGGCCTAACGGTCCCAGGCTCACGAGCTAATAAACGCGGACCGGCCCGTCACGGAACTAAAAGTAACACCAGCCCCAAGACCACCAGGCCCGTTAGGCCCGCGAGCCCCCGGTCCGGTCGGTTCAGGCCCGGGCAACAATGCACCATTACTCTGGGCTAAAGAAAATAAACATTTAATCTAGCTGACTATTTATGTAACAATCCCGATGAATAGGGACCATATCAACAATAAAGCCCCAAAAATTATTGAGATAAAAGGATCCAAATGGATCTTTTCACATAGTATCCGGCCCATTGAGTCCAAAAAATCTTCGTTATCCCCTCCAAGCAAAAAACACAGTTGTGTGTGAGTAAAGAAAATGGCACTTGCTATATCCCTTTCACATGCAACAGCTTCTTCCTTTAATGGTGAAGTTAAACTTTTATCTTCAGCTTCTCAACTCAAGGGAAAGAACCTTTTTAACCTCCATAGTAAGTCATTTTGTTATTATAATATTCAGTTTATTTATGAAACTATGGTACTAAAAGAACTTGCTTGTTTGATTATTTTGGGTGGATTTTGGTATCACTTTCTGTTGTATGTTTGATTTTCTTTATTGCGTTTGGTTAATCTGTAGGTAAAAATGCAAACTTTACTAAGCAGCTTGTAATTTATGCAAAAAGATTATCGGGTTTGGAGGAGGCCTTGAGGATTAGAAGGTATGTTGTGTTCATGTTTTGTGATTTTTACATAAATAGCCGGTCATACTAATTATTTACTTTTTCTAGCAATATACATATATTATACATTGATTATACACAATTATTCACATGTAATATATAAATTATGCATATATTATACATTCACCGGCTATTTTTAGTTTAAGTGGTAGAGTGGGTGGCTATTTGGGTTAATTCTTCATGTTGTTTTGCTCTTTTTGTTTTTTCTCAAGAATTGAGACAGCATATTCTTTAAAAGTGATTAAAATTCCTTAATTGATTTTTAAGAAGTGTGCTGATGAGTTTAGCATATTGCTCTATTATGTAACTAGTGGCGGAGCCAGAAATTTTAACGAGGGATTCAAAAAATTCAAACTTGCGACTTAAAGCAACTTTTGAACTAACTTTGCCACTACAATGAAAAGTTTATATCAATGGGATTCAAAAGTTTATATTCGTTATATATATACAGAAACAAGAGGTGGACCCAAGATTTGAAGGTTGCGGTTGCACTTTTGCATTCAACCAAATCTGCTTTGCATATCGGGTGCCACCACTAATATATCATTATTTTTAAAGCCATATACATGTATACACGGAATTTTTGCTGAACTCTCTGGGTGCCGGTGACCCCTCTAATTATTACATAGGCCCGCCTCTGACAGAAACATTGTTTCCACCCTATTTGTGCATTGCGATTTTCCAACGAAGGGGATTCTATTGAACCCCTTCATTGGTTGTGGCTCTGTCACTGTATATATATGTAATATTTCTATTCGTTCTTACCATATTGAACCTTTTGTGAAAGAAAATTCTTGAAAAAACATGGCTTGTGAATAGAATATTATTATCTTATTCTTCAATTTTATTACTACTATTGTTTCCTTTGCTTTGGTATCGTACCCTTCAGTATTTTTGTCATAGCGTCGTTACTCTTGTATTTTTCAAACCTGTTTTGAAAATGCTTTTCTTGAGCCGAGGGTCTACGATTGGGAACAACCTCTCTATCTCACACGAAGTAACTGTAAGATCTGCGTACACTCTATCCTTGTAGTGCTTGTGACTAGAGAGGATGAAGCAGTGCAAAATAACTTTGTTATCGAAGATATATAGAGAAATTTTGCTATAGAAGATGACCTAGTCTTTTTCTGGTGTACATGATTACTGTTACAATTCGTGCAAATCTTTTTCTTTCCAACTTGCTAAAGTGAATATTATTCCTTTTGGTAAGACTTTTTTTTCTCAGATTGATAAGTACTGTGTCAAACACATGTTTTATTTGCATAAAGTTCCTCATTTTATTGTTTTTTCCCACTGGCTTCTTGTTTGCCATGGTAGTTTGATGATTGTTTATTGGTGCCTCCATGAGTAAAGGAGAAAATAAGAAAATAATGACATGGTTTAGTGATATATAGGGAACGTGAGCTTCGTAGTTCTACCACCGCAAAAAGAAGGCCACCTTTAAGGCGCGGAAGAGTATCACCACGGCTTCCCGTGCCTGATGACATACCAAAGCCTCCATATGTAGGTTCAAGAGAGTTACCAGATATCGCAAGTGAATATCAGATCCACGATGCTGAAGGCATAGCTCGCATGAGGGCTGCATGTGAGTTGGCTGCACGGGTGGTTGACTATGCAGGAACTTTGGTTAGGGTGAGACTCTTTGATATCCATCTTAATTGATTGCTAAAAAGGTCGTTTCAACTGTACTTGTCTAGCACATGTCCAGCTGTATGATAGGATAATTCACCCTTAACATACTTGGAATGTTTCAACTCAAAGTTTAATTGTTAGCATTTCATTACTTTTGCCCGTTCTACTTCACTTATGGTAATTTTCTGTAATTGCCGTGTACTGTGTGAAAGCTTAAGTTTGCTTGAGAAACACGCAAAAGGACATTTCAGATGTTGTGCTCTGGATAATAGTATTGTCTTCAAAATGATCACAAGAGAAAATACAGGGAGATATGCAATTTCTAGTTTTAGAAAGCTTGGTTATAGTACAGTAGCTAGTTTCTATCCCTTAAATCACGCTTTATATTACAATGGGGAACATGACCGCTGTGTAGCAGATAAGTAGATTCGATTCTCTTATCTAACTGAAGCAGCTGATAATGAAAAGGGCTTGGTGCAGGTGCCTATTATTAGGATAACCTGCATCGTCCTTTTCAGCTAAGAATTAGTTTCTCTGTAACTTTCTGTTAGCACTTATGGAAATTTCTAGTCAAGTTGCTTTAGTAAAAGAAATAAAAAGAGTTGGTTAAGAAGGAGTATGACCGTTGTATTTAGAAGCTATATGATCGACTAAAATATGTGGGGGAAATCTGCATCTTGTGGTTATTTGCTGACTGTGACAAGATCAGCCTCGGAATTTCTCTTCAGATTACATGAACTCATTGTTCTGATATGAAATAATCTTAGTCTTTCTCATCCTTCTGTTGGTTCTCGTAAAATGTTTTCTCCGAAATGGGCATAGATTGGAGCAAAATGAAGAAATGCTATGACTGTTAGATATCTTCGGGCAAGTGTTAAAATGGACGATATCTTATATTTCTTCGAGTTTTTATTTCCTTGAAGCTTCTAACATGTAATTATATTATCTCTTTTTCTTTCAATTTATCAGCCGTCAGTAACGACAAATGAAATTGATAAAGCTGTGCACCAAATGATAATCGATGCTGGCGCTTATCCTTCTCCCTTAGGCTATGGGGGTTTTCCAAAGAGTGTATGCACATCTGTCAACGAGTGTATGTGTCATGGAATACCTGACTCACGCCAGCTACAGGTCATTACATTAACATGCCATTCTCTTTCGTAAACTTTCGGCGTGTTTAATCAGGACAAATCTGAATCTACTGTGCAGGACGGAGATATAATAAACATTGATGTAACAGTTTACCTGAATGTAAGTTGTTGACTCCTCTGTTTTATATTGTAATAGATTTATGTTACTGCTAGCCAATCTTCCCTTGAAAGTAAGGATTATTCCTTGTTTCTTTCTCAGGGTTATCATGGAGATACATCAAAGACCTTTTTTTGTGGCAATGTGAGTGAATCCATAAAGCGGCTTGTTAAGGTATAATTTTTTCTTAATTATGAAAGGTGATAAACATTCTGGTTAGTTTAGCTTAATAAAGTTTGCTTCTGAATAGTTACCGCTTTTAGCAGTTCACTGATATTTGGAAAAGAGCTCGTGCTGTGCTAATACTTGTTAAGAATTAAGATAAAAAATCAGCAATTAACAATATAAATCGACGTCGCTTTGATCATCTGATGCTTGTGAAGTTGATTATATCTGTTTTATCTTACCATGGCAGGTGACTGAGGAGTGCTTGGAAAGAGGCATTGCTGTTTGCAAAGACGGCGCTCTTTTTAGGAAGATAGGAAAGAGAATTAGGTACTTCTCTAAATATGATATCATTGTGATCATTATTTGGTATTGGGATATTTTGAAGCTTCAATACTCTCTCTATTTTGTAGCTCCTATTCATGTCAAAATGTTTAGTTCATAGATATGAAACCTTTTAGCTACCAGCGGAAAATGCAGTTACTGTTATTGAGAAATGCTTGATTACACACTTGAATTTTGCTTCTTCAGCTGAAACTTTGAATACATTTACTGCCATATTTAATACCATTTCTTCTGATATGTACCTTGTTTTTAATTGACATTGTCTCGTGGACATTTAACATTCTGGACTTTGGTTTCAGTGAACATGCTGAAAAATTTGGTTATGGTGTTGTGGATCGTTTTGTTGGTCACGGTATTGGGACAGTATTTCACTCTGAGCCACTCATATATCATCACCGTAAGTCGCTCTCATTTTCATTGACTATGACATTTACTACCATAGTTGTGTTCATCCAGTAAAAGTTCTGAAAGTGGTGAAAGAGTTTTATCGATTTAATACTTAATGCATAAACTCCAAAAGTATTAGCCACTTACCTCTCCTAGCATCGTGTTCGGTCCCTGTACACATTTGCACTTTAAATTGAACATCAGCTTCACAGTAAAAAGACCAATTCATCATACTTCTAAGGTCAAATTCTTAGTCCCCTTTTTTCAAAAAAATGGATATCACGGCTTAGAATGTGATCCTAGAAGTATTATTGGTCACTAGTTTTAGAACTATTATTGAAAAAAGGGACTAAGAATGTGATCGCTATGATCCGATTCATCGTGTTCTAACTGCATAGTGTACGATAAGATGTGAGTTTGTATTATTGGTTACTGGTTTTCCTAATATAATCCTTTTTGGCAGGTAACGACAAGTCTGGCTCCATGGTTGAAGGGCAAACATTTACCATTGGTAAGTGCATTAAGATAATGTTTATATCCTAAATTTGATTTAAAAGAGTGATCAAATACCTACTATCCGGGAGAAAATTGGATAATGAACTGCTATATCTTTTTCCAAAAATAAAAAATGTGATTTTGTTGACATGATGGTTATAAAATCACCACAATGCCGAGCTGCTATATATTAGATATTCATCTAGTGTATACTTCTATTAATTAGACATTCGTGTCTATGTCGACGGCCTTAACACAGAACTATAATTCATGTGGTAATAGTTATTCAAAATTCTACAACAACAACAACAACTACCCAGTATATTCCCACCAGATGGGGTCTGGGGAGGGTAATATGTAGACGAGCCTTACCCCTGCCCGAAAGGGCAGAGACGCTGTTTCCAATCGACCCCCGACGCATAGGATAAAATGAAAAGCTGCATTAAAACAAAGACAAAATTAGAAACAGAAGCATAAGTAATCCCGCAGAGATAACGTAAGTAATGATGTAAACATAAGAAACATAAATACAGTCGCATGCAATAATAACAAGCAGTATCTACCATACTAACAACCATAAGGGGACATAAGCTAAAACACTAATCATCTATGGGTAACCCTACTATCCCACACCCAACCCCGGGAGAGGCGTACGAAGAACTCTAAGAGCCCCTAGCCTACAACCCTAGTTCTTCAAAATTCTCTTTGGGATAAATCCCAACGGAAACTTTAACATCCTAGGCGATTTCTTCCTGTCTGTCCAAGCCTTAGTGGATAGAGTTACCCTATGCAAGCTTCTGGTGGGAGATAGTAGGTATCATGTGGAACTAGTCGAGGTGCGCCTCATGTTGGGCTGAACACTAAAAAGATTCTTTAAGGTGCTAAGTCACCGTACTGGTGTTCCTTGAGAAAAAAAAAAGGGCAGGCTGGTGTACTAAGCTCCCGTTATGCGCGAGGGCCGGGAAAGGGCCGAACTACAAGGGTCTAATGTACGCACTGGTGTTCCTTGAGAGAGACTCAAAATATATCTGAGAAAATGATTGTGCACTTTTTTCTTTATTTGCCCCTCTATTTCTCATTCCAGTCTATATTTCCATTTTTTGCAAATTGTTTCTGAGTTCACTTGCAAGTATTTATAAGGAAAATAGACAAATCTGTTGTGAAAGCTGAACTTGATTGGTTACCATACTTCCATTTCTAGACTAACTTTTCTATGCAATGTATACCTTTATCAGTAGTCTCTTTTTACATTTTCAGCAAGTGAAGAGAGTACTAATTTTGCATTACTCTGTTGTATTTATTGCAGAACCTATTCTTACATTGGGAAGCACAGAATGTGTAACATGGGAAGATAACTGGACAACTCTGACTGCTGATGGTACCCCTGCTGCTCAGTTTGAACATACAATTTTGATTACAAAAACTGGTGCAGAAATTTTGACAAAATATTAATTTTCTGGTGATAAAGTTCAGAAATTTGACAAAAATATTAATTCTAGGGATGAGTTAATTATAATTCACTTGTGTAATCTTAGTGTATTCTTATCATAATTCTTTTGATTGGTGTTCCATAATAGGAAATACACCTGTATGTAGATCTAGGGACGTATACAGGAATTTTTGTAAGCAGTGTCAAATTTTATCGAAGAATGGGAATAAAATACTTTAGTTATCGTATTTCTAGACAAGAAATAGCCTTAGTCATTAGTTTTATTAAATCTTAAGTTAGAAAAGTTCCTAAGTTCAGTTTAAAATATGTGCTAGTTTAGGTTTGAACCTCTAACTTCTTAGATGGAAGTCAAGCACATAACCAACACACTAGGGGACAATCTATCTCTAGTAGTGTCATTTTAGCTTACTTATCTGTTTCCTTGTAGTACTAATGCTTATATTTAGCAAAACTTTTCGACAAAGCGGTGTCACGTGATGCCGTTTTGTCAAACGTGCATCCTCGCCAATGTGGATCAATAGATACATGCATGTAATCTTTGCATTTTTTTTATTTTTTATTTTTATATCTGAGAAATACCCGAGCGCCAATAGAGCACGGTTTGAAATTATGTAAATAATAGACTTATCTCTATCTTTCTCCACTTAAATACTAGATTTTGTCTGTAGCAGGCGTCGAACCTTTGGCTGAAAATTTATCTTTTATAACAGTAAGGATCCAAGACCAAGAGTTGTAGTTTTTCCTCACTTTTTTTTAAAAATTTTTATTTAGGGCTGTATTCCCCTTATGTAGCCGACGGTCTATCGGAAACAGTTTCTCTACCCTTCCACAATAGGTGTAAGGTTGCGTACATCCTACCCTTTGCAGACCCCACTTGTCAGACCACACTGGATTGTTGTTGTTATTTAGGGCTACATAATTTCATCACTCTGGTCAAAGGCAGCTGCTGTCAGTACATGGTTACCCCCTCTTTAGTTGGTTGTTGTGTTTCCAGGATTTAAGTCAATAAATTTAATATGGTGCAAGGGAAACCATAGAAGTGGATAAATGAATTACGGTTTATATTTTATTTTGTAACCACTAGTAACATCCTTTTCCACCTATTAAAATTATATTTAGTTCTTGCACTCAAGGGCGTGCGGAGTGCGGCCTAATGGTCAATGAAATGGAGAGAACCATGAGGTTTTAAATTTCGATGGAGATAAAAAGCAGGTATATTTTTTCTTATCTGTCCAAACTTTGGTATTTGTAGTTAGGGACGTTGAAGTTTTTTAGAAATTTGTATGTATATATAATAAATAAATTGAGTATAAACATAAGAAAATGACACTGCTTGTCGTTGTAGTAATTTATTCACTTCTTCAAATACTGACACCACTTAAGAAAATTTCAGCGACGGCACTGTTTGTACTAGTAGAAGATAACAAATAAAATGTGAGATTAGTTGAGGTGCGAACGAGATGATCCAACACCTCCAATCATAAAAAAGAATAACTTAAATTTAGTTCTTTTTCTTCTTTGTGTACCATGCAATCACATTGGTAAATACGTTTTTGTGATGCACTCAAGAGTATGGCTAGTGTTTTTGGTCTCTGTCCAAATTTTAAGTTAAAATATCATGGTATAGTTAGTTTTTTATATTGGTCAATTAAAAATCGCCAGTGTTTATTAAGTCAATGAAAAATAGCTACTATTTAACTGCAATAGGGATCGGTCTAGTATAATATATGAGAGTTCTGGTGCATTTGTGTACGAACTCCAGCATATTATGCTAGACCGGTATACTTTGCTAACTCCTGTAAAATTTGCGGGAGACTAGAGCACCAGTGCTTTAAACTCCATTATATTATACATGACATTTATACTTGCTGGAACTCTCGTAAAAGTATGTGGGAGTTCCAGCATAATTATGCTTGAACTTCCGTAAAATTTGCGGGAGTTCCATCATAGTTATCCTGGAATTCCCGTAAAATTTGCGGGCGTATTTTTCGGATTTTGAACAATATTTTCGCTCAGATTTAAAGTGGTTAAATTTTGATGACTTTTGAAACTTGGCTATTTTTCAAAGACCAGTGATAAATTTGACTATTTTAAAATTTCTCGCAAATTTTAACTCTGATCTCCTATTATTTTGACTTACGTTATTTTTATTTACTGTTAGATTACTCTTTTAAGTGCATCGCGATGGTACATATAATTGTACAGCATCTCGAGTTTTGCCTACAACCTAATTTTCCTTTGCTCCTGCAGTCCTGCTTACACATTAGTTTATTTTCATGCGCGTAGATTTCTCTTCTTTTAACTTTTTAACGAATTGAGAAAATGATAGAAGCGGTTGAGACAAGATTTTCGCTAAAAGGACTTAAAAAGAAAAAGGGAGATTATTAGCTATTGTTTATTTATAAGTAGCTCATTACAAAAATTGGTCAATTGATAAAATATTATGAATATTAGCCATATTAGCCAATTAACTATTTGTAACAAAAAAAATTAAAATTTTACTTTGTTTTGAATGAGTGTTATTAGAATAGATTGGGCACAACTTAAGGAGCTTGAATCTCAGTTTTGGGATGATTTGGTGAAGTTTTGAGTTGGTTTGAATTGAAAATTCGAAGTAAAAGCTGAACTTGAAAAAAATGATGTGTATCACACTGTGTATCATTTGTGTATCACATATGTATCATATTTATATCAATTATGTATAACATGTATATTCATATATACCTGTGTGTGAGATACATGCGTGGTACATGTGTCGGAGAAGACTTTTTTAAACTCGATTTAATTACGAATTATGATACAAAACCAGTCCAAATCACCTCCAATCTTCATCGAATTTTGTATATTGACTTATCTATATATTTTCAATAAATTTCAACTATACCCATTGAAAAAGTTCCTTTTTTTTGTTTAGATTTTTGGAATATTGTATAGATTTTTATATTGCATCACCTTATTTGCTACTTCGTTCATGAATTTTCTTTCAGTCTTGTATCTAATGTTGCTAATCACGCTTAAAAATATATAAGTTAATTTTTTCATGTGATTCTTTGAGAGAAAGAACCCTATTATTTGGTTTTTCAATTTTTATTGGCTAGTTTTGGTAAATCTATGACTAATGGCAAGATGTTAGTAAGTTGAGATTTATTTGAGATATTTGTGTAAGTTCTTAAAAAATTTAAAAGAGAGGGGGATGGATTTACTGAACAAACAAAGGGCTTTAACTACTTTGACCATTGAGTTATGCTTTTGGATTGCATCAAGGAAATTCAAAATATAATATATATAACCCGAATTTTGCCTTATAAATACATTATAATTTTCCAGTATAAGAGGTTTGGGTGCTTGGATAGAAGTTGATCTTAACATTTCCTTGTCACAGAGCCAAATATTCACTACCACCACTACCAATAAATTTAGTGTAATCTCACAAGTAGGTTTAGGGAGGGTAGCGTAGGCATACATTAACTCCTATCTTGAGAATATAGAGATGTTTTCGATGGATCCTCGGCCCAACAAAATATGGTAAAAACAAAGGTAGCACCCGGTAGCCAGTGGTAAAGCCAGAAAGTACAATAAGGGTGTTAAAAATTTTGAACACTCCTTGTCAGTGAACTAGGCAAGGGTATTCAAAGTTTATTTTTAATCAATAACAAGTAATATATTACCTTATACGTAGTATAATTTTTCGATCATGATCACCCTTGGACCAACATAGATTCGCCCCCGCCGACAGTACAGCTAGACAGAGCTAAATATTCACTCCAATAAACTTAATATATTATTCCACTTCAAATAAGCTTTTACCTTTCATTTTGGCATGTATCACTTCTCTCTCTATCTCTCTCTCGCTGTAGTACAGGTTGCTTGTGGCGGTCCTTACATAAAACAAGTAAAGCAAGTGCTTTAGGCCCCACATTTATGGGAGCCCCATTTTTTGTTATGCCTCATAAGTTATGTATAAGTTTAGAAAAAGGTCTGATTTCTTTCTTTAACAAGTATAGAAAAAAAGAATTTGCAACTGCTATGGTTTCAGCCAAGAAAATTACACTCGAAATGAATATTAGATCTGATTTCGTAAGAAACGTGTGATATATAAGAAGTAACAACTTGATGAAAATGTTGATAATAAAAGTAGCAACTTGATGAAAATGTTGATAATAAAATCTCAAAATCTTTCGAAGTGTCCTTTGGAGTAGATTACTTTATACATAGTAGACAAAGCTATTTTTTTCACTTCAAAATAGATTTGAACAATTCGAAGCATATGAAAATATTTTTGATTTTCTATTTAGCGGTAAGAATTAAGATAGCTACATGAGGGAGATTTGAAAAAATATTACCTTAATCTTGAATGTTACGTAAAGCATAATAATCAATTCGATATTGATGGTTTAGATTTATTTTCGGAACTAAAGTATTAAGGAAAATAGTGCAATTAGAAGATAGCAGTTTAATTGATACAATGATCAAATAAAAGATTTGATTCTTTTTTCGATGCTTATGTTGCTTATGAAATTATGTTTATAACTTTTATTACTGTTGCTTAAGCAGAAATAGATTTCAAATCAATAAATAATTTTAGAAAAAGAAACGGTTAATGCCCCTCATAAAATTTAGCTTTAGAATACAAAACTTGTTGAATCACCCCTGATTTTTAGTATCCTTTCACCAGAGAAAAAAAATAAATTTCAACTCAAAGTTTTTTTCTGGCATCAAAACAAAGTGATATGTATAAATATAAATATATACAAGGATCGTCTTTCGATAGTTTTATCACTTTAGGTAGAAGCATGTGAGGGGAACAGATGAATAAAAATGTCATAATGATGGGATCGATGATCAAACATGGGGAAAGAAAAGGCAAGAAAAGCTGAATGGGATGCATGCATGCAAAAATAGAGTATAAAGATGGTTGGCTGCAGAAAGGAACAAGTGATCAAAGAAAACTAAAAATAGTTTAAAATTATAGCTAAAAAGGACTATATACTGTAATGATAAAATCATACAAAAGTAAGCAAGACCATCTACGAAAATAATATTGCACAATCGCTCTTAAAATAATAGTCAATATAATATATATATATATATATATATATATATATATATATATATATATATATATATATATATATATTATATAAATTTATTACACTTATCCGACTACCGAATATGAATAATTTTTTGTGCAGGTTAAAATTATAAATGCATAAAGTTAAAAAAGAAAAAAAGTGGATTGGAGTGGTTCTTGTAGGGTGGGACATAGACGCTTGCCAGTATTTTCAACACAAATATATATTTATATATGAAAAGCTACTAAAAATTTAATAAATATTAAAACGTGTATCCATAATTTAAAAAGATAATTAATATATTTTGTGCTAAAAACGTTAACTATCAAGTTCAAATCTTGAATATCTCATCCTCTCCTCTATGTGGGAGGTGTGATAGTGAAAAACTGACTCTAACACATGTAAAGAATACTGAAACTTATCAAGGAGAACTGGAAAAACACTACTCAGGGTACTATCAAAAGGATGTGTGGAATAATCTCAAGTTACTGAAACCAATTTTAAAATTTCTAAATGTTAGAGATTTTAAGAACATTGCACAGAAAATTGAATCTAGCAGGGAGGAATTGAAGGACATTCAGAGCCAGATGATGCTGAATTATACTGATGATTTGCAGCTTAAAGAGAAAGAACTTGTTTTGATGTTAGAAAAATGGTCAATGATTGAAGAGAATATCCTGCAACAGAAGTCCAGGGCCAGATGGATCCAATTGGGAGACTCAAATAATAAATATTTTAATGCTGTCTTGAAGGAAAAGAATCAATACAAAAGCATAAAAGAACTGGTTACAGCATGGGGATCCAGGATTACCAATTCAGATGACCTTAGAAAGGAGATCAAGGATTTTTTAAGTCACTAATGGGAACATCAGCTGCCTCACTACCAGCAATTAACAGATTGTATATGAGTAATGGTCCAAAGCTTACACATCACCAGAAGAAAGAGTTAGCTGCTGATATCACTGCTTATGAGATTCTGGATAGTTTAAAATCCATTGGTGATGACAAAGCCCCGGGAATTGATGGATATAATGCTTTCTTCTTTAAGCAGACCTGGAGTATCACTGGCAACCATATAATCAAGGCAGTCATGAATTTCTTTCAGTCCAGCAAACTGTATAGACCAGGCAATTGTGCTTCCCTCACCTTGGTACCCAAAGTTGCTAATCCACAATCAGTTAAGGAGTTTCGACCAATTGCTTGCTGCTCAGTTCTATACAAAATTATATCTAAGATATTGGCCAACAGATTACAAAAGATCATGTCCAGTATCATTTGTGATGCTCAAGCAGGTTTCATCCCTGGCAGGAAGATTGCAGATAATGTTATATTGGCCCATGAACTAATCAAACATTACTCAAGATCTCATGTATCTCCTAGATGCATGATTAAGATTGATTTGCAGAAAGCATATGATTCCGTTGAATGGATTTTCTTACAGCAGGTAATGGAGGCTTTAGACTTCCCAGGCAGATTTACAAAATGGATTATGGAATGTGTCCAAACAGTCAGTTAAACAGTGATGGTGAATGGGGAAACTACTGAAACCTTCCAAGCAGCTAAAGGTCTGAGACAGGGTGATCCAATTTCCCCCTTTTTATTTTCCATAGTGATGGAGTATTTAAGTAGAGCTCTTGCTGAATTGAAGAAGGATAAAGCTTTTCTATTTCACCCTGGTTGTAAAAAGCTAGGCATTACTCATCTTAGCTTTGTAGATGATTTATTGCTGTTTGTCAAGGGGGAGCATCAATCTGTAGCAGCTATGTTTAAGTACTTTGCTCACTTCACTGAAGCCTCTGGGTTGAAAGCTAATTTGAGTAAGAGTTCAGTTTATTTTGGTGGG